>BGPR01001629.1:63619-129929 GCA_013235015.1 Araneus ventricosus | reverse complement strand
AATGCCTTAAATTGTTTCGCATCCATCAGGAATAAATTACAAAATGGCAAAACTACTTTTAAATAAATATGGATAGCAGTGGCGAATCCAGGATTTGGGTCGGGGGGGGGGGGGCGGGGGGGTCATAAAAAATTTGTGTCGTCGTAACGTATCTCAAATCTCATGGCTTATGTAAACAAAATCACTTTAAATTTACAGACTTTACTCACCTGACAATAAGAATAATAAAAAAGAACACTACAATACTTTCGGAAATTTAATAAAAAATGCAATGAAGTAATTAGACAAAAAATGTTTTCTACCGCGCCAACGCTACAAGTACAAATGGAATGACAAGAAAGTAGGGAAATTTTAGAGACTGTCGAGCCAGAAAGAAATGTTATCACGTTTTTATTATTTTTTTAAAAAGGGAAATTAAGAACAAACGGTTGTGGTGATTTTAAATAAAATCAATATTTCTGGCTTAGCGCTTCCCCCCCCCCCGGATTCGCCACTGATGGATAGACAAAGTACTTTACCTCGGCGCCAAAACTAAATTATTACATAAACCAAGTTACATTACTCTTCAAAGTTGATAAAATTAAGTCATGCCTTCTCTCTCTCTTTCTCGATTCCTCTTTCTTCTACATTTTCAACTTTCAAATATGAAACTAGGTTTTTGATTTAAAAAAATTATTAATTAATAAGGAATTTATCAGCTATTAAAAATCCTTTTTCTAGTCTTGTTTATAATCGATTTAACTCCTTAACAGTGTAGCTTTCTGTACTATCTAATTAGACGAATCCCTCTCTGTTTAGGGGCCTCCCAGTCGCTACGCCACTGAATGAGAAATTCCTGGGGTTTTCACCAATGTGCGCATTATTAAATGGCAATAATAATCGCCTTTTCAATGCCCGCCCCTCATGCATCCCTCATTCTGGACTGCGTATGCGTAATATACTTCCAGACACTTTTCATGGTGTAAAGGTTCACACAAATGATTCTTGTGGCCATCCTCCAGGGATGGAGAACAGCATTTCTTACATTAACCCTTTTGGAAATTTTACCAAGTCAGACTCCAACAACTCAGTTTTAATTTCACTTTTTAATCAACATCGACAATTTTATCAGTCTTATCAACCAGTTTTTACGGATGGTTCCAAATCCTTGAACCATGTTGGCTGCGCATTTTTTACTAATGGTCACATCATCAGTTATAAACTACACTCTTTTACTTCTGTATTCTCTTCAGAAATTACGGCTGTTTATTTTGCACTCAAGTACATTGATGAGCACGAAATTAGAAAATCCATTTTATACACTGATTCTATGAGTCTTCTGGAATCTTTACGTAGCTCCTCAACTCGTAATCCACTCATTAAAGAAGTTAAAGACTTCTATAGGCATTTACATTCAAAAGGGGCTCGGATTCTATTTTCATGGGTTCCCTCCCATGTTGGCATTACCGGAAATGAATTGGCAGACAAATCTGCAAAGTCGGCTACAGAATTCTTGACACGACCAATTGTTTATGCTGATGTGCGATCTGCCGTCAATCAGTGGTGCCATTGTCAGTGGCAAGAAAAATGGAATATGGAAACAAATAACAAGCTCCATGTCATTAAACCGGTTCTCTCGCATTGGGTTACGAAACTTAACAGACGCTGTGACGTCGTGTTAACTAGACTTCGTATTGGGCATACACGACTGACACATAAATATTTGCTCTTTGCGGAGTCTCCTCCAACATGTAGCCATTGTGGTGACATACTAACTGTCAAACACATCTTAACAGACTGTGTGGCTGTAAATAGACGTCGGTTGAGGTACTTTTGCTCAAGCAGTTTCGACTTGTCATTTTTATTGGGACAAATTCCACATTTTAAACTCTTCATGTACTTGAAGGACATTGGTGTTTTCCATGATATTTAGTTTTCTTATCTTTGATCTGATCTCTTTTAAATGTCTTGTTTTAGTATCTTTGTACTGTCGGTTCATTCATCTCACTTTTGTACTTGGATTTTAACTAACGAATCTTTTAAGCACTTATTTTCTGTACAGATTCTTGGTTTTCGGCGCAGCTTATCCCCTTCGAGGATCTTGTGCCAGGGAAAGTCAAATCAAATCAAATCAAATCCACCAATGTGCGCCGATCATTACGTCGATGGCGTGAAGCTTGCATTAATGTTGGCGAGAATTTTCGGCAGCTTTTGTAATTTGTTCCATAAAATATGTTTTCTGAATTCATCGGCTTCCTTCCATTTCTTCTCTGTCATTCATGGGTTTCATATATCAGGACTGTTGGTTCGATGCATCAGAATTCGAGTGTGGAAACGTTAAAAACTATAAAAAAAAACCCTTCTTTCAAACTAAAACAATTAGATCTCACAAAGTTTATCGTAAATATATTTTTACATATAAAATCAAGCCTGATGTCGTCTTGATGTATCGCACATCTGTATATCAAACATTCTTTCAACCAATAACAATAAATATCAGCCATCTTGGCATCTCGCTCATTTGCATAAGTGGGTGCAAAATATTTGTCTTCTTCCAACAAGGACACGCAACTACTGTCCTAGCGTTTCACCGCTGGAGTTGCGACAATGCATTGCATGATAATTTGTACCTGTCTAAACGTGTTTTATCACCCCTTGAAATTGTAAAATTCGGTTTTTGTGTACAAATTTTATAAATATATAATATTCTCTGTTAAAAATTTACTTTAATAGTAAAAGTGGATATGGTCAACATGAGTTTAAAATTTTATTAAATGGCTTTTAGCTGTTTTTTTTTAATATAAAAAAGGAAAAATACTAACAAAAATCTTCTCGTTTCTCCAAATACAATAAAAAGAAAGAAAACTTTTTGTTCCAAAATTGCAAAATATCGATTTCCTTTCGTCAAAAGAAGCAGATCTGCGCGACAAAGTCTTATAGAAAGTTAAGCTGTTGTCACAAAGTAAAATAAGCTTCTTTTTTTCCCCCATTGCTCACATGTTGTCTACTTAACTGTGCCTTAATGATCTTGCATATTCCCAGCTGTTTAAACTGGGAAGTGGCGTTTCTCCTCCGTGTCGTTATTCTTTTTTCGGAATGGTGTCATACTTTGCCTCGAAGTAGGACTAATTTCCTTTCCCTTTTTGTCCGAAACTATTTTCCTAAATGTATACTTAGCAAAATTTTTAAAGGTAAATTTAGTAAATGGAATTTTTCTAAACAGCCCTTTATCTACAAAGGCTTTTTTACCTTCAGGGAAAATACCTTTTAGTATTTCTACATCTTTGTGAAATGCGCTGGAATATGAGAAACAGAATTTCCGTGTTTGGTGAATTAGAATAGAATACAGAACCTTAGGGAATTTTTCCGTACTTTAAGCAACGTTTTTTTAATGTTTATTTAGGCCAATAGCTGCTAATGAAACTTCGTAAATAATTACAGTCACGATGCCCCCTCGGATTTTGGAACGGAGGATCATGGGTTCGAGACCCGATTGTACGGGATCGAAATCCGCCGTGTGTAAGCACCTGGCACAGAATAAATCCGTCGATGATCAAACGTCCTCCCGTTGGTTTGGTGCGGAAGTTTGGAGAGGGGTGTCGATTCGGGTGTCTTCCTCATCATCTCAAAATAATGATACTATTTCCTCTAATCAAACTATTTTAATTCAGGAAAATTCTTGAATGCAATGTTAAAAGGCATGCTTATTGTTGGTTTTCTATGTAAAAACTGTTTTTAATGTTATTTACAAATTATTCTGATAATTTTTGCATCTTGTGATAATTTAACAATTTTTATTTTATTCTAATAACACTTTTTTAAATATTAAAAGCTCGACTTGTACTTACAAAATCGTTTGGAATATAAAATTACTGAAATGAAAATATTCAAGGTCAAATCTTTCATTCATTCGATGCATAACGGTTTTGAGCCATGTATAGAAGTCAATAATTGAAAAAATTATTACATTTCATTGAGATTTTAACTAGAATTTCTGTACTCTTGAAGCTTGTGATATTTCGTAAAGCAGTACTTTATAAAATATGTTTCATAGAGTCAAGATTATTTTATATTTGTTTTCATTCACAGTTGTCCGTGGCAGAGAAGAGACTACTACGATTACATCTTCATCAGTCCAGTGATTTTAGTTTTAATGGTGAGTTCTCCATTTCAACGCGTATTTACAGAACCATTCATCTTTCAATACTTTTGTGTAAGAATTTTTGGTTCAAATCAACAGCCCAGCACTATTACTTTATTATTATTATTATTTTGCGTCCATATTTCGTCTAAGAGAGTATTTCCAACGTGGGGCCCACGCCCCACAAGGAGGCAATTTGTTTGTCAAGGGAGGGGGGGCAATTCGAATATAAACTCGTCCAGAGTTTAAAAGTAACCATCTAGTGTGATTTAACTAGAATATATCAATTTTCAAACCGGAATGGCACATTTCTCTTTAGAATCTACTAGCTGAATAATTTTAAAAATATATATATATAAAAGTTTTTCATCCCCGCAACCTTTTTAAAAAAAGTGGTAAAATCACGAAGAATTATTTTGTAGAATTTCAGTTCTTCATTCTTTGTTTTGAAAATTAACTTACTGTGTTTCTCAACAATATCCTAATGATTTCTTCCTAAAACCTATCATTAAAATTTCTTCAGTGAACTATTCAATTTTTGAATATTAAAAATTATGTAATAAGGAAAAGGAGGGTAAGGGTACGCAGGGATTTTTTTCCCTGTTGGCAACAGTGCAAGCAGAAGCGAGTGTGATCATATCAACATGTGTGTTTTCACCTATCTCAAGAGACCGCCATAATTATTTTCATCCTTGCTGTCTTTCATTTATCAGGTAATATATGATTTCGTTATGTTAGCATGTAATTTTTCTGCGAAGAAATCTTAATTTTTTTATAAATAAAGGACTAATGCTTGCTTTCAAAGTAAATATCTTTATGAGGTTTGTTCCCTTCCGAACAACGTGGTAACGTTAGAATTAACTTTAGTGAATTCTACCAGGGTTCATACTGTATATATGATAGTAAAATTCAGGAGTTTCTAAGGATTTTTTCAGGAGTACAGTACAGAAAATTCAGGAGATAGCGTGAAAAAAAAATCAATTGTAGGGTAGTAGGAGGTAGTGTGGACAATTTTTATAAAATTGGCAAAAAAGTATACTAATATCAATTCTCCCATCTTTCCCGATTGCGGTGACTCGGACCATGTGCGGTAGGCTTTCGGGGCTAAGTAAGGTCAAGTAAAATTTCAGTTAGCTTTGACTTGCAGGGTCTATTCTGGTACCCCAGTTTGGGGTTGGGGAGACGTCAATTTCCCGTTGGTAACGTGCGAAATCTATCAATAAAGGGAAAAATGGAAATGTCATATTTTACATGTTTCCCTCCATTTTATTATTTGCTCTTCGATTGTAATTTTTCAGGAGACAAAAAGAAATATCAGGATAAAAAACACAATTTTCAGGAGTTTTCAGGGCCCTTAGGAGAAAAAAAGCGAAATACAGGAGTTTTTCAGGAATTTCAGGAGGAGTACGAACCCTGTTCTACGGCCATGTATGGACGATTTAGGGAAGCAATACATCGGCGGCTAAGAGTACGCACAGACCAGATATGCGTACTCTTATCCATTCTGTAATTTGAAGCAGCCGTTCCAACAAAACTTTGCATTTTGTTTTATCATTATTATTATTAAAAAAAATGAGATTGGGATAATAATCTGAAGAGCTGTTATCTGGAGAAAAAGTTCCCAGTCCATAGAAATTCGAATAATGAGGGAGCAATATGACTAGTCTGCGAACAAACATATGATGATGATTGGATCCAGTGTGGATTATGTAAGGAGTGGTGGCATGAGGAATGTTCCAGTTACGAAGGCAGTGGAGCATGTGAATGCGACTACTGCTAAATTTTCAGGGTGCGTACTCTTGGCCTCACGTCCTGCGTACTCTTACCCGCCACGTCGGGTAAGAGTACGCATTTGGCATTTTTTCATTGCGTTTCGTAATATATATATTTTTTAAAGCTAAAATTTTCATTTTTTATACCCTTCTTCCTAAGTTAATAAACTATGATTCAGTATATTTTTGAGGCTCTGGCTTTTCAATTCTCATTTTTATAACGAAAAATCCACTAGGTGCGTACTCTTACCCTCCTTTCCCTTATGTTTCATAGGGGGCATATGAATTTTAGAAAAGTTTAAGCGGGTTTGACTCAAAAGAAAGTTGGGAGACACTTGTCTACGAGTAAATTAAGTTTTTAACATTGAAATTCTATTAAATTTTAAGGCATAGAGATGAACGACGTGTCATTTGAAAGTGGAAGAACAAAAGATTAAAAAAAATTATTAGAATTAAACCGGAAGCATCGACTCTTAAAATACATGAAAACCAAGTGAATTCTTTTTTTAAAAAATATTCTTCGGCAAATCTTAACCAGACTGAAGGCAGATAGCTGCATATTAATGCTATATACCATTGAAAAGGAGAGAAAAATCCAGATATACGTATGTTATTTCTGTTGGTTGATGAAATCCAAAAGCATCAAATTAGCTGACTCTTTCATTTAAGAGTCAATTTTTATCGGTAGCATTTAAATTGTAACTACTTCGAAATAGTACGCAAATAGATGGTCTAGCCAAACTGAGCCAAAGTTCTCCACAGCCGCGGTATCGAATAAATGGTTATTTCTCTGTAAAACACCGAGGCGTCGTTTTGGTTCGAGATACCAGAATTATATACATCTTTCAAACCTTTATCGATAAACATGGTGAGAAATCACTCGAATTCGTCACGTCAATCGCTAAGTGCTTAACGTGGCGTCCATTCGTATCTCCCTGACGATTGTCTCGAGCGCTGCAGTGACGCGTCCTCCAAGGTTCTTAGTACAGTGACACCTCGATTAACCGTCACTCATTTAACCGTCCGTTTCTGTTATCTGTCATCGTCTAAAAAACCAAAAGTAACGTAGGTTTATAATTTTACCATGTATTTCTGTGTGTAACTTTTGTGGTTTTTAAATAAGTTTAAATCATGGGGGAGAGGGATTTTATAGTAGTTCGGGGGTATGGCATTCGCGTGGGTTCTCGGGGCTCTGTGGTGAACGTGGGAGGCGGTAAGTGGTAAGGTCGGGACCGGAGGGTCGCAGGTTCGAAACCCTACTCCACTGAAGAGCCGTCGTGTGTGGAGCCTGCTGCACGCTAAATCATACGTAGTGGCCAAACGTCCTCCCGTTGGTGTGGCGTGGAAGTTTGGAGAGGGGGTGCCAGCTCAGGTATCGTCCTCGTCATCTGACCGAGGTTCAAAATGACGAGGTCCGTCCCTCAATAGCCCTCGTGTTGCGGGACGCTAATCTAACCTGTGGTTGCATCCATCCGACTGGTTTGATAAGCAGAGTGGCGTCATGTACATTATTACTCTTGTGTTGAAGTTCGTAGTGATCGTTTTGTAAAATTAAATACAACACGTATATATTATTCGCTTTTAAAGGATCGTCCCAATACAGCAGTGAAATCACGTTACTCAACATACGTGTTAAGAGATCTTTGTTATCCGTCACTTGCCTGGTCCCGACGGTGACGGTTAATCGAAAGTCTACCGTAGCAGTCAAAAAGAAACAATAATGACCAAAATTAAGCCAAGTACATCTAGGACAAATTCAAACAAATATATCAATCTTTAGGCGGATTCGAATAGTTATTTACAATAGTTAGATGCATTATGCTTCGTATTTAGGATTTTGCACAGTTACCTCTCTTACACATTTGCTTTCGCCAAATGAACTCTGTCCTCCGAAAGTACGGCGCAAACATTAAATCAATAGGTTAATAACGTCCAGAACACGGCACCATCACCTAGAGTAAATTGAAATTAGATTACATCACACTTTGATAGTTAATTCTCCTCCTGCAGTAGCAGTGTGGCTTTACTCACGAGCTTAGCCCAACAGCAGCTTGGTATGCAATCCATTAAACTATGGAGTGGCCTTCGGAGCGACGTGTTTCGCTAACCAAGCTCTTAAAATTATCAGCACGCAAATGCTTTAATTCCTGCAGCTTAACAACGCTCCGAACGAAGCAGAGCTCTTCGGAATAGGAATTTCAACCGATTAGATTGGAATTGGGAAGAGTTGATTTTCATAATTTTTCGTGTAAAGAGGAATTGATGTGATCAGATAGTAGGAGAATTTCACTTCGGTTCTTAAATTATATTTAGAGATATTTCGAGTAATTTAATGTTACGAAAAATGTTATATTAAAGAATAAATGTTGTACAAATGTGATCAAAATTGCGTTGCAGTAATTTTAACTGCTAAATATTAAAAAAACTTATTGCGATGTTTTTTAATTTAAATAAGTTTTTTTAATTCTAATGAATAGTAAGCCATTGCTTTTGGATGCTTTTAGACCGGACACCTTGTATTAGGGGGAAAAATCAATAAATTCTATTACTTACATAAAGGCATACATACCACTATCATACGTTAAAATATCGTTGAATTCTCTGTTACCTCATGATTATAAATAGAATTAATACAAATAGTTTTCTTTCTTATCATCCAATTCTCCTCAAATCAAAGGTTAATATCATAACGTTTTATGACAGGCGTACTAGGAACACCTAATTATGAAACTTTACCAGACATTACGTTTAACCCGACTGTTGCGTAACAAATAAATTAAGCTACTCCAAAATCGAAAGCTCACTAACTGTATTCCTACGAGAACCAAAAAAACCAGCTACCACGAAAAAAATAAAAATAAGGCACGCACATTGGACGACAAAAGCTAAAAAGAAAAATTCCCAGCTTCTTACTCGGTGGCAAAATCCAATAACCAGTGGGCCTTGCTTTCACTTGAGATTTGTATTCCGGGGCAACCACTCAGATGGCATTTCGGAACCAAGTTCTAATGGAAAAGTTCCCTTTACGGTAGACGAATGACCTTTGTGAAAGGCTGGACCAGGTAAAGTGGTTCTGCCAATTGAGAGTTCATCAATCGAGTAGGTTTCTATTAGAGGAAGAGAAATTCTTCTCTTCAAGTGCCTCATTCGTCTTAATAATAATCTGAGATTGTATTAGCGGAAACATCACTCAAGGTTTATTTTTAAATGGTATGTTCCGGTTTTCGAAGTATATTAGAACGCACTGACTTTTATAAAATAGAAAATGTATTATAAATGAATCATTTAATTTAAATTTTGTTGATGTGTAACCCACCTGAACGGCCAGAAGAGATTGCAAGGTCAAACTGGGAATATAACACTGGCAAAGAACGTTGCCATTGCTTGCATTTAATTGATTTGTTGGCAGATAAAATTACTTGAATTGTGAATAAGACTGGTGAAAGCAGATTTTTGGCAAGAATTCATTAGATGCGTATTTTGACAATGAATGCATTTCTAATGCCTTACCATGGAAAGCATGTTACGATTTTCGCATGTCGATTGGCGTGTTTTGATTTTACGCCCTGTTTTCAACCTTTTCCCAATATTCATAAATCTCATTCTGCGGTAGTATAAAGTATTCATCAGTGACGAAAATATTCAAAATTATAGATTTAGATACTTCGTACTATACTAATGGTGTTGCTACATCTGCGCATCTTAATTCATTTATATTTTCGCTTCAAAATGCTAAGAAATTTTTTAATAACCTTTTATTATAGATTTTGTTATATTTTTATTGCAGGCAAATATCATATTCCTTACAAAAATTATGTGGGTTTTAATAACAAAGCTGAGAGCTACAAACACTGTCGAATCAGAGCAATACAGGTACGTATCTTTATAACAGAATAATGTTCAAATTCGAACTCTGAAACAGATAATGCTACTTTAATTTGTGTTGAAATTTCTCATTGCTTTTGTAAATTTTAAATATGTACAAATATATTTTCTGGTACAGTAACTCGTATTATACGTGTTGATCCATGTGATAAATGTGAATCGATCGGTTAGAATCTTGTCACATTCTAAAAGTTGTGATCGTTTAAAAAACTGGTAGATTGAATGCGCGCTATAGCAAGTGCCAGTGCTCCCATCACACTGCTATAGGAGTTTTTCCGTGTATTTTCATGCTTCTCAGGAAAGCATAAAATTTACCCTCCAAGTCTGATAGCAAGATGTACGTCTATGATGTTATTTGAGAGAGTGATCCGTTCACCTAGACATTTTCGCTAATGACAATCATTTCAGATTTTTGTTATGCCACATGGCATAACAAGTTAATAGTTGCAATAAATTCTAGGAAAAATTCAATTTTTTATTCGTGAATGGCATAACAGATAGCAAAATATATTTTTCAGACAACTATATGGAATTATTTCATTTTGTTTATTGTTAATTTGCGCTTTATTTTGCCATCGAAGGCACGTACTGTACGTTTTAGTACGGTGGATACAAACTTCCGAGAGAGTTCTTCTCGAAGACTAATCCGAATCATATAGCAACGCATGGCCTTCGTGTAGTAATGAGTAGAAAACAAAAAAAACTGAAAACTCTGCTCGTATGTTAACCAAAACAGCTCGGATGCTTATTCAGAACTATAATTATATTTGCGAAATGCAAAGAAACGTTCGAAGTTGTATCCACATCGTCGCCGCAGGGAATCACAAAAATTCTAAAAGATTATTTGCGCGTCTTGGATGGCCATGGCAGCTGTGAAGATGCGAGTGACTAGATCCTCAGTATTGTCCGTTGGGATGTGGTGCACCAAAGCTTTCAAGTGACTAATCCAGAAAAAGTAATTAAAGAAGGTTAGGTTCGGCGAACTTGACGGCCAATGTATGGAGGCACCACGCCTTCTTCACCATTTTTGAAATATCTTGTTTAAGAGTTGACGAACATGTTGGCTGAAATTAGCGCGCGTGAACTACACAGCTACTGCAGGACCTGTACCCAAAAGTCGTGGTAAAACTTCGGCTATCTCCATCCGTTTAAACAAGCAGGGCGTGATGTATGGATATAAGAAGTGGGTGGTTCCCGACGAAACGAACCTCTACAACGAAAAATCATTGTCCTGCATGTGTTCTTTTACAGTTCGAATTTTCTACCACCTATATAATGGCCGTTATGCGCATTGAAGCTACTTTTTTGTATGGAATATCCATGGTTTATGAAAAGCGCAGAATAAGAAAACGAACGTTTTTGTCATGCCCTTCTAAAAATGCCACTAAAGAAATGGAATCCCCTGTGAAAATCTAATCCGGATGCAGTCGTTAAACACATGCTATATATGCAGTTGCCTCTCGTCTAGCATGAATCTTACGATGGAATGAGGAAGACTGATCCGATGCGAGTTATAATTGGCCACCCTAATGGCTCTGTATGCGATTCGATAATGACGGCGTTGAGCAATAGAGCGACTGTACACTGCCATCTATAGCGTTACAATGACGTTTCTGACTTTGCGTGGCGATAGGATTTCGTCATTGTGAAATTAACCCTTTCAGAACTTTATATATATTAAGTTCGAGACTGATAAATGCTTCGAATACTGATAAAGACTGAATTTACTTAGATATTTAATAATCATGTAGTTGAGAATTTTAAATGTCATTTTCTGCATAAAATTGTTAAAATCTTTTTATTATTATTCTTTTATTAGTGTTTGAAATTTTTTAAACAAATGTATGCATGTATTGAAATATTTTCCTCCAATTCTCATGAGTGTTCTTAATATAAAGTGTCTTATTTTAGAAAATAAATAATTTTTTTTCATTTTATCATTGTTTTCTTTTAATTTATTTTCTTTTAATTTAAATTTCTTTTATTTGTTTTTGTATTTCGTTAGATTTGGCTGCATATGCGCCTTTCTATTTAATGCAAAATATGTTATTGTTTTTTATTTTAATCAAAATTTAATTAATTAATTTTGCTAAATTTTAAGAATTATAACTATTATTTTAGAAAAGCTGCAAAAGCACTACTCGTGCTGATACCACTTCTTGGAGTAACATATATTCTCGTGATCGCAACTCCCAATCACAGAACGGGAGAAGTTATTTTCACCTTCATTCAAGCTACACTTTTATCCATTCAGGTAAGTTTCCGTAATATCCATGGAAAAGTACGGACGAAGCTAATTAGGGTGAAATTTATAGAGTTTAGAATTATCGGTAACAGCAACTATGCGTCGCGCGAAGGAGAAGACGGCTATTTCGACTATGTTCCTAACTGTAATTAACGGCAATTTAATCTGGAAGGATACACGATCGTCATACATCCATAAGCAGTTGACACATTTGAACATAATTTAGTTTGAAACACCAGTAATTAATATTCAGTGTTATTTAACTCTATATTTTAATTTAAAGTTGTTGTATGTCATACCGAACTTTCTGGAACTCTCAAGCGCACAGAAGCACACATTGCTTCCTTCTCCGGTAGTGCGGTCGCTCCCATCTTCCGACACACTGTCAACTTGAGTAGTCACTGACTACAATATCATTCAGAAGACTCATGGATCTGAAACTGACTTACAGATCTTGTGTGCAATTTAAAAAGATAAAAACTGTTGTGATGCGAAGTGACTCTAGTGAGCTCTTGCTGTCCCTTCCTTCACCTCCAAGGTAACACAAATGTGGGTCAGTTTCTCTTGAAAACTTCTCCAGAAAAGCATCCCCCCTTTTAATATTGTCTTCTATACTCTTAGTGCTCCAAAACCCATGTGACTGAACAAAGTTGTTCTGTATGCTTCTTTCAACTGATGGATTAAATCTGGACGAGCTAAAATTAGCAACAATCACAAAACAAAATTAAATTAACATAAATTATGGACTGTTTTAGCTCCAACTCTTATAAGTGAGATATTCAGTTATAAATTGCTCGAATAAGTGAACTAATATTTTTTTAGAAAACATTTCTGGCAAGTATCAAAGAGATAATTCAGATTTTAAAATGCATCAAAAAAATTCACTACTTTTCCGATGTAAATTGCAATGTACTTTTGAAATACTTGATATCGCGTCAAACAGGCAACGCTTGAATTAACACATTTCTGAACCTGCAGAATGAAGTACGCTTAAATTGTGTTTGGACCAATTCCTTTCTTTTGTAGCATTGCTTTTGCACAATTACGGAAACTATATCATTAACACACAAATATGTTTGGCTCTGGTTTCTGTAATGGAATCTTTACAGAAATTTTGAATACTAATTTAGAAACATCTTTAACTAGTTTATCATTTTCAAAAAGATATATCAGTTTTATTTAATAAACAGTTTCAAAATCAACATGCAAAATAATGGTAAATTTTCAATGCTTGACGCAACCAATTATTGAATAATAAATTAGCTTCAGATGTATTTTTAAATCACATTTTAAAATATTACGGATCCCAAAGATGCTTTCTTTTGTATTTTTGTTTACTGTGACTGAAAAATCTCACCGAAACAAATACTGTTAAAACGTTTACGAAACAAAAAATTATTAACATGATCCCATGAAATCGCAACTTGTATAGATAGTTTTAATAGCATTTATAGATAAAATATATACTCTAATTTAAACTACTCTTAAACAAATTTATTGAGACAACTTTTGGAATTAAAAGCATCTAAAGAGATATGACAGCTCACGTCGCACTTTCGCTTTAAGTTTAAGGAGAACGACCTTGTTTTAACTCTTTTCAAAGTCATCGATATTTTTGTTTACTTCAGTGTAATTACAAGATTTTCAATTTTCTCCCCTTTCTTAGGGTTTTATTGTTGCAGTCCTGTATTGCTTTCTAAACGGCGAGGTAAGTTATTTCTGTACTTTTTGAAATTTAAAGTGGGTGGATAAGATGTTTTAGTTTATTGGTGTAAGAGCCAAGAAATTTAGGAAGCATCATCGTAAATTTCTGTGCACATTTTGCGGATATTTATTTTTTTCCATTTTTACAAAAGGAAAAAGAAACCTGTCCTTACATTATCATGCGTAATATATTTTTAAAATTGGCCGGCATGTATCATTTTTCTGTTATCACTTTTATTTCGAAATTTTTTAAATATTCTAAATAATTGTTTGGGTTGACACCTACATGTTACTTTTTTTTTGCATTAATACTTTGTCTTAATTTATTGTGATTTTTGTTTGTTTGTTTTTTCGGTAAATTAGAGTAGTTTCACTGTTGTATTGAAAATGTATTTTAAGGAATGTAAACCAAAACTTCTGAAGAAGTTAAAGGTTGGGGTGGTATGGCGATTTTACTGTGAATTCGGCAATTACATAAAGGTTTTAGAAAATTTAAGTGGCACCCCAATAACTCAAACCATTATAAAATTGCTTGTTCTTGCGCCCAATACATTAAAAGTTCTGATGCTGCTATTTCAAATGTAACGCGAAACTCCGTTATAATGAATTCTCCAGAAGAACTACAGTAGAGTCTCCCTACAACGAAGTCTCCCTACAGCGAATTTCTCCCTATAACGAAATTTTTAATCGGAATGTTAAATAACATTCAAAATATTCTCCCTATAACGAAGTGGTTGTCTCCCTATAACGAATTTTTTTCAGACCTTTATCTTTTCGATTTTTGTCATTTTTGAAGAAAGTTGCTAATTTCTGTGCAAACAAATCGCTCACAAGTGCCTGTTTCTGCAACCACTCGCATGGTTCATTCCGGCGATAACACTTAACAATAGAATGTGAAGGGTAATGCAGTTGTGGGGACCTGGGTTTCTACAGAGGGACCAAAATTTCTACGGGTCAAGATTCCAAGAATCGGGGTGGAGGGGGAATGGAAACAGCAAATGGGTGTGACAATACGCATTTTATGCTTATCCGTACTAGTACAAATTATTCTCTAAATTGGTGAATTATCTTCACTTTTGAGCATTTTGTTTATACAATAAAAATTAGTATAATTTTAACAAATTTATAACAAATATTACTTCATTTTTAATTGAAAGTCATAATTAAATATTTTTGAACTTATAGCACATACTGAAAGGTTTGTAACATTTACTTAAATAACTGCAAAAATCTCTAATCTCCGTATAACGAAATTTTCTCTATAGCGAATTTTTCAACTGGAACCAAGCGATTTCGTTATAGGGAGATTCCACTGTGTTTAGAAGTTCCGAAGACATCCATTTTGCCTTGAAAAGCCCTTCTTAAGAAGATTTTAAATTATTAATATTTCCTTTTTGAACAGTCCTTATTGCATCATTAAAAGCGAGATATTTTTAATTGCATGTTAAAATGGTTTTCAGATAATTGAATTGATTAGTGAAGTTATTAATTAATGACAAAGTTATTTAGTTCTGTAAAAAACTTCAAATGATTCAAAATTCTGAAAATGGTAACCTTTTTCTGAAAAAAAAATTATTTTTCAACATCAGTTTTCCTATCGACAATAACAAAGAGAATTCACCATTTTTTTTTTTTTCAACTTCTATTGTTGATCAAGCTCAGTGTTGAAGTTTATAACGCCGTAGCAGTATTTGAAAAGCCAAACATTAATTTAAGAACAGTTTCGATTGTAAAACAATATTAAGCACAATTTCAGATTATATAAAAACAAATGAGATCTATATGAAAAAATTATACCTCTTAGATATTAATTGGATCTTTGACTTTGTTAAAGAAGAATTCTTAAAGTTTTCGTAAAACACATTCATACATTGGGTAGGAAATTTTTGAGTAACAAAATGAAAAATGTAAACATACAGTTGAAGTTTCAACACCTGTGGGAATGTTCTGCCCTTAAATTTCTCGTATACTGCCACAATATGATGCATATTTAGCTTTGTTGTAGAGTGAAAAAAATCAAATATTCATTTTGGTCCTCTCCATTTTGACCGATTGTGTTCAAAATTTGATACAGATCTGCATTTCGATATCAAAACCATATACCAAATTTCATTTAACTAGTTTTTTGAGTTGTTGTGTCCCCAGGCAGCCAGATATAATTCTAAAAACGATCTTTTCGAACTCTGGGGGGGGGGGCCTAAAACCTCGATATTTTGAGAATTCTCGAGGCCGAATTTATCGACGATTACCATACTTTCTCTCTTTATACTCCGTATACGAGAGCATAAAGAAATGCTCGATTTTGTAACTCAAATGAAAATTTTACTATACAGGGTGAATCTGTATTGATGAGGAAAATTTAAAGCCACGCAAAATGAAGCATTTTTGGAATAGTAATGTACGGACGCTGATGAAGTACATAAATCCAGGTACAAAAAAAAATGTGCGGAGCGCTTCCTAAATTTGAAGAACAGCTACTAAATGTTTTTTAATCAAAGAATCGTAAAACTAAACAGAATTCAAAATCGCATTATTTTTATGCCTATTTCTCAAAAGAATTAAAAATTCAAAACAAAATTCTAAGTTGATTATCTGGAAATAAATAGTAGTGTTGCTCAACTGACATCCATCATATTTAACTCGACATTCCAAAACAGTGAAGGAACTATAGGAAAAATGATAAGAATCTAAATATATGGCGCTAACACCACCAGTGGTACAGATGCGTCAAAAATGTATCGTGACCACCTCCGAACCGGACAGAATAATTTGCCTTCCACCGTCACCGCCAGCTTTTTGAAAGGGATCTTTTGAAATCAGCAAACCGGACCCAAAATAAACGAGTGTCATTAATGGACGCAAGTTCTCTGCGAAAAGTAGAAGATCAAGAGCTGTTGCAGTCTAATACAATGAGAATCCTACATAAAAGAAAAATTACATTCATTTTAGTTGGGTATTTCTTACGTGTCGTTAGTTTTTGCAGCTGAATTTTCCGTCTCTAGTGCTTTTCGCAAACGAAGCTAGTTTTCATGTATGTCACCCAACAGATGAATGTGGACCAACTCTAACCCATATTCTATACATCTGCATGTCTGTCAGAAACATAATGTGTAAATATATGGATGGGAATTGTTAGCGATTTTTTCGTTCAACCATATTGAGTACCATCTCCCCTCGATGTCGAGGATTATCATATTTTTCTAGAAGAGGCCTTTCCAGACCGGAGACGATTCGTGCTCACGTGATACACATTTTATGCACAGCGCCAATTTACTTTTGAAATTCGTTGCGAATCGAAATATTGGGACATGTATGTCCCAAATATGGCGGTTAACAAATGATATACATTTTCTTACAACTTGTTTCTTAATAGGTATGAGGCACATACTTAAAGACAACTGTACTGTTAAAGTGAAATTAAAGTATTTTAAGAATATGTGAAACAGAGAAATAGTTCCGTTTGAGCTTGATTTTAAAATGTGTCCTGTGCATTCTCTTCCCTTCTTTTAAATAAAGGAAGCAATAAATAAACTTTGATTTAGACTGAAAATTGTAACTCGGTTTATTAGATTGCATCATTTTTTGGTACATCAAAATTATCATTTTTATAACTTTTGCAGAGTAAATTTATAAACGAGTTCCTTTTTCAAGCAATTTCATTAAAATGAATGTATGTATTCATGTATTTTCAAATTATTTAACACTACGATTAACTTATATCGATTATTTATATTTTAATTAAATTATAGCGGTATTAGTCACTTGTTTGAGAATAACAGTTATTAAGATCCTTAGCATTTTCCCACGGAAGCATTGTTGAAGCAGGGGGCACTGACATTGATTGATTGTTATATGCCAAAGGTTTTCAATGCGCTAAAGCCACGCCAAATCATATAGACATCGATAAAGTTAACAATACTGGAACCTTTCCAACGCTTGTGGGCAAAGGACACTACGTAATGGCTTAGCGCTAATGAGGCTGTGCGCAACTACCACGATACCGAGGGGAAATACTTTTTTTTTTACTTTTCTCACACTACTTCATTTTTACCCGAATTGCCCTGCGGTTCTCTCTATAGTTACCCAATGAATTGAGCTACGAGTCTACATCGTTATCGGGTAGCTAAACAGCGTTGCTCGAAAATAAGAGAACAACCAAAAATAAGAACACTATCGAAAATGCCAACACACAGATTTTTTGTCACAGCGTGTAACAATACTAAATTCATAGTAGAGAGTCATGAACAATACAGCAGAAAGCAATGGTATCGAATACTCTTTAACAGTTCCAGAAAGAATTGCTGGATACTGAAAAGATCCGATAAATCTGCTTAATGACTTAGCACTAATGAGGCTGTGCGCAAGTTCCACAATACCAATATGGCATGTCTTTTAAATAGGTTAAATAAATTCGTAGGTCAAGAAATCGTGCTTTAATTGAACTTGCTAAATAAATCGTTCCACGGTAGCAGTTGTTGTGTTTTAAAAAAAAACTGATAATTCTCTTAGAGTGACTAAGTAAAGCGCTGTTTAGCAACTATTGTTCTAGTAAAATAATGCAATGTTTTCATGAAACTGTACGGATTCTATATAGAGAAATAACATTGTATACCAAAATTGTACGGTAATCCTTTTCCTGCAGGTGCAAAACTCAATCGGACACAGACTGGAACGGTGGAAGATTCGCAGGGCTGTCCAGAAGGGCCAGCACCATGCCCTCGGTTCTCGCTCATCTCCCCACGAGGACAAATTCTACCACAATCGAGGCGTCCGCGACAGCTGCATCAGTTTCGCCACTTCCACGTCGTTCATCAACTTCCAGTCCGCGGCCAACCGCTCACATTCTGCGCCGGTGATGAACAGAGTGGAAAACTGCTCGGCACAGACCGAGAGTATGCTCGTGAGGGACGATACCGTGTGAACTCGAAGGTTTCGCGCCGTGTTGCGTAGCTGTTGTGAACTCGATAAATGTTTATGTGTGTCATCAACTTCTCATCGGTTTATTCCTGCAATACTTAATTGTATTAAATGTTTGTGATCTTGTAATTGTCTTCTTCTATTATTGCAACTTCAATCCACAACTGTCTCTAGTTTTATATATATCTCTAATGTACATTTTTTGAGTGCTAGATTTTCAGTCATACAAAAAGTTTAATCAGAAAAAGAACACCATCTACATTAGTTTGACACTTGTGACAAATTGTATCCACAGAAATTACTAATTACTAAACTGATGTTTTAATAGATGTCTACAATCCATTTAAAGATCAGGTTGCACATCTTGGCAATACTTAGTTAATGGCATGCGTTGGTATCATTATAAAAGAAAAGTCAAATTGATGCGTACAGTAACAAATGGCACGAATGAAGTTGTTTATTACTTAAACATAATTGGAAAACAGGTGACATTTTAAATGTCTGAGAACAAATTCTGAAAACAGATTTTGAAGAAACTCCTTTGAACCGTTTCTGAATTGTTGTCCATTCTCATTACATCATGAAAATTTAATAATTCATTAATGAAAATTTTCATTCTTAACTGAGAGAAGACAATTCCACACTCACCAGTTTGTTCGACTCCTTTGAAGCTATTGAAACAGTATCTCTACATTTTCAGCATAAGCATCTTTTTATTTAAGGAAAAATGTAGCTGCTTCCTATAAAAAGCTTACATGATGTCTCGCACTCCCTTGTAAATTCCATATCTTCATAAATGATAATCTGACAAATTTTTTCTCTTATTAAAGAGAAACTAATATATATATTTTTTTAATTCTGGAAATCTTTAGACGAATTCTGTTGGTCTAAACATCTTAGCTGTATATCTCATTTTTCAAAATCTTACAAATAAAGGCATATGATCACCCTGCTGAAGGGACTTTTGCACTTAAGTCAGGATCGGTACTGGATGGAAGAGAAGGATGTGCAGGCATTCAAACGGGGTCCGTGGACTCAAAGGCTCTTTACTGAAGGTAAGTGGCATTACAGTTAACAGTCTTGTGTCGTAATAGAAGAGGAAACTAATTCAAATTACAATCCAGTTACAGACCAGTAACATTAATTTTTTAAATCATGATTAAATAATTATCATCACAAGAACTTCTGGAATATGAATTACTTTACATTCAACTCCATCCTGAAAGAAAAAAATATTAGATTTGATCGCTTAACTTCTTTTTGCATAATAGCTTTTAACAAACGAGCACTTTTAAACTGATAAATATCTATCTTCCTCTCCACAAATAACTATTAGCCTTCATTCTGAAATGATCTTCGATTGACTAAAGAAAAATCGTATAAAGGGAAAGATCATTTTTCTTGCACGAATCACTGTTCAATTCTTCTCTTCTATCATCCAATTTAAATTGAGGCTGGACATCCCTATATTGACACATTTCTGCGCCCTATGTCGTCTACGCCCCCTCTGAAAAAAGTTAATGTATATAATATAATCTTTATTATCTTAGAATCTCATTAAGTTTTGAATTCCAGATTGGCCGATTTATGAATAGGCTTGAAGGGCCACTGAAGCAAACTGAAATTTTTAAATCTGTATCAATGCAATGAATTTCAAGGGCAAGAGACGGTAAGTTCAACAGAAGACGAAAAAAATGAATAGCTCAATTTATTTAATGTAACGAATGTTAATTTAAGAAACATGTTATATGGCGTTTTCAAAATAATACTTAAAAATTGGTGAATACTTGGTTGTTATTTCTTCCATTTATGTGCAACCTGCGCCCTATGGCAAACCTGGCCCCGATCACGTTCTTAACATGAACATAATAAATATAAACCATATGTCAAACTGGACTAGAGTATTCTTTTATATTGTGACTAGAAAATCACCCGTCATGGTGTGACCTGTGCAAATTGCCTCTTCATTCGAGAGATTTCCCGTCAAATTTGACGTGTTTAAAGAGATATATATGCGAGAGAAATTTTTAACATTGATTGAAAACAAATCAAATAAACATATGTTTTATGACAGCTTGTGATGGAGTTTCGGCTTCGATGCGTCTTCTATAAGCGGCTGTATTGTAGGGTCTTAGCTCAGTGATACTAAGCTATGAAAGATTTCACCAGACACAGCAATATTAGGATATTAATTTTTAATTAAAGATTCTTTATTAATTGATTTATTACAAGAATGTACAAATTAATATCAGCTTAAAACAATTCTGCTTAACTCAGGACGAGATAGCGTAAACAAGTCAAAGTTAAATCTGGATTCAATCGCAGATTTGGTATGAATTCACTCGTAGGCAAATTGGAAAATTCTACTCAAGGCGAGTACAAGTCCGGTGGCCGGAATAATGATTTGAGGGATCACACCGCTCAAATATTGACGTATTATACCGAATACCAAGAAGGTAATTTGCAGTGACGTAGGGCACGTTCCCTTCGAGAAGAATTCCTAAAAATGCTTTCTAGCTCGCGACGAGTTTTAATCAGCCAAAGGTTGGCTTCGGTTCCCGGGACAAGGCCCGATCCAACAGCTTCTCAGCCTGAGAGCTGCCTTCCAAAATTTTCGATCACGAGAATTTTTAATCTTGATTCTCCAAGCGATCTCTAACCGATCTCTTGATCATCTCCCGATCCCTCCAGAGTTCCAGTTTAAAAAGCACCTTTGACCCTGCCCTCTGAGGCGTGGTTGAAAGTTCAGTCTTTACTGATTTGTCGGGGAGGAGACAGTTTCCTCAATGACCAATCTCTGTCCTGGATCCCGCGTCGCTATTCGGCGTCCACCACAACGTAATGCTTTGGTCCTGACAACTTGGGTGATCGCCCGAGGTCAGTCGGCGCCGCGTTTCAAACAAATCCATCCGGATGATGTAATCAGGAAAGGGTTTTAACGACGTCGGCGTCCCTTTCTCCAATCGCTTTCAGCTAGCTATCTGGGAGGTCTAGTCAACTTTCTCGTGAAAATTTGGTGGTTGCTTTTCAAGACCTCACAGTATCTACTGCACTGCACGAATCCTGTCCAGCGATTCCTGGCTTTGCCTCGCTAACCATCTTGCTTTCCTTTCCCTTTGTCATCCGCCGTCTTTTTGCGATGGGTTCTTCGTCGGTATACATCGTAAAAAATGTAGTCAACTAATTCGTGATTGTAAAGTATTAAATTATAGTAAAATATATGAGGCATTGCGGATACGAAGGGCGACCTCAACATCGGGTCAATTTTTTTTCCCCTCCAACCATCTAGACCCTTCAGAGAATCTACAGGTATATTTTTCATGTTGAGTTCGCCCTTCTTTCCCTCTCAAAATACGCAGAGAATGAAACCAAGCTTATGGAAAACTTTCTTCAAATGCGTTTTTCTGAATATCACCATTTCTTGAATTCGCCCTTCGTATCCACAACCCCTCATATATACAAAATATGTTCATAATAATTCAGTAACTATGAAATTCTCAGCTTGTCAAGCTTAAGTCAAAATTTCAAAGGAATTCTTTTTCGCGATTCTAATCAAAACAAAGCACTTCTCTGCTTGTCAAACGTTGCCAAAAATTATTATCGAATTATATCGTCACGATTGCAATAAATAATGAGATGCATCGTGTCGTCCAAACGATAGCGCGCGCATGATAAACCACTGACGTGATTTACTACTTTCTATTAAAAAAAGGAAATTAATTTGAAATATAGGATTAACATAATTTAAAATTTCCCGGGAACTATTGATCATAGCGAGATAAATTTCATATCAATCGATAGCAAATTTTATTTCACTATTTTATAGCTATTAAATTGGAAATTAGAACGACAATTACCCTTTAAAATCACTGAAATTTAGGTTCTCTAACAATGAAATAATGCTGTTTAACGTCTCGCAGTGCTATGGCGCGAGTTTTATTGTTGGTGACGTCAGAGCGTTACCGGATCAGTGAGAGACAGATCTGGACTATTATATTAGTAATGATAGTTTATTGGCTCGGTACTATCTGCAAATTGCGAAAATCGTTCAAAGCGCTCTATTGCGCAGATCGTTGGGCATAGGGCTACCAAATTTGGTAGGGAGTAGGTGCTTCTTCTTGGATAGTAGGTCTCACTAAGAAATAGCAGTAAAAATTGATAAAATTAACGAAAATTAAATTGAAAATTAATAGAACTTGAATTAAAAATTAATTAAAATTCTAATGCATTATACAGAAAGGCGCATATGCAGCTGCTTCTGATAGAATACACGAAAAACAAAATTAGAACTTCGAAAACTTAATTAGAACTTTCGAAGTTCTAATTTTGTGTCACTAAGAAAGGATTTTTCAAAATTTTAATTATATTTTTAATTAAAAATTAATTTTAATTAAACTTTTACATTTTCCCTTAATAACTTCGGACCATATTATCGCATAAAAAGCTTTTTTACACCACTTTTACATTTTTAAAAAAATTAGTTTTTCAATCATGCTAATTTCATTTCCGTGCAATTTCTTCTTTAATTTTAATGATTTTTTAAAAATTAGTTTTAAACAAAATTTTATCAACGCTTTTCTTTTATGCATCCGTATGCGACAAAATAGCAAGAATGTGAATGCTTTAATAGCTCTCGTGCGTCTAATCAAAATAAATATTGGATTTTTCACTTTATTACTAACGAATGCTTTATCATATTTCAAAACAATGGATGGGTTTCTTTTTAACGCGATAATGTTTTCAACCTGGCATTCTTCCTGTAAATCGCGTGACACAGAAGGTAAAGGCTGATGCAATCAAGCCAGAGGAAGACAAGATAGATGAATCAAATCTATGACATTATCATACTCTACAATGTTTCGGACTAAAAATTCGAATCTCTTTTAATTTTTTGATAAAAGAATACTCTAAAATAAGAAAGAGTGAGAAGTGTCGTCATAAAACGAGTGCCATCCTGCGCCTTCAAAACTTAAAGAATGCGAATTTGATTGTCCTTCGCCGGTCCGTGTTTCCTTTACTCGGCTACTTTTGCGTTCTCATTTATAAGTTCTCGGCGATTATTAATATCTCTTACAAAAATCATATATCAATAAATGCCGTTATCGAAATAATGGAAGCAACTTCATGTAACGTTTTGCTGTTTTGCCACAGCCTGTTTATCTCTACAGTATTATTATACGATACTGTTTTTGTCTTGGAGAAAGAAAACCGAGTCATCATAAATAAGAAGCATCTTTTGGTAGTAAATATTTTATTGCTCTCTTAGGATACATGCGAGAAGATCCACTTGCACAGAGATCGAAAAGAGAAGTAAATATGAAATATCAATCGTACGTAATAGAAAGATGTTATAAAAATACGATGAAGAAGCTAGGTTTATGAATGAAAGGTAATTTATGCTGCTTTTAAGAAATTGAAGATTCTTATCCAATGGAATATGTTTTTATCGTTTCCCTCAGGGTAGGTTTTTATCTTAAACAAGTCTGAATAGAATCTATAAGAAATTTAAAGGGGAAAAAATGCTTTCCTGAAAACGTTTCGCACCCTGTCTTTTTGGTAAAATGTATTACAGAGCTTTGAAGTGCATCAGTGAAGTTATCTTTCATAATTATTCGAGAGATATAATAACGAGGCAAAATACTTTATAGGCACACAGTTGAAAATTATTACACAACTATCAGAATTCTCGTAGGTACAAGTTTCATAAAAGTAACCACTAATAATTAATATAATATCCATTATTAACTAATACAATATCGCATACCAAGCATGAAAGAACCATCCACACAGCACACGAGGAGACTATTAAACAGTTCACCAAAATTAATCACCATTTAGAATCAATCCTAAACAAAGATTTCACACTTCAAGAATCGAGACTTTTTTCAAATATTGCTGTCATCTCGTCTTTATAAAGCTTCTAATGAATTTCCTAGAAAATTGATGATGCATCTAAATTTATCGCCAACCTTGGCGATATTTCTGATGCTTCATTGTTGAGGAATCTCACCGGGAATTTTGCAGGATATAAATAACATCTGGCAAGAAAAATTAGCAGTTAAGGATGAAATTTGTAAAATTAAATATATGCACTAATATTAACGATATACGTAATTTATTACATTGTTACTCACGATTATAAGTAGCTTACTTCTTATTCAAAAGACGAAAATTAAAGTAAGGATAGCTTAACTCCTTTAGTTAACTCAACAGAATAAGCCCTGTAATCTAAAATAAGCTCCTTTCTGACAGAAGTGAGAGAAAAGATAAATGAAGCCAATTCATACTAACCTGATGTTACATGAAATGCGTGGTGTCCATTTAAATTTGGAATTCATCGCGCAGGAGGAAAAAGGGCGTGGCGTCACTGCACAGAGTAAAACAATGTGCAATTAGGTCGCATGCGTTAACTGGCTGTCAATTAATTGCGTTGTGACTTCATATGTATTGACTCCATGCGCATTTTTAGTAACGAACTTTCTATTTATAAGCGCCACTTATTGCTCGTTGGCCATTCCCACTTACGTGGGTACCTCAAATATGGGGATGAGAAGCTGCCTTATAAGTAAGCAGGATCTCGCTTTCCGGCAGGATATAATAATGGTGCCGGGTCGAATTACCTCTTGCCGATGAAGGGGTAAGAGGTAATTCGAAGCATTCAACACTCTATTTGAGAGGTCGTCGCATGAGTTGTCCATAATGGAGGCTATAATACGGGGTCCACATTGCTCGAATTATTTGTCGTGGCGGCCGGGTCGATCAGATTTATCCACAAGCCTAGGCTGGGAGGAGTAACTTCTTTGTAGTTTGTGTGTTCGTTGGTTAGTCGTTAACTTTTTAGAATCAATCTGAACTATAATCAGGCCTCCCACTCTTATTGAAGAAAAAAATTCAAGGACTTTTTATGAAAATTCAAGGACCATAAAATTACATATTGCAGAAATTGTACATAACTGAATTTTTCACTTTAAAAACTGTAAAATGTGTCTCTACACTTGATATTTCAGTTGTTCTGATTTTACAGGAATCAAACTACAAATTAAAATAATATAAACAATAAGTTATAAAAAATTTTCAAAAAAACCCGACCATGATTTTTTTTAATATTTGATATCAATAGGACAAGAGACAGTGTAGAAGCAATAATGAATAACAATAGAATCTTAACTGAAAACTTGAAATATATTGAGATAAAATCAAAAATCGTATCTAATTTATCTTGAATATCCATAAGTCAATCTCAATTGAACACTAAAGAAATTTACAATTAATAACTATTTTATGCTTTTTGGAACAGATTTTCTTTTAAACCTTTATATTTTAGCTTTTAAGATCAAGCATTGCCATTTTAGTAATTCAATCACAATGTAACAATGATTCAAACAGAATAAAAACTAATTAAAAACTATTAAATTTTTAAATCAAAATTAATTTTATTTTTGACCTTCTAAAGAGACAATAATCAAAAGTAGCTATCAATACACGATTGATTAAAATTTTAAACAGTTGAAATAAATAAAAATTAGTCACTGATATTTAACCCCCCACCTAGATATAAGTTTAAAGTCTAAGCAGCGAAATTAACTCTCCATACTGAAAGGTCCGAAGCGTAATGTGCAACCAACCTATGGTTCGAGAACGTCCCACTTTCTCTGTAAAATTTACACCTTGGGGGAAAGGGATATTTCCTAGAACTGTTAGGGGGCTGTAATTCTCGAAACTGGCCATTAGCATTTCAACCCCGAACCAATTTCTTTCAAATAAAACCCCTTAAGATTGTCAGCTGTCATTGTGGTTTTTGAGGGGGAGGGCAGGGTGCTCAGAGTATCCTATGAATCAAGAGAGTACTGTTTGTTTGAAAACCCCGAGGGATTCCGAATTCACGGACTACCCCTCTTGAACTATTTTATTCTGCAGAGGGTGATAAGCAGCGAGGAAAAACACGAGTTTTCTGTGACCTTCATATTTCGCTTTGAGGAGAAAATGGGGGCGGAGATTATCGGCGGTCGATTAAAAATTCAAGGACCTCATCCTTTTTTCAATGACTTTCAAGGGCCTAATTTCATCAAAAAAATTTCAAGGACCGTGGGAACCCTGAATAACTAAGTTTTTTGTTGTTGTTTTTTGGTGCAGAGATAATCTAAAGCCATTATTTTAAATTCAGATTTCCAAGAGTTGATAGTGCTTAACTTTTCTATTCTGTCAATCCAATAAATTCTTAAATTGTATGAAATATAATGTTGTAGTATAGTTTATTTCGACATTGATGCCCAGGGCAATACAATTTCTTCCTCGGCAGGTTTCCAAAGTTTGTTTTCTTTCGATAATTCCAGAAATAAATTTACTACTTGTGCCTTTTCTTCCATAAGGGAAAAATATCATATGTACGGACATTTTAATATGAAAAATTTGTCTGCTATCTCAAAAATTACTATGTAGCTCGTGTAAAAGAAGATTAGATGCAATGGAGTCAATAAGTGCGTTGCGCGAATTAAATTTTGGATCCATATTTATCTTGTAGGAGGATATGCGTAATACAGCGTAAAACAAGGTGTGGTTAGATAACATACGCATTTACGCTTGTCAGGAGAATCAGTGACGAATCCAGGATTCGGGTCGGGCGGGGACTGAGGTCATAAAAATTTTGTATCGTCGCGTCATAACGAATGTCAAACCTCATGGCTTATGTAACCCAAAACACTTTAACTTTACAGACTTTTCTCACCTGACAAGAAGAATCATAAAGAACACTACAATACTTTCGATCATTTAATAAAAACACAATGAAATAACTAGCCAAAAAATGTTTTCGACCGCGTCAACGCTACAAGTACAAGTGGAATAACTAGAAAAGTTGGAAAATTTTCGAGCCTGTCAAGTCAGAAAGCAATGTTGTCACGTTTTTATTATTTTTTTAATGAAAATTAAGAACAAACAGTTGAAGTGATTTTAAATAAAATCAATAATTTTGGTTTAGCTCTGGGGGGCTGCAGCCCGATAGCGCCCCTCCCCCCCCATTCGCGACTGATGCGAATGTAGCGTTACATGAACTAATTCCATCGGCATGTGTAGCACATCTCAACAGCATGGCAAAGGCA
Organism: Araneus ventricosus; assembly: GCA_013235015.1. NCBI lineage: Eukaryota > Metazoa > Arthropoda > Arachnida > Araneae > Araneidae > Araneus > Araneus ventricosus. The sequence continues at coordinate 102,188 of BGPR01001629.1, read as the reverse complement.
TTGGTAGCCTGAAGGACCATCAAAAAGGGCCATTAATAGCGTCTCAGTTAGTCATTTCTAGACCGTAAAATTGTCTTAAGGAAACCAGAAGAATTAGTAGAAGACCAGGATAACAAGATAGGTTTGTTACACAAAAAGAGAATTGGTCTTTAAGACTAACTGTCAGAAATAACCGCAGCATGAAGTCTATACTTTAACAACAGCGCCTTCTTAAGGATTCTAATAGTAGTGTTTCGATTCAAAACTGATCGAAACCAACTCCATAAGCCGGATTGTATGCTTACAGACCTGCGGTTAATGTTTCTGTAACAGTAGACAGCTGTGTTGCTTACAGAAGCGGGCTCTTCCCAGATGAGCCCCACATTAGAAGTCATTCTTGACAGTTTAATGATATAAGGATGAGATCCTCGAACTTCTTGTGGCTCTTGAAAGCTGCAGCAACCAGCAATGGTTTCAATTTCATGTATGATAATATTAGGGCAAAAAGTGCTCCGATGGTAGAAGATTTTCTTTTCAACGATGAAATTCTTCAAATGTTTTGGCAATCATGGCTACAATGTGAACCCACTTAAATATGTTTAGAACTTTCGAAGATGCCATTTATCGCTTCCAAGAAAGAATTCAGGAGCTGAAAGCCGCTCCTCTGTAGGAGTGGGAAAGAATACCCCTACCGGATAATCCTCAATGACAGATGCAGAATATAGCCTACGGACGGTCAGGGCAAATGCATTTTTGTTACGGATATCATAATTTGATGTTTTTATCGCATTACACAAATTGTGTGTGTTTAACTTTCTTTTTTTTCCAGTTTATAATCACCTCTAAATAATATATCCAAAACCTCTCCGCATCAGCAGTTTATATCGAAAGTTCCCTAATCGTTTTCCGCCGTGTATTTAGCAGCAGTGATCGTTCCGGAACTGGGAAGCCACTAATGGTAAAAGTGTGAAAAGAATGACCGAGAAAATTCCAGCAATCTTTGCATCGTTAAAGAATGCATTTGGGGTCAAGCTTCCTACTAGAAACAATGGGTGAAAATGAGAAATAATAAAGGAAAGCGCCTCAGAATTGTCGACCCAAATAAATAAGATATAAACAAACAAAAACTAAGCAAAGTTAATAGCACGAGAAAGAGAAACATAGGCATTAAAAGTTTATTTCGTTTCAAGAATATCAAAATAAAATCTCATTTCGAATCAAGACTCCCGGGTGTAATGTGGCCTGACGACTTAAGTTTCAATTGTATATACAAATCGCAAATCCTTCCTGTTTGACATATACGTTTCATTCCGTGAAGCTCACCAGGGCATGATTATCTATTTTTATCTGGTTTAAGTTTAAAAATTATGTAAAAATTTATTGAAATACATAAATTCATGTATAGACGAAGAATTTTTTTCTTCTTGCAGATCCCACGATTATGCCGAAATGTAAATTCTTAAAGTCATATTAAAATATATTTTGTAGAAGCAAACAAAAAAGAATTCGCACTTACTTGAACTTATTTTATTAGAGTAGTAATAAGAACAACAATTATAATCCCAAGGCATACAAGAAAGCATAAAATGATCAAGTATTTTTTCTATAAACAATAAAAAAAAACTGTTTACAAACATGCATTCATAATAAAATTGACATTATGTGACAAATAAAAGTTAATCAATTATTGCAATCTAAGTATTAATTATTGGGAGAAATTTAACAGTAAAACATACCATCTCTAAAAATAAGTAAATTGGACCTATTATTTCATCGCATTATTTTTGAAATAAAATATTTCCACCGTATCAAAATGATTGTCCGATTTATTAATTTGCACCGGATAAGCAAATATAGGTGGGAATAGTGGCAGAGTAGTTCTAAATCCTTTACCTTCTATAACATAGAATTTTGATAGAGTATATGTCATAATCTTTTTCTTTTTTTTCCACAGCAATGGAAAAGAAATGTAATTTGATGTCTAAAGAGGCGATTCTACAGGATGATTTGATGATAAAGAAAAGATTCTACAGGAGGATTCTTTAAAAATATTTTTTATAAAAAAAATAACCTAAGCGCGTAATTATGTTAGCTATAAATAAAAGGCATTTTGTGCCGTTTTTTACCAACAGCTGCTGGAAACTAGCCAAACGTAACCGCGATCATGTTGCATCAGTAGCGTAGCAACCGGGGGGATAGTTGCCCCGGGAACTAGTTTTAGGGGGCGCCATGGAGACAAAACACTACCGCGTTTATGTCATTTTTAAAACCAAAATATGCTGAGGAGGTATAAAAATAATGTCACACCCCTGGAGCCATTTACGCTTGCTAAGCCACGACGACTGGATAAAAAAAAAATATTTTCCGTGCGCCACTTACTCTCGCTACGCCACTGGCCTTGGTGACAAAACGTTATTGCGTTTATATCACTTTTTAAAGCTAAATAGGATGAGGGTGAAAAAATGCCATGCAGCGGGCTCCATTTATACAAATTAACCCTCCGAACGGCGCAAACGAGTTTTTACGTTTTTCATGTTCAGTTCAAAAGCAGATAGCTCGTATTTATATGTATATTTTCTTAAAGAACCATGGATAAAGTGTTCTTAAGATTTCAAAGATATAACTGAATACAAAAAAGATCGGTAATTTCCTTTTAAGGCGAAGTTTTCTAACTTGATAGCTAGAAGTTCAAAATAATTGGGCGCTCAGAGGGTTAAATCACTAATGAGGGTGGGCGGGGGCAAAAAAATCACATTATGCCCCGGGTGCCACTTATCCTCGCTACGCCACTGATCAAGACAACACAAAAATCCCTTAGCGCTGTCAATGATGCTACAGTAGCCGCTGCAGATCTAAAGACGGATGATATGTCATATTTTTTTTCAGCCTCTCTAAAGCGTTGATTTATTAGGTTTATTTACTGTGAAACAAGCATGACAGCATCAAGTAGATCCCCCCGTGCACCGTAGACCAGCTTATTCAAGCGGTTTGTACTTCATTCATTCTGTTATACATCGAAACCTTAAACAATATTTTTTAAAAACTAAACTTTGCAGCAGGTCAAGTTGTGTACTAGTCGGATTGGTGTCGGAAATTATCAGAAGATGCCACACACGAAAAAGTCAGTGCTTCGATACCAAAACAAGTTTCCAAGGATTATTACTTGCGTTAGGGAATCCATTAATATGGCCCATGAAGCAATAACTAATTTTAAAAATTAAATATCGTGTAATAAAACGCTAAATGGGCTCTTAATGACACAAAATAAAAATTAAATATATACTTTTTATACCCATATAGTAGGATTATAGTAATTAGGCTCACATCTTGAAACTAATGGTGATAGAGTGGGTATAACCATTTATTTCTTAATAGGACAATCATTTCGATACAGGGGGAGTTTAAAACAACTGATTGAACTCTTAATAATTTATTTAAAATATAAAATGCTTTGAGCAACAGTAATTCCTGTTTCAACGCGGCGCGTTTCTTCATCTACTGACTACTATCTGATCAACCGTTTTATCTGTGAAAACAGCCAAAGTGAAAAAATATGTTTTAATTTCAGTATTAATAGTTTTCTTATATATTAGCTGACTCGCCTATAGTCGACAAGAAGATTTATAAAAATAAAAAAGTTTGCAAACATTATTTACATTATAATTGCTTAATTTTTGTACGATTTCTATAAATTAATAATGATAGTATTTAAATTTTAATGAAATGTCATAATTAGTATCAGTTTTCAAATGTCTTCAAACCTGGGTGTCAAATATTTGTTACATTCAGGTACCCCAATTTCATCAAATTTAACCTTCATATCGAAAATGTACTACTGTATGTTATCGGATTCCGAAACCTTCCGCGCGTTTGTGCATGCGCCAAGCGGAGTTATTTTCACCAAAATAGGGGGAAAGAGAAGAATGGAGGGGAAGATGTTTACATTTTACTGAGCGTGATCTAAGAAAGAACTCCGGAAATGCGCTCATCTTACTCATTGCCTGTCACCCCTTTCCGGGGTAAAATCGTCCAAAAGTGCTAGCTCTGGCAGCATATGACTAGGTGCGAAACAAATAGTTATTAGTTATGCATGTATTACTATTATACTATAGTTAAACTATTAATATTATAATTACAAATTAGGTAATTATAATTAAAACTGTTGGATAATTTAAAACATTTAACTATAAAAATCAAGAAATATACTTAAATATAAAAGTCATTCAAATATCATGGATCTTAAAAGCAGCACAGTGGTCCAGCTTCTTTTTCTAGCGAAACACAATTTATACAGTAAAAACTAAAAATGTACAGAAAAGTTTTCTCTACACTCATCAGAAAACGAACTATAGACAAAGTCTACGGAATTTTTTGAAATTCTACCGGCACCTTTTCGATGTTAATAAATTTTAATATTAACTCTCCATTATTCTCTATGGAGAGAAATTGTCATAATCCACGCAAAAAGTAATAGCGATGGGAGAAAACAATATAAGTTCTTCAGATTCTTATCACATGTAGAAAATGGCATAAAAAAGCTGTTCGTTGAATTTTATTCATATCAAATTGCTACCTTTCTATACATAGAGGTTTAGTCACTCAATTAATAGCAAGAAATACGTCCACTTTTTAAGGAGGTTAAACTAAAATCACTTCACTAATATGATATAAATGCTACATAAATATCATGGATAAAATTATGTATAATTTGTGACTTAAAATAAATACTGCACACAAAAGCTGTTTCAGAATTCAACTTCTAGAAAGAGTCTTAATGGAAACATTTCTTAACAATCTTAATTATTGAGTGGCTTAGAGACAGGGGGACAAAGCATTAGTGCATTTATGTCACGTTTTAAAGTGAAATATCATGCGAGGGCGAAAAAGAAAAAAAAATTGAAGCTCAGGGTGCCAGCTAACCTCTCTATGCCACTGTAACTATCCGATGACTTAAATACGTTACTAAAAGCAAATAAAAATATTAAAAAAGAGGATAAAAAAGTGGAAGGGTAAAAAATAATAGTAGACAATGACAAGAAGTAAGAATCTGGTGAATGACTTCATCCGAGGCCAGACATTCATGTAGATTCAAAAATGGAATAGGTTTTCTGTAGAGGAAAAAGACTTTAAGGTCTGAATTTAATATCCTCTTTTGGCCTGAACCTAAACCGGAATGTATTGGAAAGAAAAACACCAGATTCTTACTTCTTGTCATTGTCTACTGTTATTTTTTACCCTTCCACTTTCTTATCCCCTTTTTTAATATTTTTATTCATTTTATACTAGGCAATTTTTTGCTGGATGATGCTGCACTTACGCACACCAATTGAATTGCTACTATTATTCTTTGTCTTTTTAGATATTCTTACTTTTTTGTCTCTTTAGATACTCAATTACTAAAAGCAATTAATTAAATTTTTAAACTATTCTCTTTTAACAATGCGAGAAAATTTCAAAAACAACAATTGAGAAATTTATAAAAAAATATAATTTTTAGAAACTTGTCTTACTCATAAACCTACGTTTTCATCCTCTGAGAACTGCTCATCATCATCAGGCAACGATTCCATTTTTTAGTTCCCATGCGTTTCATCTAATAATTTTAGGATATCTTAAGAAAATGATTTTTCCGAGTCGAATTCTTCTTTGAAAATGATTTGACATAACAGCAACCGAAGATAAGAGCATGCAATCAAGCAAGTCTTTATTCTTTGCAACTCTAGAATAATTTCTCGTGTGAAATTTTCAAACGAATTTGAAATCCTTATTCTTTGCCTTTTGGTCTTTTTCACTTAACTTCCCGATTGACTATAAAGCATCAAAGTATGGTCGAGTGTTTGTTCGTTTTTTGGTTCTTTATGCACGTCCACACCGTTGGACTTACGACGACCAACTTTGGCACAGTGATGGATTAGCACAAGAGGGAGCCAACGCCGAAAAAATTATTTTAAAATTCGAATTAGATTTTTATTTATTTAAATAAATAACGAAAATTAAGCTATTTTTAGACGTTTCTCGCCAATAACTTCTGCAATACTTATGGTACATAAATTATTTTTGCTTATTATTATTATCTTTTCAATAATACCAGTTTAATTGCTGTACAATTTTTTCTCTAACTGCAATTAAGGTTTCAAAATTTACTTTAAACTCGAATTCTAACAATGCTTTTATTGTTATAAAATCAAATGTATTGTTTCATCAAATCCGTTATTAACCCTTAATCTACTGTTAAAGCTAAGAAAATACTGCTTTTTTGGTCAAGGTATACTTCTTACTTCCACTGTTATTTTGTAGCATGCACTTAACTCCAGTTTTTATTTCATGGCTTTTAACATCACTCAAACATCCAATGCCGTTAGTTTAGTTACTAAGCGATGTTTCGTTTAAATTGCACAAATTTTTGATTCCCGATCAGTGTGAAACAGAGTGACGCGCGCCGGGGAATAAGTGAGGTATAGATGTCGCAGATGCCAGTTTTAGGAGCGCCTTGGAAACAAAACATTATTGCGTTTATGCCAGTTTTTAAACCCAAATATGATTATTGGGGCATGAAAATAATTCCAGAGCAATTTGTATGTATACTCTCCTGGAGAGACAAAAAAACGATGTGTATAAAGAAGTACTACAGTCAATTCCGCTAATTGAGGTTAAAATTATTCTTTTTTGTCCGAGCATTCTTCTTCAGCAAAATTCTCTCGAGTATGAATTGTTATCGATCGATTTTGACTTTCTTTATCTGATTTATAAAACACTTTATTTAGAAGTTTCGCAGTAACTAAGTTATACAGTATAAGTATATATGTTCATTGTAAAGCTGTATTAGATCTTGAACTATATATTGATTAAAATAAACACTCTTTTTCGAATTTTATCGCATTTTCATTCAAACCTACTGTTATAAGGTGATAGAAAGGCTATATTTGAAAGTTTTAATTCAACAAGAAAAGATTCAAAGAAGATTTAAGTTTGCTGTAGAAAGTTAGTGACAATATTTATAGGGTGAAAAAAACCAGGAGGCGGATATATGAAAAAATATGCATCCTGAGTAACGCCGAGTTTTCAGCTAGTATTTTATAATTTCACTTCTATGAATCAGTATCTTAGGAAAGGCACTGAATACATAATATCAAGGCATTTACATATAATTTCGTAGTTTCTTTGTTATAGTCATCAGATTTTGAAGTATTTATTTTAAAACTACTCGATATTACTTTTTAAATTCCTTTGAATCTCTTCAAAAGTTCTTGGTTAAGTGCAGTTAATTTTGCTGTGAATTATGGGTTTCAAGAAAATTCTCTAGCTATATTTCTGGACCGTAACCAGGTTTGGGTTGGTCAACTAAAATACCGAAATGTTCTCTTCAACTGTTTATAATTTCCTTCTTATTTTCTACTCCAGGTTTCGCTTCTTTAGCTATTAATTTGGTAAATTTAAGTTTCTAATCCGTAGCAGCACCCTAGAAAACGAATTCATACATTCAATACTGATCCTTTCAATATTTGGAGTTGTAACTTCATTCAAAAAATTCATTTCCTTTGATTTTGCATTGCAGACATAGTACGCTTGAGACGATCGAGTCCCGGTTAAAATGTTACGCCTCTTCCCATCAACCATCATGAATGTTAATATATGATTAATCTTGATATAATCCCTCACATTTATTGGTTGAAACTAATATCTGTCTATTCATGATTTTTGTTTGATTTCTTACAGCGACTTCAGTTTCTTTTCCAAAAATGAATTTTATTATTCAGTAGAATCCAACTGATCACAGAGCTGGATTTCGACAAATAATATCTCCTTTTTATTATTTGATTCAACACTGAAGAAGGACAAGAGATACGGCGAAAACCGATTCATCATCGGTAGGACTGCTTGTACGCACTTTGTCCCGAAGATACATCGCAACCCAATTTACTTAACATGATAAATGATTTTGCAAGGTTAACTTCGTAGATTTGTAATGAATTATATTTGACTGAGCAAATTCTCTTCGACATCAAATCAAAGGGACTCGGAAGTTTAACTTCACCTGATATTTCAGTAACATGAATGGGTTCTGAATTGGGGTAAACACCTTTTTTTTAGGGGGGGAAGGTCCTCAATTATTGGATATTAATGGAGAAGGCGAATCAAAATCTGACTGAATCCAATCATTATTTAATTTTGGAAATTTATTTATATGTTTCGTAGAGTGTGCCCACTTTCTCTCCATATATTTTACAATTTTTTTAATTTATCTTCTATTATACTTTTATCTACGCTTATTTAGAAGAACTCTTTAAATATTCTGATATTTTTTTTATCTCTAGTGTTTTGTATTTACTACATTGACAGAATAAGTCAAAATTCGCTACTGCCCTAGATGTTCTTAAAGTAAAATAAATGAAAACTCCGGAGTTTTCAGGGACTGAGTTTTAAAAATTTTAGATACGAGTAAAAAAATTATGTAAGGTACTCTTACACAATAAAACTGTGCAATTTTTTTTAATTTCAAAATGTAAAGGAAAATATCAGTATTTTAAGTATTGCACAAGATATAAAATATTGAGTAAAAATAAGATAATTTATCTGGCCTGGAATCAGACATCATGGAAAAACTACAACCAAACAGAAAAAGAGCAATGTAACACTTAACAGAACGAAAACAGAAGGTACGTTTCGAAAGGCATTTCCCGCCTTCATCCTTCTCCAACTGTGTGTCTATATAAAACAATCTATGAATCGCGAATGTTTTCTGCCGAGAAAAACATCATTTGCCGACCTCAAAACTATTATTTTGTCGCGCCACAAAATGAAACTGGACCAGTGTGAGTCAGCCAAATGGGGCTCATCAGTGAATAAAATGTTAACACGTATGGGCCTACCAGGGTCTTCTTAGACCCTGGTAGGAAATGATATAAAAGGAAATATATAATGTATACAAAAACAGTATATAATATATATTATATAAATTTCAACAACTTACAAATTTGGTCATTTTAACAGCTGTTTTGTATCTATAAGTACTTCCTCTTCCTTCTCTAACTAGCTGATCCACTGCATTAGAATGTTTATCAATTCGATCAATTAAAGCATACTGAAAAATAAATCTGATAGCTTAATAAGAAGATCGCAAATACAAATTTCACTTTTAAAATACATTAATTATTTCACTTTAAGCTACAATTATAGTTAAAAAGACATTTTCATTATTTCACAAGTTACAGGATAATTTTTAGCTTGAAGCGATAGGCAACCAGAGTTGCAAGATTCATTATCACTATTTTAATTCATCAAAATTAAATAAAAAAGTGGGAAAACGTGCACGAAAAAACAAATAAAGTAGTCTCTCAGTAATCCGGTATGTATCAGTCCAGAGGGCTACCGGATTAGTGGAGGTACCGATTAGAGGAGCGGATAGCAAAACCTATGTTCATTGCACAAAATTAAGCAGAAAATTATATGATATATAATAAATATTTCAAAATCTGAGCAGCGGCCTATTGTTTAGGTCGTACCAAGGTCACTGACATTCGCATGCAGTGACTTGTTATCCCTTTATAGCGCCCCGCCCGCAGGGTCTCTTCTGTAAACGCCGAAACACGGAAGGGGCCAGTTACTCATACATAGATGGCACAAATATTACTAATTATTATTATTAATTAGTTAGTTTTCTAGAACTCTCGTTTTGTATTTGACTGTAAAGTATAATTTAGCATTTAGAAATGCTTTTCAAATATTTATTTTATTATTCCGCCAGTAAAAATGGCAGATCCTTTTTGTCACATTTTTAATAATAGCTTTTAAAAAACTACAATTCCAGAATATGGGAAAAAAACTTTAAGCTTTAAGAAGCATAATAATCTAAAGTTTCATAAAATGTAACAAAAATATTGCATACTATCTGGAATTAAGTTGTGAGCTAAAGTTATAAACATTGGTTGGAAACCTAAAATATTCTACAACAGCATATTATGCATTTATGCTAATATTTTTCTTCTCAAATGTAAGTTTAACTTTCTTCATGGTATTGCTGTTTCAGCTCGAGTAAATCGAAAAAAAGAAAGAAAGCTTCTTCGTGATAAACCTCTTGAGAGAAAGGTTATCAAACGTTAATTCCTATGTTGAATTAAGTAATTAAGCTGGCTCTTATGACAGTGATATGTAGACTGCAATCCCATCAGCCAATTTGACTCTTTAAAATAATTTTATTAAGACTAATTTCTGACGGCTCCTGTTTCTTCCATCTGGTACAACCATCTTAATTTACGGAATGAAACGAAAAATTTGCCATTCATTGAAAATAGGGCTATTACTTCGTTAGCAAAAAATTTTCTGCATCAAAAACTTACAAATTTTTATTTGCACTAACTTAAATTTTCAAAGAATATTTTCAGTTATTTTCTATAGCTCTTTAAATTTAAAGAGGAAATAAAGATGATATTCAAAAATTATACCAGCAGATTTATCTTTATTTAAAGAAAAAATTTAAAATTATCAGTTTCATTTAAAAAATAAGTTATAACATACGAAAATTGCAATTCTAGATTTTTTACAGAGGAAAAATTCATTTCAAATATCATGAAAACCCTTTTGAAATAAAAAGAATTATAATAAGCTAGAAAAAAATAATTAAATAATAAATTAATCAACATTTATTATCAAGCAAATTTAAGATATTGAAAACAATCAAACTGTTGGCTGTAGGTTAAAATTTGTTACAGCTTTTTAAATTCTATGAATTCAATGCATTCTAACCTCTCAATAATTTGATACATATTTTATGCATACATGATACAATTCAGACTTATAATATTATTAATCTAAAGCTATATAATAATGCACAAAAATAATTATAGTATCTTCTAAAATTTCTTAACAAAGAAAATTGTGCAGGTAAGTTATAAAGTCAACTGTAAGTTTGCCATCTTTTACTAGTATATTAAATTTATCATGAAACGTATGACACAATAAAAACTATAGCATTTTTTGGGGCGATTGTCACAGTTCAAGCGATTAAAAACCTGCTAAATGTTTTCTTCGATACACCATTTTACAATAGATTATTTAGTTTGCTGTAGATCAACTAATGAATTGCAAAGGAAATCAAAACAAAGAAAAAGCATTAGAAAGAATTATACTTACATCTACTTGCACAATTAATGCAAGGTCAAAAAATAAATCACGAAGGTCTTCAATAGTCCTTTCCATTTTAAGAAAATTTTCATGCCTTTTCTTTACTTCGTGCAAAAAATGATGAGTCACGTCATAGTCTGGTAGTACCTCAAAAGGGAAAAAAAACATTTATGTGGGCTTTTTTATCTATATAAATATTCTTTGGAAAATATAAATGAAACTGTTTGTTTAGTGTGGATAAAAATCATCTTTAAGAGCTTTCTTATCTCTGATGTATAAAATCATGCATTTACATAGTCTGCATGCTTGTAGGATTTTTAAAAAATGAATCAAAACAAATTATCTTATCCCACTTTTACAAATTCTAGGAAATTTTTTAAAAAAATCTTGTTCTGAGAAGTTCTTGTTCTTCTTTTAACTGTTTACAGGCCAATGCTCCCAATTCGGAACATCAAATTAAAAATTCATTCAAAAATAAAATGTGGTTCATATTGTTTTGAAAAAATTGATAATTATAATTGAAAGTAAGCTTGATTTTTTTTATATAGAAATTTTGTTTCAGATATAAAATAGGCAAGGGACATAGATTCTTAAAAATTGCCTTTTTTACATTTTAATTTTGCATAGCATAAAAATTCCTAAAAAAATTTAAAAACTATCCAAAATTTCTAAAAATTGATATACGTAGTTAAAAATGTCCACGTTACTAATCGTATATAAAATATAACTAACAAACACATTCATTAAAGTTCCGTGTTCCCAATTGGGAACATTGGCCAGTCGTAACTATTCTGTGAGAGAAGGAATTTCTCTATTGTGTGTTTCGACTGAAAACAAAATGGAAAAGGCAATTCTCTTATAATTTAGGAAAAGAAATCCCCTTCTGTTGTTAAAGGGTCAATGCTTTAATTTTGATGAAAAGAATTAATTTTTATCAGTTATCTGGCAGGGTAACTATAAATGTGTCGGAAAAGTATCCGCAAGAATAATAATCCTGTAGTGATTGTTTCTTCTAATTAATATTTTCATCTTCCAATTCAGCTAATTACAATATATTCTCATACACAGAAGAAAAAGGTACACATAGAACAATGAAATTTGATTCATAAATATAATTCTGGGGTGGGTAAGGTTGATCAGTTGTATATAAAATATGAGACACTACTGTCACAGCTTCAGAGAAAGAAATGGTGGTATGTTTTATTTGGAAATGTACTAAATATAGATGTTGCTTCTAGATGGCTATTGCATACAGCAAATCGCAGGAAACATAACCGACTCGCTCATCTGGAATTTTGTCGAGAAGTTGCAATTATCTTTTACCGAATTGGGGCAAAAAAGATGGACCTCAAACATGGCCAAAAGTTACCAGTTGTGTATTGCAGCCGAAGAGTGATGGTCATTGCCTCATTGCAACAACTCGGGTAAATATGCATAATGTAGAGAAAACACAAGATTACACTGCAATAAGTGCAAAAAAAGGGGGATTGTATTTGAACTATTTCTCAGAGTGCCATAGGATACAGTTATAAAATTTCATTTACTGCACTATTTTATTTAATTAATAATATTTATTTTTTATTATATTAAATATTATTTTTTTATTATTTATTAATTTTATTTAATATTACAATATTTTGTTTATTAATTAAAACTAATATTTGTTATTCATTTAAATTCATAAATTTTCAGTTGAATTCATATCTGCGCTTAGTTATAAAAATAATTTTTACAATACTTTGTTTATTATTCAGTCTAATCATCACTGTTTTTCATTTTTATGTCTAGCGTAATGAGCTTAATCAGAAGTGCCCAATATACAGACATACCACCCTAACTCAGCTAAACTGTCACTTGTAGTTGCATTATCATAAAATTATCGAGGGTCGGATTGCAAAGGAAAAGATTTAATTATTCAACAAAACAGCACTTACAGTTTGAAGAAAGATGTCAGTTTTAGAACCAATAATTTCATCTAAATTTAATCTTGAAACATCAGCACCAGCTACCAAGAAAATATGAGGTTTATTAAACAAAATAGAATACGATATTCCCCGTGCAAAAAGTTATATATGATTATTTCGTAACTTACGCAAGTATATTTTAAAGGAATATATTTAAGTTAAAGTATCAAAATATTAACCAGTAATTTAAAAATAGACATTTAATGGAAAATATGTTTGAGAATACATGACCGATTCAATCAAAATATAAAACGGGAGTGTAGTGGAGCTGGAATGAATCGGAAACGCTGTTCCGGCACTGCTCTTTTTTCTTTCTTCGAGAGATAAGGAATTAAAAATTGTAAAAACCTCCTTAAAACGTTGCAATTTTTGTCACCTAGGTTAGAGCGTTCCAGTACTGCTTAATATGCAACCTCACCACTGGTATAAAACATCAAAATATGTGTTTCATTGGTTAAAGAAGAATTAGTGTTCTGATTTATAACAGACAAAAGAGAGACAATAAAAAAGTTGAAGCTTTTTAATTATTTATTCTACTCTTCTAAGCACATATGCATTGCTTTTCATAAGAAGTTAATTCTACGTCTTGAAATAGTTTTTTTTTTTATCTTTTTAAATTTTCACAGGAATTTGTTGCAAACAGAGCAAAACAAGTAATACTTCATGTCATATAAAAGTACATTATGTTGATTACATTGCAGTCAAATCTTTGAATATAATAGAATCTTAAAAGAATGGTTATGCTATTTTTTATATACATATTTTTATTTAGTTTTTGAAAGTTGAATAATAAGTTTACTGAAATTATTTAAATTATAACTGTTTAATATTTTGTTCTTTCTTTTACTAATACCATGCGAAATGTCTTTATCTAGAAAAGTGTATCCTTTCCTCCTTGCACTAAAAACAATATATAAGGAACAAGAGGAAAATTAAAATTTTCAAAAGTTTGCAAAATTAAAAGTTGTGTTTATAACTTCACCGAGGGGTTTTCAAATGAAAAAGAAAAGAATAAATCCAACTCAAATATAGAAAAGAAAATTTGTTTTTGTATTTTTAAATATTTTAGGAATCACAATAGAAAGACAAGAAAAACTTTCCTACAACACAAGGATTTGAAGTTATATATATTTTTTCACAGAATAATAATTCTGATTCATCATGATATCTCCAATCTTTACAATACTTTTTAAATATAATTAAGTAAAACCATATATAAGCATGTCAAACTGGTTGGCAAAGGACCTAAGTCTATGTGAACAGAAAAAATAAGTTTTTACAGAAATACAAGCTCATAAGAAAATCAGCAAATAATAAATATTAATACAACAATCAAATTAATTTACTGATATTTTGCATAGCCCTTTTCTAGCACCATTTTTTCCAACTTCAAAGATTATTTTTTCTTTTCTTTTCCCTTTCAAAATTGAATTTAAGGGAACTCTGGATCTTCAAGGAGATTTGTTTCATTCAATAAGAGTAAATAACTGCTCACACCAGTAGGTACTTCCAAATAAAGAAATTATGTGAATTTCTTATGCAATTTTTTTTAAGTTTTATCACACCTGGTTGTTAAATATTTAAAAAATTATAACTATCACTGAATTTTGAATTAAAATTAATACCCATTGGATTTTATTTACCACCACTTGAACAAGAAGAGGTATTTATTCTATATCCATCAAGAAAATAAAAATTCATTCCAGATGCTTTAAAATTTTCATACCTTATATCAAATTATTGTTTTTAATATGAAACTTGAAGTTGATTAACAATTTATCTTAAGGCAAAAAGTTTTTAAATTAAACCTTGGTTATAAACTGCAGCATTATGAAATCTGCAAAGATATTCTTTGTGAGTCAAAGTACGACATGTAAGCTGAGAGTCTGACATGCTTCCATACACTGAAAATTAACCATTCTGTCTCTAACTTTCCAAGCACTTTTTCTTGTTTTTAATAGTGTGATTTATCTTCTGCTTCATTGAAATTGCAAGTTTTCTAACAAAATTCTCAACCAGTCTATTTATTTATAAACCTTCATATAAAAGTTTATGATGATAATATCCCAGCACTTTCTTAGAAAAGCATCTTTGTGAACTATTGAAAACAGAGGAGTGAGTAATTAATCAATTCAAAGAAATGGAAAATGGGTTATAATATTTAACAATATAAATTCTACCTAAAAATAAATAATTTTTATTACAAATTTTGGAAAAAAAGGTCCAATTATGTAACAGTTGAAGGAAAAAAATAAGCAAAGAATAATTCAAAATTGTAATGCATAATAAAGAATGATTCAAAATGCTAACTAATGAATATTTCATATTTTTTAAAATATTGTCCTACCAATTTCAGCTTGTCGTTTTACTTGAGCCTTACATGTGTTTCTGTACTCTTCTTGAATACTGTAATAGTAAGAGATTGTAGAAGAAAACTTCCTTTTCAAGATAACAGTCTGTTACAGAATATAATTAATAATTAATTAAATTAAAAAATCATTTTTATATTTAATTTCATTCACTCTAATGATTATAATAAAATTCTGCTTCTTACAGTCACCCTCACACAATATCAGCAGAAAGATAAAAACTCCAAGTTGGTTTACAATTTTAAACATCCAAATATAAAGAAATATCTTATAATTACTTTATTTTTGATGTATATATGAATGAAAAAAAAAGGAAATCATTAATATTATAATCAATACTAATAAAGGAGCAAATCTAGCTGAAATATTCTCATTTGAAAATACACAAATAAAACAGCATCAATATGAACTTTAGTGCTGAACATGAAAGCATGCATATACAAATTTTAGAAAGTCCAAAATAAATAATTTGATTACAAAAGAAAAAAGCTGAAATTATTGATTTATTGTCATGCTGTAACAAAGAGGCTCTAAATTAAGCGTAATCAGAGATTGTTTAAACTAATAAAAAGATTAGCATTTAAAAATGAGTGCAATAAAAATTGTGAACCAAAACTAAGAGACTCGTCAGTATATCTCAGTTTACTTCAAATAAAATAACATCACAAGCCTTAAATCAGAATTTTCATAGGTGAAATTTAAAATGGATAAAGTAAGAATTGGACCAGAGACTGGAGAGTTGAAATCGACTAAAATTCATGGCAAAGATTTTATTGCTTATCATTTCAGATAGGGTATAGTGTGACTATCCTAAGTTTTCTCCCTCTGCTAAAGTTAACTCGGCTGTTTAGTTGGAAAAAGTGAAGCGAAATGGGTTGTTTTTTCAGTTTTACCCATATAATTTGAAAATGTCCTATTCAACCATAAAAATGCTTGGCTTAAAGATTGTAGGGCATAAATTTTTCATAAAATGAATACCCAATATCATATTGTCTTCCTTATGCCAGAAACGTGAATGTAAATGAAATGTTCCCTTTTTTAGTTTTATCGGCTGGTTGGGTCAGTCACCTATTTTACTATTTGTTTCACTAGAAACATGAATACGTATCCCATTGGGCTACATAGAGGTAAATTTGGTTTTTTATAAATTGAATTTTATTTGTATTTTCTTGGGGGTTTTTTTTTTCCCTTTTTGTAGCACTTCTCATTTCTGAGCTGATGAACCACTACTGTCCATTACTCATACTATTGCAGCAAAATATATATTTATTTTCCCTTTACACAAAATTTTATGCTCTACAACTTAAAATTGAATGCATCATTTTCAAGTTATTTGGGAACAATTAAGAAATACCCCATTTCACTTCATTTGTTTCCTCAGAACAGCTAAAGTTTACTTCATGGGTGGGACGGCTTGGGGTAGTCGTACTGGACTTTACATGAAGTTATTTAAACATTTAAACCTTTGCCATGAATTATTTCCCATACATGTGTTCTTTTTACTCCCCAGTTACTGTCCTGAATGCCCAGTTCTATAAAGCAATTTTCTAATCAAGGTGACTTTATTATGACACTGATTCATATTATGTTAGTGAATTCTGAAAAATTCAGAAAATTAATGTAATTACAATTTCAGCTCTTAAATTATTCCTACTATGTTTTTGATACCCAAATAGAAGTATAAAATAAAGTTTCATTCAGTCTTTAATTATAATCATTATATACACATATATAATGATTCCTGATTATTAAGAATCCTGAAGACAATTTCGCAAATTCATATTTATCCAGTTAAAACATAAATTCGTACTATTTTCCAAATTAAAATCCTAAAATATATTTAAACAAGGAAATATAAATACTTGAGTATTGCAGATGTGTAATTCAGCAGGCATATCAGGGAATTGTTCTTGATTAAAAGAGTTGCTCAAGCCTTTAAATTAACAAAGATTTCATATTTTAAAAAAATCATAAGCTAAAATCATCAACTTTAATGCATTATCAAGCAAGAAAATCATTAAAATTGCAAAGCTGGTCTTGCAAACTAAAATCAGCACTTTATTAAATGTAGCATAAATCATATTCAATCAGATTAAAATCCCCTGGAGGAAAAGTAAGTTGATTTTATGGTGCTGAACCCAAAACATTTATAATACAAATGTATCTAGATCATAAGCATCATAGACTAAACTGTGTAAAAAAGAGTTGCAATCTCATTTATTCTCAATGCAAACACAAAAAAATGTATTTGAAATTAATTACAACACAATTATTTGAAGCATAACAGTTGATACTAATAATTTAGCTTTACTTTTTACATTCTTCTGGGTCAAATAACACACTGCTAAACAGTTATTTATTTAAGTAAATAATAAATAAAATAAAAACAATGAACACACTTAATCATTTGATCAAATAAGAATTATGCCACTGAAAAATTATGTCAAAATAACTTGAAAAGTTTTTTTTATTACCATTAATGAAGCAAAAACATATTTATTTTCAAATACTGAAAGAACTCCCACTTGTAAAGCCTTTTTCAAGAGATCAACAGAGATTTTATTGCTATAATTTTTACAATAAGTTTCTACAAGTTTCCACTGAAAATAAAAATTATACTTACTGCTTATTTTTCTTGAGATAGACAGAAGTTCCTTTTTAATACTTTGATAAGTGCTAAACAATGCTAAAATATTAATTATTAATTGTCAAAAGGTTTTATTTTACATTAAAATTGTCATTTCAATAAAGTAAAAAAGCAATATAATCAAAAATAAAAATTTTACTTTATCACCCAAAACTTTATTTGATAAAATAATTTTTTGAATCGGCACAAAAAGAACCATGAATTAATTGCTAACCAATTAATATTACACAAAAAATAAAATATTTCTTGGGTTCCATTCACTATTTTTTAAAAAATATAGTTTCTGTTTGAACAAAATGAATAATGAATGTAAGAATTTAGTAAATTCAATAATACAAAAAATGTGCGAGTTATCTTACTGTATAGCAGGGTTTCTTATTTTTTCTATCTGCAAGCTCATTTTTGTCTAAAAAATTTTGTTGTCATCTCAGAATTAGAACATTAAACATTAATTAATGTTTATTGCAATTTCATTGGCTGACGGTGCAGAGCGCAGGATATGTCATAAACTTCAACTGAATACCTTCAATTATTATTTTCAGCAGTGTCTTAACATGTTTATTTGTTTCACATATTTTGCTTTCTGCATAATAATCATTTTCATGTTGCAATTTTTCAATATTGTTTCAGATTAACGTACTCTGTACCGTTTTTCTATAGTTGAAATGTCTTTATAGTGAAGAAATATAAGGGGGAAATCAATAATGTGTATCTTTTGTTTTGATTTTGTTTTCAAAACTTTTTCATGTCATTGTGGGCGTTTTTTGTTGTTGTTGAAGTCCTGATTTCATGGGGCAATGCCGTGCGCGTACTGCTAGTGGTAAATAAAAAGTATTTTCTTTAAAACACTTTTCCAACAAATTTTAATAAAATGCTATAAATCTTCAAAACAAACGTTTTGCTCACAAATATCAAAGAATTTGAAAGAAAATATTGTCAAAATTCTCGGGACACCAGTATTGTCCCATTTGGAGGTCACAACTTGCGGAACCCCGACAAACACTAAAGTTTCTTTTTCAAACATTATGAAAACAAAAATACTAATGTTATCTATATATGGAACCTTTATGAAGAGTGAAAAATAAATTCAAAATAAAAGAAACCTCAATCCATATTTTCCAACTGTCTAAGAAATGCATGATAAACAGAAATCTAAAAGTATTAGTAATGCAAGTTTTCAGAGAATGATGATGAAAATCTGTCAATATTAAACATATTTCGTTTCTTTTAGGGAAAAAATATTTTAGAATAAATTCTATGGAATAAAATTTCTAATTTAGATATTTAGCAATAAAAAAACACGTCTGATCAAGATTTTTACATTTGTTAACAATATGAAATACAGTAGCTAATATTTTTCATATTTAATTTTTTACATTAGCTATGAAGTAGTTAAAAAATATTTGAGATTTTTAAATGGTGATGTCTGATTTTTACCACAGTTATCAGAGTAATAAGAATATACTAGCATTGATAATACATCAACATAAATGGATGCAATAATACTTCAACAAGGATTATTACTAATTTTAGCCAAATTAATAGAAAACTAAAAAGAATTATACTCTAACAATATTTAACAATATATCATCATTAAACTTAAGTATAAGGTAGACTTATGTCTCTTTTGAAGTAGATATTCTGGATGCCATTTATCAATCTTTGAGAATGCTGATTATTGTACCCAATTGTTGTTACAACTTATAAATCCTACATTATAATGGAGAAAATTAACAGAGGTATTCTGAAAATATTTTTGAAAATTAAATAATAATTTTAACCATTTATTATTTCTGATAAGTTCCAAAGCACAAATGAAAAGCAAGAAATTTATTTCCATTCTCAGTTCAACCTTCAATAATAAATTGTAATTTTTATTCAAGGATTCACTTTTTAACCTATTATTTACATAAAAAAATAAAATAAAAATGCAGAAATAATATGTTGTATTTCTTTTTGAAAATGTATGAAAACTGTTTTACATAACTGATTTCTTAAAAAAAATAACTATATATACTAATAAGATAATACAAGTGCAAAGTTTTTCTGCTACTGGTAGCAATTTAAGCTGTGTTGTCTAATATATTTAGCAATATTCCGAAAGTGTTTATTTCACAGAAAAAATTTTAAAATAATTATTAATGTTTTGATACTATATACATACTTTCATCAGTTTCATTGAATTCTAAAATTGCACTTTGGATTTTGATGACATCTTTTATACCTTTAGTTACAAACTCAAAAGCATTGTTTATATCTTCAACCTAAATATAAAATAAGCACAAACAACTAAATCAATTATAAAATTACATTACAAAATATACATTGTAATAAGGAAGAGAATTTAAAATATATTAATAAATTGTTTTGAATTTCCCACATTAGATTATTATAATTAAAGTGATTCTTATGAGAATTTAAAATATATTAACAGAAATATTGTTTGAATTTTTTGCATAAATACTTCATAACAATTAAAGTTATTCTTAGGTTACAACTATAATATATATCGAAAAATTAATTTGTGAGCTTTTTATTCAAGGTTGTCATATTGGTATATAAATTAATTGAACTTTATTTCCCAAAGTTGACCATGAAAGTACTCTGAGGCCTGAATGAATAAAGATCAGTAAATAAGAATTCTCTCTTAGAAATCAATATGCTTTCATAATTAACTAATAAAAATCTAAACTGAGTCAATTGAATTTACATGATTAATCCATGATTTGAACATGATTAATAAAAATAATGTATTATATAATTCAAAAGTGTTTATTTTGATAACTGTATGTTGCAGGGATGGGGAACCTGCAGCCTTCTTGAGTTTCTTATGTGGCCTCACCAGTTATTTACAATTTGCATTGAAATAATATAATCGCCTGTAAGACAATAATAATTACAGAACAATAACCCTTAAGATTATGCTTGTGCGGCCTTTTGCCCCTGCCAAAATTTAATGAAGCATTTCAGTATAAAAAGGTTCCCTATCCCTGTTGTATTATCTATCTTCTCCAAAAATTAAGTGATTTTGCCCAACTTTGCTTGAGCTTGAATATAAGAAAAACAGTCACTCGAAAATCATTATTTTAAAACAATAAAAATAATAACTGTGAAAGAATTACTATTACTACAAAAATAAAAGTTATTTTTATCAATCTTGTAAACTAAAATGGTATGTGTTGTTTTTTCAGTTATTTTTACTAGGATTTATGATTTTTAACCACATATAATACTTCTCTATTTTTTTCTAAGCACATGCAAACTTTTTATATCAACTATAGTATGTTTCAACTGATAAAAATTATATATCATCTCAAGAGTAAAAACTCAGGTAAAGAAGATACTACTGCGAAGAGCATGTTCCTCAATAATAATTTGCTAATTATTGAGAAAGATTCATTTAAACCATGTGCAGCAGCAGGAATGGCGCTAGCTAGAGTTTGTCCAACAAGGGGCATGACCTGCTGTATGGGGGGAAGAGTGAAATTGGTCTCAAATTTTTGCCAGATTATTATTTATCAACTACAGTTGAATACCCCATCCAAAAATTTTCCCCAACGAGAAGGGGTCAGTAAGCAAATCTTATATTTAAAAATTATCTAAAATTCACCTTAATGTCTAGATCATTACAAGGTTTGTTAAAATTAATGCCATCATATTAAGTATAATCTGATTAAAAGTGCCAAATAAAAGCAATTTCAGAAATTGGATAAAACCAGTTTTATAACTCAGTTTTTAAAATAAATGGATAATTACATATCCAGTTAATAAAAACAAACTATGTAAGTGGTTAACAAATTAGGTAATTTAAGGTATACAATAGACAAAGCAAATTAAGCTTAACTTGATTAATAAAAATAGCATATCATACTTTTTTCAAAAAATTTAAAATAAATTTCACATTTTCATCTTCTACATACTTCGATTCAGATTTGATTTTAAAGACAGCTGAAGGTTTCCTTGCTTTCTAAAATCATAATGTACATATGAATATAAAATATCAAAGTAAGACAAACTGGAAAAAAATTAAAGATAGCAGCCAACAAGATTTTAACAACTTAACAGAGTTGGCAAAACACTTTTGTAAATAAAAGATATAAATCTATGTATTTATTTAGAAACAAATATACAAAATGCTCATAAAATATAATATAGTTTTTACAGAGAACAAAAATTTATATCCTTTTAAAAATTAAATAACAAATTTTTGCAGAATATGTATCTATTTTTTTTATTAAAATTTAAATATTAAAGAAACTAAAAGTAAACTCTGAGTATCCTTTAATCAGTTAACACAATAACTATTGAAAAATGCTGCCATGTTTAAATATAATTTTCAATGATTAGTAAAATATGAAAGTGTAATATTTTTTGTTTTTCACAGGGGTATTTTGTGCACGGTCATAGTAAAAAACGAATGTTTTTTTTTTTTTTAATTTATAAATCAGGTCAGATTTAAATATTAAATGAAATAAACAGTAATAAGTAAAATGATAATGGATGAAATAGAAAATCTCAATTTTGCATTATAAAACTACTTAACCCTTTAACTGTGATGTTTTCTCTGCTACCTGATTGGATGACACCTTCTCTTTTGGAAATGTATTGTCATATTGATTCCATACATAGGATGTTTGAGATATTTATCGCTTACCTGTCATTTCTATATTGAATTATAATGTCTATGAATGACTTAACTTTAGATTATAATTTTAAAAATATGATAATTCCATGCATGAATTGGACATCACATTTGGACATTGGACATCACAGTTAAGAGGTTAATATCTATGCTTAAAACAAACAAAAATCAAATTAAGCATATAATATTCAAGAACAAGTGTTTAAACATTATATTGGACATTTGCAAAATTATTTTGTAGAAATTTATCAATTCATTATCAGGAAATCATCCAATTATATCAGGAAACCATTAACAAAAACTTTAATAAACTTTCTTCTAGTATTATGTTATTTATTACTTTACTTTTCCAATTGAAATGAGCAAGAAGAACCATTTGGATGTTTGTGTCAAATTTTTAAAGTGAAATTAATTATGCTCAGAAAATACAGAAAAAAAATACTCTACTTCATCTATTTCTGCAGAATATTTTTTTTTCGTCTGTTTATTTGTTTTTTACATAACTTGATAGCAGGTAAAATTCATATTAATATACCAAATACAGCAATTGTGCATTAAGTTAGTAAAAAAAAACACATTTCATAGTTGAAAATTGCTGCACTTGGTGAACGTAGGCACTTTGATGGGTGCACATTAACAGAAAAATGTTTCCTATCAATATTTATGCTTGACAGACACTTCTGTTTGTCAAGCATCTACTATCTTTTCCAATAAAAGAATAAAATATAAACAAGTAAAATAGATGAAGTCATGAAATTAACTTTTAGCAACTCGTGCTATAAAATAATTAGGAAATAACCACCTGGAACCCATCCAGATCAATTTAAATTGTTACTTAAAACTACTTCTATAAGTTTTAAACAGATAATGTGCAAGATATACAGTCAAACTATTGAAAAAAATATATAGTTTTAACATTGAGTTTGAGTAGTACATTAATATTTTTGTCCATAATGATACCCACACTTCAATGAAATTTGGAATATGTAGAGTAATGAAACATATTGTTCATTTCCAGGTAATTTCATTGTACACACTGTTTTGCACATACTTTGAGATTTTTGTAGAATATCTACTACACATGGCCTTCCATATGCTGGATATTAGGAAATAAATACAAACATTTTAATAGATTTCTTTAATCATTTTCACTGACTTATTTTTAACTTGGATAAAACTACTAAAATATAATTAAAAAGTATATTTTTCTACTTATAACAAAGTATAATAGCTAGTACATACTAAAATCAATCGATGTCTAAAGCATACCGTTGACTTAAGAAATAAATAACAATAGGCATGCATAGCATATCTGAACAAGAAGTTCTTTTAATTTAATGAAGCCCCAGATAAAAACCTGTAAAATCACAGCAATAATACATATGCCAAATCTTAATGATAGCTCTCAAGGACAACTCTTAGCAATGAAAGCTAGTGCTAACAGAATAGTGCCAAATTAAACTTGGTGATTAATGGGGCCCCATTAATGGAAAAGTACCGAATTTAATGTGATATATTAAATTTTTCTCACATCAAGGAATTCAGCTTTTCTATCTCTCACAACCATTCTTGACTGCCAATGACAGTGGAAATCTGAAAGTAAAAAGAATTATTAATTTAGACTTAAAAAACAAATATATATTGTTTTGGATTGAAAAAAACAAATAAATTAAGATCCAACAATACATGTTTTATATCAAACACAAAAAAATAATCAACATATAACATAATAATATAACATATTATAACTATACTATGTTATATTAACATATATATATATGTATGTTACGTATTAAAAATATAATAGCCCAGATCCTCTAGTAACGCTCTGACGTCATCAACAATAAAACTCGCGCCATAGCACTGCGAGACGTTAAACAGTATTATTTCATTGTTAGAGAACCTAAATTTCAGTAATTTTAAATTTAAAAGAGTAACTGTCATTCTAATTTCAAATTTAATAGCTCTAAAATAGTGAAATAAAATTTTCTATCAATTGATATAAAATTTATCTCACTATGATCAATAGTTCCCGAGAAATTTTAAATTATATTAATCCTATATTTCAAATTATTTTCCGTTTTTTAATAGAAAGTAGTAAATTATGTCAGTGGTATATCATGCACGTGATATAGTTTGGACGCCAAATTGTATCTGAATGCAATCATGCCGATGTTTTCTTGCTAAGAATTAAATTAGCCACCAGTGATGTGAATCTACCATTCGTTCTTAATGGCCACCAGTTCCCGTTAATTCCAGCTTACACGATAACTATCAACAAATCACAAGGGCAAACTTTCGATCATGTTGGAATTTACCTCGATGAGCCTGTCTTTTCACATGGATGTTGCACTTTCAAGGTCTAGGATTCTCAATCATGTTAAAATTTACACAAAGATATCTGAAGTACAAGGAAAGTTATTAAACAACGAAAAATACTTCACACGGAATGTTGTTTACCAAGAGATTTTTTGAATAAAGAAATATTTAAATAATATGTAAGTAAAAAAAATATTTCCTGTCATAAAACATATGTTTATTTTAATTTGTTTTCAATCAATGTTAAACATTTATCTTGCATATATATATATATCTATTTAAACACGTCAAATTTGAAGGGAAATCTCTCGAATGAAGAGGCAATTTGCATCCATCAAACCATGACGGGTGATTTTTCTAGTATATATATACTATGTTGTATTAACATAATAATTAACATATATAATAATAAACATAAATAAAACAATTAAAAATTTCAAATTAAAAATGCTGTTTTATTTCAAACATGAAGAAGTATTTTTATTTGAAATTTTTAATTATTTTATTGACTCTCATGCTGGTTCACATCATCTTTGTTTAGGCAATATATAGACTATTAGAATCATCCTATGAAAAAGTTTAGAATGGTTTTAAAGATTTAAGTTAAAAAGTACTTGTAAATCCCATATTACTGTAACTAATAATTCTACTTAATCTATCCAGCAAAGTGCTAAGGTTACACATCTATAAAATGATCATTAGGATGGAAAATTATAAATATACATATTCTACTGGTCATGTGAACATGCTTAATCTATCGACCAAAGTGCTAAGGTTGCACATCTATACACTGATAATTAGGAAGGAAAAAACATATACTGGGTGGCCACACTTATCGTGGTCTAATAGATAATTTCTAAACCATTAGCGATAGACATATAGTTCCAATTGGAAAAATGCTTTAAATGAAGGGAAGCATTATATTTTATGCTTTTTGAGTCAATAAATATATTTCTGAAAAAGTTACGAATTCTAATTTTTTATCCTGTCCCCCCAGTAATATCAATCATATTTAGTAAAATAATCTTCACACACTAACATTTTAAACAAAAAAATTCCACTCTTCTGCGACTAAAATTGACTGAGTATTTCATAATTTTAAACCAATCAGCTACCTCGTCGAGCAAGTGTTGCTCATTGATTGGTGGATTGTCTTGGAAGTGGCTATTGGAATGGTGTAAAGTGGTCTAAGTCAGCA
Organism: Araneus ventricosus; assembly: GCA_013235015.1. Classification (NCBI taxonomy): domain Eukaryota; kingdom Metazoa; phylum Arthropoda; class Arachnida; order Araneae; family Araneidae; genus Araneus; species Araneus ventricosus. Next base: position 75,949 of record BGPR01001629.1, on the reverse strand, counting down.
AAAGCTCCATAACTCGGTCAGTTTTAGTCGCAGAAGAGTGGAACTTTTTTTGTTTAAAATGTTAGTATGTGAAGAATATTTTACTAAATATGATTGCTAGAACCAGGAGACCGTATAAAAAATTAGAATTCGTAACTTTTTCAGAAATATATTTATTAACTCAAAAACATAAAATATAATTCTTCCCTTCATTTAAAGCATTTTTCCAACTGGAACTATATGTCTATTTCTAGTGGTTTAGAAATCAGCTATTGAACCACGGTAAGTGTGTGAACACCCTGTATATATATATATATTCTAGTGGTCATGTGAACTAGAACACAAGAAAAACAGAAAACGAACTTAGTCAAGAAATGGAGGTTAATTTCTAATATATATAAAAGGCAATGTTTGTGTGCGTGTGTGTTTGTCTGCGATGTCCAGACGAATCTATCGCACTTTCAGCCATGAAATTTGGCACACAGGTAGTCGTAATGGTGACTGAATGCACCTCGAAGCCGAAATTTTAAATTTTAATCTAGAATTTTTTTTATTTAATGTTTTGTGTTGTTTTGGTTGATTTTTCGCACTAATTTCTCAATAGATTGGTTTCGAATAATTGTACGACAAAAATAGATACACCATCGGAAAGAGCACGCGATTTCCGTTCTAATGAAGTTAGTTTTGAATTTCTAACGTAATTTACTGAATTTTGAGAAATTTTTAAAAAATACCCAGTTTTGGCATCAAGATGTTACTTTTGATTTTAAATTTGTTGCATCCGACTTTCTAATAACACTATTAATTTCAATTTTTTTCAGCTTATAACTAGAACGGTTCTGTCGGATTTAAAACAAGAATGGTTAAAATATCTTTTATCGTTTTTTTTAAATTAATTTTTTTCTGGGCCGTTGCGAGTTATTTTTCTCGATCGAGTTCCAAAAGCGGCACTTCTTCCGAACGTTGATGCCAATTTTGATTGGCGGACGCGTAGGATACGTCATGACCTTCACCTGAATGAATTACTTCGATTATTATTTTCGGATTTTATTTATATTTTGCTTGCTGTATAATAATCATTTTCATGTTCCAATTTTGTAATATTGTTTTGGATTAACGTACTCTGTACTGTAGCGTGAAAAAAAAAATAAGCAGGAAAATCAAAAAATGTGTATCTTTTGTTTTGATTTTGTTTTCAAAACTTTTTCATGTCATTGTGGGCGGTTCTTTTTTTTCATTTTGTTAAAGTCCTGATTCCACGGGCAACGCCGTGCGCGTACTGCTAGTTATATATATGAGCAAGTCACTAGTAGTTATTCAAACTAAGAAACAGAAAATTTGCCAGAAAAAAACTAGAATGCATGAGCTTAGCATGGGTGGGAAAACATGTAAAAACTTTAGGTACTTACGTATTAACGCCACCGCAGCTACAGATTTGGCGGTTTTTAAGTGCCGCCAATTTGGCGGTTTTTGTACTTACATATTAATGCCAACGCAGCTACATATTTGGTGGTTTTTAAGTGCCTCTAATTTGGCGGTTTTTGTACTTACATATTAACGCCAACGCAGCTACAGATTTGGCAGTTTTTAAGTGACGCCAATTTGGCGGTTTTTGTACTTACACCAATCTCTTTATTGGCGCATTACCGCCAATCTGCAGCTGCGGTGGCGTTAATACGTAAGTACCAAACTTTACATGATAGCTCAGCAAAATAAAAAAGTTCCATCAAGATAAACTTTTAGCTGAGTTTTTTTATTTCTAATTAGTTCAAGCCCATCGAGTAATGCATGATGATAAAAATATCCTGTTATACATTAAACCAATTATACAAAATGATGTCGGATAAATTATGCAGCTTGTAACATAAATATGACTCGGTGGTTTGGGTAGGAATGAAACGACAAACAAAATCCTATGTAGCATAAATATAACTGATTGGTTAGAAAAGGAATGAAAAATCAAGCCAGCAGGCCAAATAGGTAACCATTTTTATATTTGTATCAATACATATAAGTTTTACTTTTTTAATAAAATAGTACTTATTGTTTAAAATTTTATAAAGAAAATCATTAATGCTTTCATATTATAAATAGTGGTAAAACAGTCTCAAAAAGAACCTTTTGTCTTATAATTACATATTAGGAAAAATAACCGCATATATGATTCCGCTAATGATGAATATATAATAAAAAAAAGTACAATATAATAGGAAATATAACATATTTAGGAGTATCTTCAAAATAAAAGTATAATTTATGTAAAAGTAATAAAAATGAGATAAATATAAGAGAAAGAAAAAATATAAGTGGTTAAAACAGGTAGACTTGGACATGATTAACACATTTTTTTACAAGTTTGTACAAACCACCAAAAAAATTAAAACAGTCAAAAAGTTCACATATGTGAAAATAATTAACAGGAAAATTAGCTATATATATCATTATTAGTTCATAAATATTTATGAATTGGAAAAGAAAAAAATAAGAGGCATGTAAAACACAAATCTACCTTAAAGTGACTACAATTTCTGAACTACAGACTAGGATGTTCTTGGTATTGGGGGGAAAGAAGGTCAAGCCTGGAGATAATGAGACAAAAACTGAAGCTGTCTTTGATAATATGTCTGGTCAGTTTAACATTAACAGTAGAGAGTATGAGCTTACACACAAAAGTAACATTATTACAATAATAAGAAATTGGAGACACTAAAGTATGGTAATTATAATTCATGCATATCAAAAATTGGGACTGAAAATTTTTCGGATGCTAATTTTAAAAACTCACATCAAATAAATTTTTCTTAATTTGAACTGTTTACTTAGAAGTTAAAAGATGGTGCAATTCAAGACATTTTGTCAAAAACCGGAACAAACAGTCTAAAATCAATACTGTCCAAGTTAAACTAGAACATTTGAGCACTTCGGTCAACCTACCCTTCACACATACATTTTATCAGCATTTTTTTTTTTTTTTTCTGAATTGAAAATTTAGCACTTTTTCAATAAATTCAGATAATCAAATGCATTACAACATTATCTAACTTGAAAAGGCAGAGCTCTGATGTAAAAATTTTGATTCACAACCTATAACAGCTAAAACTCAAGCAGTAAATCCAGTTTAAACAAAGGAAGAAATATGATATTTTATATCTTGAAAATTTAGGGGGGAAAATTGAAGTGGAATTCTTTATTTAAAATTTTAATGGTTTTCTAGTGTTTAGAGAAAACTGGATATTTTAAGCATTTAATTTTAAGGTACATTTGCTTAACTTCGCATGGAACAGCTTTGATATGCGGCATCACTGGTAATAATCTTGTATTGGCGACTTTTATCGCCTACCCGAGCATCGTATCGTTAAGTCGCCAAAACAAAATATAGCCAATGGGTTCCTATATTGAAGCTGTTGAAAAAAATCGATATATCAAAGCTGCACTCTTCGCATTTTGGATTGATCAATTTATTTAAATAAAACTAAAAATTACAGATGTAATATAAAGGTTGTAAATGGAATCATATAATATGATCAAACTGTTAGTAAGTTAAAAAAAAATTCATCACAAGTTGAATATTTTTTACAAAACAGCAGTAATATTAAGTTTAAATGTGAATTTTCAAATCTATGTTGAATCATTTCCTTGCGCTCTCGTTTCTTTTTAACACTTTGAATGAAACAACATTCTAAATTTTATAATCTAGTTTTATTTACCATAATCATTTTCGAAATAATTGTTACATCTTATAAATGTGCAGGAAATGAATATTTAAATTTTTAAACAAACGAAAATCTGTAATTATTGCGTTACAAACAAAAACATAACTGCATAATATTAAACCTATTACAAATTATGAGTCTGTCTCGTTTAAATTAAATAAAAACAATTCTGTTTATTACAAAACCATCAAAAGCGCCAAGCTTACCTCCGTTCAAATTTCGCAGAAGTCGATTGTCGAATCGAATAACGAAACAACATAAGCATATAGAATTGTTGCCAAATGCTCTTCGGAAATTCTTTGCGAACTTACCTTTTGCCTAATGCTTTATAGAAGCAAGGTGGTAATCAATCTCCAAACAACGGAATATCTATCAAAGTTGCTTGTTTAATTTGTTTTTCTAGTCTATGTTGACAAAATAAGGAAAGCACCACAGTTCGAACAAACAAAACAGTAACAGTTTAACCACAGTTGAAAGTTGAAACAAACAAAACAGCAACAATCTAACAAAAGTTCAAACAAACAAATAAGTAACAGTTCAAACAAACAAAACATTAACAGTTCAAACAAACAAAACATTAACAGTTCAAACAAACAAAACAGTAACAGTTTGACCACAGTTCAAACAAAACAGTTCGGTGCATAGCAGTATCGCTGAACTTGTGAACAACAGGTCTATTCTGGTACCCCCGGTTGGGTTCCGTTGTTAACGTGCGGAACCCAATCCAACTCCCAACCCAACCGGGGGTACCAGAATAGACCCCATAAACTTGAATTAGAGGGGTTATGGGATTTGAAGCAAAAAAGGCTGTAATCCCCAAACAAAAAACTTGATAACGCTCAAGAAAAAAGCAACGATAACGATAGTACCAATCAATGCAACAGTGTCGTAGCGAAGGTAACTGGCGCCCGGGACATTATATGATTTTTTTCGCCCCCTCCCCAGTCGTCATTAGTGACTTAGCAGGTGCAAATGGCGCCGGAGCTATATTATTACTTTTTCGTCCTTTCATGATATCTTACTTTTTTTTAAAAATTACATAAATGCACTAATACTTCGTCCCCAGAGCGTCCCCTAAGACTGGCGCCTGGACGAGTTTTCGGTTTTGTTTATTTACATTAAAATGCGGTGACTGCGTAATTCTGGTGTAATGCTAAGTCAACGAAATCGTCAAAGCGGAAGATCAAAAGCCATGCAAATAAAGTCAAGGTTTTCTATGTAGGTAAACAAAACCTAAAACTAGTCTATACCTCCCCCCCCCCTCCCCGTCGCTACGATACTGCAATGAAATAAAGGCAAAAATATTTTATCTCCGAGGTATCAATAACTCTTTAGTCCCCTTCCCTTCTTTACGCACAGCCCGGAAATTTATATTCTTTCTAAGCAATTAAAGGACAAACAATTGCTACAACTTTAATTAAGACATTTTTTCATGAATCCATTTTTGAGTAAGGATTTTGGGAAAACGTAAAAATTCAGTTTTGCAGAAATTATTATTATCCTGTGCACAGATATCATTACAATTCAAAACTTGTGAAATACATTCTAAAAAACAAGTATTTTTATGCTTCAAGAGGTAGATCCATGCTACTTTTATATTTAGTAACTCCATCTACATTGTATTTCCTTCTCCTATACCAGTTATGCTGAAAAAATAGATGAGTATAATAGCTGCTGAAAAAGTGATTACTCCCCCATCACCCTTTCCCTAGTTTCGATGGAAAAAACACTGTCCTTTCTAACGTTGTTTTTTGATTAGCTTTAACTCAAAATTTAGGCATATTTTAATCTTTATCTAATTTGCAGTTTGTCCAACTTAAATACTTGCTTTCATTATATGCTAATAAATACTTTAAATAAGCCTTAATTTAATGATGTATAACTTTAAACAGCAATTTCATGTTAGTATCTAAATGAACAACACAAAGAAAAAGCAACAATAGTTTAACCCTTTAAAGGGCCATTTTTTTCTAGTAGTGTTATAGTAAAATAGCTTTGGGACTAAGATTCATTTAAGACAAAAAATTCATTTAGCTTATTCGATGAACACTAATTTTTTTGTTCATTAATTTTGTTAATTAATAATTTTCGAATCCAGACACTTTATTATGGTTTGAAAAAAGAAATTGGAACATCTCAGTTTTAGTTTCAGCGAAAAAAGTGGCGAGAGCTTATGCCAATTTTAAAAAATGCATTTAAAAATTAATGAATTTGGTGGTAAGTATAGTTACCATGGTGATATAAAGGGTTATGGTAAATTCCTTACAGGAATAGCACCTATTGCAAAGGTTCCTATGACACAAATTCCTGAAAGTTTCTGCAGATCTTCACCAATCATGATCCCTAGAACCCCTAACCACCCTTTGTTTAAAAGTTTATACACACAAGTATGTATAATGCTTTGCCCATGTTATCTTGTGAAAATGATAACTAGAATATTTTTATTGGATTTGAACCAGCAAAGGATATGTTGTACGGAAGAGCGAAAATCTATACTGAGTTTGTTGATGGGCTATCCAACTGGAAGGGGGTTAAAATTTTCATTTGCCTCTAACTCCCTTACAATTGAATATCGAAAGATAATTTGAATTTGGCAAATTATTGCCTTATGATAATGAGCAACTTTTGTACTGAAAGTTTTTCAATAGCTACAACTGCTTAAAAATTATGGGCTAAAAAGTGATTTGCAAGTGATCTCGCCATAACTGCTGCCTTTTAACCTATGCATGCAACACCTCATTGTTAAGCTCTAATCAGCTGCATTTTCTTCTATCCTCATAGTTCCAACCCTTACAAAATTAAGAGGAGGAAATGGCAGAGGGAGAGAAATTTTCTTCGTTTCTAGCTTGCAGACGGGAATTTTTTTTATACAGTAATAAATAAAAATGTTGTGTCCTGATACTATAATTGTTGAAAAACACTGAAAAAGCAATATAAGAAAATAACAGTTTATTGAATAGTATTCTTTCAATAATTTAACTCAGTACAAATAAATTCCTTTTTTACAAATATATACAATAAAAAATTCTTTGGTTCTTGATAATAAAGATAAAAGAAATGCACCTATATTTCCACATAAAAATTAACTCATGCTTCATTAACTTTGAGTTCATTAATAATATCCTGAAAAGCTGTCATGATATTAAGCTCATGTTCTTTTTCATCAGCTCTTCGTTTCTCTTCAAAATCAGTCCACATTTTTTGTATTCTTTCATCCATAGCAGATCTTTCATTCTCAAGTTCTTCAATCTTATTTAAAATCTTTTTATCAAATTCACTCTGGTACTTCATGAATTTCAAAGTCAATGAGTCCATCATATATTTGAAAAGAGTCATTTGTGAAGATAATTTTCTTTTCTTTCGTTCGGTCAAGTTTTCTGCATAACAAAGTAAAAATAATGTGAGACAATTAATTTAATATACAAAGATGAATAACCTTAACTTCTTTTTGAAATAATTCATGAATATAAAGTTAAGATTTCATATTTTTATATACACCAGGGTCAAACTGCTTGATACAATCATGGCTAAAGAGAATAAAAAATTATTCAAGATTTACCAAAGAACATGCCCAGTTCATTCTTATTCAATACAGTCAGAAATAATGCAGTCTGTCATCTTATGAGCAATCACCCAATTATTTAGAGGAGAAAGTTCATTGTGTTGCAATATGATTCGAGATTACATACAAGACCACTCTTATAAATAGAAAAATTATAATAGTATACTTCATTTCTATGTTTGTAGGTGAGTTTTTTTTTTTTAATCAAAGTATTTTTGATAAATTGAAAAAGAAATAAAAAATAATGCTTATTTTTGGTGCTAAAATACCAAAAAAGAAGGACTTGACTTGTTAATTGCTCAGCAGCCCTGGATCTATAACACCTGGACCTGTTTAGCTACTCAAATAAAATTATTTTCTAGCCAATTTAAATTAGTAATAGGAGTAAATGTTATTGCTTAAAATCATTGCCCTGATAAATTAGATGTTCATTTAAATGTATATATTAACAAATAAAATATCCTGTTCAAGAATTAAGCTTATGAAGATAATTACAGTAGGAAGAATCAACAGACAATTCTCAGTAATCAGTCTCAAAATTAGTTAAATTTATAAAATAAAGAAATTCAATAAACAAAAGTAATAATTTATATCTATAAAATTAATCAGTTTTATAAAAAAGATTACAAATCATTACGAAAGCAAATTACATATTACGAATCACAGTCTAAAATTTCATTTTTATATCACTTGTATGAATTTATTTGTTGTATTTGCCCTATTTTGAAGCTATATTTTAGGACTATTAAAGAAGAACCTATTTAAATCTACAGAGTTTCTAATTTAGCACCACCAAAAGAGGCAACTATCATATATAGTTCTAATTTAAAATCTTAAATGGTTTTCAAAAAAGCTTTCTTGAAAGGCAGCCTCTTAGAAAATGTACTGTATCCTTTACTGTCTGTCCACCAAGAGAATTCTGCTTGTCAAGTTGTCTAGTTGACAGTGATCACTATAGAAACAGGTTATAAGAGGTGGAATCTATTTCGAGTAGGTAGACATTCATTCAAGTTTGTTACATTGGCACTTAGCTCCAAATGCGAAGGCGACTGAGGCAAATCCAAGACGACGAATGATCAACTATCACTGTAAACTGGTGCCAAGAATAAAATAAAACCCCAACTTCCCTTGGATTCCTTCTATTCAAAATGGATCTTCCCTAACATAACAAGTTATTATAGCAACTGCCGTCACAACTTAGCAAACAGTTCTTGTGGTGCACAGACAGAATGCTCCTCTTATTTGGTTTAAATTATCATACACTTCTTTCATTTGAACAGCAGATTAGTACTTGAAAAAGTCAAGATCTCCATTAAGATTCTTTATTCCATATGCACGTCTAAAATTTTCAATTTAGTGTCCCATATTTGATTAAAAACATCACAATTCCTTTTTAAATCAGAATTCTGAATTGTTCAGGTACTCTTTTAACACAAACAACAGCTATTCTTGCATTCCAGCCATGTATTTAACAGAAGATTTGATCAGTTTCATAACTTAATTTTTAAGACTTACAAAATACACAGATTTTAAATCAATGGAATATAAGTTTTCTTAAACAAAGAAATAAAACCTAGCTATATGTAAATAGGTTTATTAAAATTGAGCACAATTCATATTTTTGTTATGAACAACAATTAAAATAACAGGACAATCACAATAAAAAATTGAAAATTTTTATTGGAAACAATTATTGTTATGAAATCATTTCATTGAAACCAACACAAAGCACTGTATTTAAATAACAACAAATTAACTCTTAAAGTTGCAAATATAAAAAAATTATAACTATTTGGTGGGGTGGGGGGGGGACTGCAAACAGGCAAAATTTTCTTATAAAAATTTTTAATTTACAAGTTCATTATTGTTAACAATTCTCATACTATAAGAATCATTCATTATGAAAAGAAATAACTAAAACTTATTTCAAGGAGTTTTATCTTTAACTTGTATCACTTTTAAAAAAAAAGGGTGACACCATATCCTATAAATCCGAGTCTTCATTTAAACTAGATAAGCAGAATAGAAAATATATTTTAAAAGTTTTAATAAAACAAACTGTTTGAGTCTTTTTTTTAATACAAAAACTCTTTCATAATTTATTTTGCAGTGATTTATCTTTGATGTTCTTATGAAAAACATTTCAAAATTGTTTCCATAATCTCACACAGGAACAGACCTAAATCTTATCAATTTCATCTCTATTAATAACTTAATACTTAATCATAAGGAATTACTACTCTTTCTATACTTTAATGGAATTATATTGATTGAACAATCCCATTGCAGTAAAGAGAATAACAAAACTTATAAAACCCACCATTAATAGAACTAGTTGATGCAGAGCTTTGATTTTCAAATAATGCAGTGGGTGCATCCTCTTCAACAAGAACAACATCAGGTGTCCATGGATTTCCAGCATCTTCTATAAAAAGATTAAAATTTAAAAAAGTTGCAAACCTCAAAATTTGAAATTTAAAGCAACAGGTTTAAGAGAACAAGACTTAACAAATGAAATTTATTTATTTCTAAAAGAAACCACTGAAACGTAAGTTTAATAATGATTTTGACAAAGTTTAATAATTAAATAATAATTTTTCATGAACCAACGTTTCAAACTAAATGAACACCTGATTTGATTTGGCGACACAGAAAGATTGCAATGCCAGAAAGTCAATGGAGAAAATAATCAATAACTTGGCGAATATTTCGCTTTTGGCGACTCCAATAATTAGAAACTGAATTTTTTACAAATATAGATTGAGAGTTTAATTTTCACGAATATGAAAATAGTTAAAATGAAATTTCAGAAATGCTTAAATGTATTTGGTTTCTATACAAAAGTTGAACTCACCTCTTTCAATAATTTCATGTACTCTTTTCGGTTGTGCATTTTTAGGTGCTATTTTTTTAAATTTGCGCTCATTTCGAATTGCCCAGTTAGCTTTTCTCGAAACATCTGTTTCGTCTGCTTCTGATTCTAATCCACTACCACTTGGACAAGATTTAAGCGTGGAATTTTTTTGATTTCTGCTTTGCTTTTCAAGTAAAATCTTCTCGAATTGTTCAAAAAATCTCATATTCTTTTTAGGTCCGTCTGCTTGTTCCATCTGTTGTTTTGTTAAAGTATATTCTCGTTTCATTCTCTTAATCTTTTCTCGACACTGAGAAGCCGTTCTTATAAAACCCATGTTATTCATAGTTTCGGATATTTTTTCATAGACAACAAAATTTCTTTTATTTCCTGTCAACTCAGATTGGGCATCGTTCGCTCCCCACAACTGCAATAGAAGAGCAGTTTCATCGTCAGACCATGTAAAACCACGATCTGCAGTAACAGATGCACACATTTTTTTTCTAATTTTGCATATGATTGAAACAAAAACGAAGCGAAAAAGACCAAAATAGTTGAACCAAATGTTAATCTAGAATATTTTTTCACATATCCTCTAAAAATAAACGTTATGCATAATGCGAAAAAAACGGAACTATGCAAACCGCATTCGAAACCAGACTGAGCCCTTTCAAGAAGAGCTCGATCCGGTTTCAACAACATAACATTCGCCTTCATCCGGGTCTCGTATCGATTGGCGTCCGGAATCGCGGGCGAATCCGATTTCGAGCAAGCAGGTACGAGACGCAGTCGCACAGCAGAGCGAACCCAGCCCCAGCGAACGTAATAGTGTACGTGTTTTGGACGAGATCGCACCTCTTCTGCACTCCCGTTTGTCGCTACGATTCTAGCCGAGAGAAAAATCTTAGTATTTTATAATCTACAATATGTTTGAAAAGGATAAAAAAGAATTTCCAGTTTTACAGAATATGACTTTATAAAATAGTTTTGATTAACCGCAAAAATTATAATTATTTTTAGAGAGGTAACTACAAAATCAGCAAAAAATTTATTCTCTTCATTTAAACGCATCACGAAAAATCGGCATTTTGTTCTTCAATCATAATTAAACAGTGCAGAATAAAGTAACAATTTACTTTGAACCAACAGGGATTCGTTTTAATGAATAAAGGTAGAATTCAAAACAAAAAATCAACAAAAGCTAGATATGAAACAATGAAAAAGCTGATTAACTGTCTATATTTTAATTTTTTTTTTTTACTCTTCAGTTTCAAATTTATATTTCCAATTTTATTTAAGGAAAAGAATGACTTTATAAAAAATAACTCATGAGTTTTGCATTTCAGATTTAAAATAACTTACTGATCTAAAATAATCACACATTCATACAAAGTGGCAGAAATCGTACCCACTATGTTTCAAAAATATTTTATTTTGTTTTTTATGTACATTTGTACAACGTGTAATAGGAAACATCAAGCATACCGAGAAAACGACATTTCAAAACAAAATGCACATAGTTTAAATAGAAAGCATTATTTACAACACTATAGAGTACTTTATAGACTTTTTCCAAAGAATAGAACATAATTGAAAATGAAATTTTTATTTTATAAATGAAAATATGCATCTTTTCAAAGTGCAGAGAAACATCTGAATAAAAATAATATTTTTCAATGCAGCATAGTAACTACCACAGTTTAATGTAATGTTTTTAAAATTAAGTGCAATGGGTTTCCTAATTAAGTAAATATATACCAAAAAAACATTTTTGCTCATATATATCTGCTTCCGAATTTTATTTCATTTTTTTTTAAATACCAGAGGCATAACTTTGTTACTACTGTATATAAAATACTTTAACAACAAACAATATAAAATAGCAATCATTATATTATAGGTGAAATGGGATTCCTCTTATTTTGTGAAGTTTCATCAACTTGAATCTGATTAACTAAAAATATTTAACTATTACACTTTCAGTCAATCTTTTCGATACTCCCATTGTTGATTCCCTTTATCCTCTAGTATATTTTTTAATTCATAATTTAACTCCATTAGCTTAATTTTGCTTCAGATAATGAAGGTTGCTGGATTTTCTTTAAACAAATTAGTACTTAGTTTCAGTCAAAGAGAACCATAAAGTATTAAATACAGCCATTTTCTTTCAATTTTATAAAGTACAATATACTTGCAAGCTGTAACTTTTGATACATACATCA
>BGPR01001629.1:0-44203 GCA_013235015.1 Araneus ventricosus | reverse complement strand
CTGAAAGGTAGTGATTTTTTCTTTATAACTTGAATCAGATGTTCGAGCACGCCAGATAGCACGTAAGTTTGCAAGTTTGATTTTGATCTGCTATGGCAAAATTTGACGCGTCAAACTTGAATCGAACTTGTAGCAATACGTAACTGAACGAAGTATACTTTCGCATGCGCAGTAAAAAAATTATTTATTACAAATATTCATATTTTCTTTAATATCCAAATTTTGAAACAATGCTTCTTTTACATAATTTCAAATAATCTGTAAGTTTCGTACAGTTTGGTTGAGAACTGCATGCTGTACGCAAAAAAACATGCGGAAAAATTTCGGATTTTTTTTAAAAAAAACTTCATATTTCCTCGAATATTCAGGCTATTTTTACGAAAATAAATGTAAATATTATGGACATCAAACAAAAGCATTGACTAGAGTTTCAACTTATTATCAGCTTTCTGTGAAACGGGGTGGGCCAAAATAATTTTCGTTGTCTTCAACTTGTGGATGGTTCCCTAAATGTCCGAGTGACCAAATCTTCACTGTAAAATACGAGTTCCGACGATTTATGCCTTACGACTCTCCGCACCTCATTGCAAACCTAGTACTCCTATTACGTCCAAATTCTTTAAAATGGTCCTAAGCATTTGTCCATCAGCGTTAAGTCAATAATAAAATCACACTCTAATGCAAGTGACAGCTATCAAACCATGAAGCTTTCCTGATGGACCAGTCGAAATAGGACCATGAATAGAAAAAAACAGCTAAATTTAAAAAATTATTGAATTTAGTTAATTTAAAAAAACTCTTATATCTAAGGTAAGTGCTCCATGGGCCACTTGAATTTTTAAGTTGAAAAACAAGAAATTCCAACATTCCAATGAAATAAGATATCTGCCTCTGGTAGGCTGAAACCCTTATCAACTAAATACCAAAGGCACAGCCTTTATTTCCTGTTTAGTTAGGAGCTAGAAAGTTTGTTGCTGAAGTTGGTCTCTGAGAGAAGCATTTTTAGCTTATTCTTAGTGATTTCCTTAAGAGGTAACTCTTCATTCAACTATTTTTTAGCATACATTCTATTTGTTTTTAAAATGAATTGTTATTATTTGATTACATAATGAATGTATTATAAACTATCTTTAAATTAAATAATATTAATAATTTATGGATAGTGAAATCTTTAAATTAAATAATATTAATAATTTATGGATAGTGAAGGGTGGCCCACTTTTGGATCAATGTTTCACTAAATGCTCCCATAGTGGGCCTGGGGGGGACAGTACTGGAGCAGATGCTTTCTCTCAAATAGACTGTTTTGTGATGTTTAATAAGAAGGTTATATCTTGCAAAGTCTTTTTATTTAATTAGATTTGCTTTATTTTTATCAGAACCAGTTGGGCCACATGGCCCACTTCTGGTACACTAATGGAACATTCTGACCAATTAGTTAAATCATAAATATTTTATAGTACTGTTGAGGAAAAGACCGATATTCAAGAATTAGTTGTGCTCTGTAACGAGGCAGACAATAATAACTATCGCACATTGCTGGACCATCGAAAAATATTCCATCACCATTTAAAAGGGCTCTTTTTCTGACTGCAGAGGCAAGATGATAAAAGAAAAAAAAAGATTTATTCAACATAAAATATCAAGATTTAATATTCATAATGCCCCAAACAGAACTTAAAACGAAAGATCAATAATTAGCATATACCTTTAATAAAAAATTGGCTGTTAGAGAAAAAATGTAAATCTCATGCGATTAGAATCTACAAATAAAAGATTTCACCTATATCAAGCCATTTTTATTGCATTTTTTATAGTGTATAACGTTAATGTATTGTTATTATTACTATATAGAATTATTTTATTCTTTTTTCTTTGGCACAATTGACAAATCTGGGTGGCCCGCTACTGGTACATCAATAGTTTGCTATGCCCTTTTTAATTTTTAAAAAATTATATTACAATTATTTTGATATTTCAGGTGATTATTATTTTAGATAAAAGTTTGAACAACCATAAAAAAATATAGATTAGCGAAACTTCTCAAAAATTTGGATGATAATTGAGGAAATACCCTTAAGTGGCCCACTCTACTGGAGCATTTACCTTACATATTTAGTACTTATTGTAAATTTATCTTACAAAATACAGTTATATAATCACGAAGAGTAAAATGAACATTTGGGTGAAAAATTTATTTATTTATCATATCTTAGATTGTTAGGCACTTAGTGAAAAGGTAAATAAGTTTTATTTAAAAAAATTAAATTTACCTTCTTAGCCATTAGAAACTAACTTGAAGCAAAAAAAAAAATTACAACAAGTAATGCAGGTGCAGGTCTCCAGAACAAAAACTTTTTTGTTCTGGAGACCTGCATTTGTTGTGTTCATTCTTCGCATTTACAACATCTCATATCTTAATTATATACTATAGTTAATTCCATAAATAATGGAAATGGTATATGCCATATTTATATAGTACTAAGTAAAAATAATTATGCGATATTTTTTTTCAGCTTAGTTGAAACAAAAAATAGCCTTTTACAAAACAAAGACTGAAACAATCAATTTTTTATCAGTTAAATAAATCAGAAACTCATTTTCTTCAATCTTGTCCCAGTTAAATAAATCAATAACTCATTTTCTTCAATCTTGTCCCAAGTCGGATATGTATCATTGCTCAGTTTATTTTGTGGCCAACTGTATAATAGTCAAGTATTTTTGTTACTTTTTTGGTTAAAATACATTCCAAGGGTATTTACTGAATTCTCTAGTGTTACAGTCAAGGAAAATCGCTTCCCAGCAATGCAAGTCTTATGGTTGGGAAGAGAGTTTTACAAGGCGAAGCATGGAGTGACCTCAGCGACTCTTATGGCACGCATGACCTTGGCGACAAACTTGGAGAGAAATTTGGCGACAAATAGATGATTCCCGAAAATGCAACCCTTTTCTCGAAATTTCTATTAGGGGCCGAGATCTAGGTTTTTCCTGAAAATTCTATGTGACGTCACGGCCTATCGGGGAGAGTATATAAGACAGCGTTTGGATCACGGTAGCGTCTTTTGATCGACTGGTTACTTCGCTTTGAAGCGTTAACGTCTTCGGAGTTCTATCCGCTGTGTGAGTTAATCAGCTGGTGAGCTGAGCTGTTATTGTAGTTACTAGATATTTGCTGACTGTTTGTGTTGTTAGATATCAAAGTGCTGAACTGTCTTTACCTGTGAATTGTTGTCTATTTACATTGGTAATCTGTGCAAGGACTATTGTTTCCTGTACCTGTGCTACGTGTTTTCCTGCATATTTGTAAATAAGCCTTCATTCTCCATTATCCTGCGTGTTGGACTGTTTACACCGTACACCCACGGTAAGATTTTGTGCAACACTATCAACCAACAAACAAAATTGAGGCCGTTCTTGTACCTATTTCCATAAAAAAGGAAAGAAAAAAAAAGTGAGGTTTAAAAATGCTGACAAAAAGAAAGTTTTGTTTTAAATGTAGGAACAAATTGCAGTAAGGTGTTTTTCCGATGCCAGTGTAAATAACTTTCAGTACCAACAGTGTTTAAGTTATAAGCCTCCCTCTCTCTTATATCTGTAAATACAGACAAAATTAGGCTAAACAGTACCCAGGGATGAATACAGATAGGCAGCTTTTCAATTTGGCAATTGTAGACATTTTCTCCCTCTTTAATTTTAGTGCTGTTTATACACAGTATTAGTTTAGCCTTACAGCTATAGAAGAACTCATCCTCTTAAAATATAGATTTTAATCAAGAAACAAGGAAAGATCTTTATCCTCTTTTCAAATAACAAGGAATGAGATTGGCAAAAAAGCAAAAAGACTGAAATCATACGCGAGCAAAACATCTGTACCATAATTTATACGCGAAATATGTTTTAAGAAGTAAAACATCAGAACACGCAATATGATGAAAATATTACACTATAATAATTAATAACTTAATTATTTATAATTCAGTATGTATAAATAAGAAAAAGAATATTAAATTATTATTAAATCATTCACATTAAAAGTTGACAAACAAGTTTAACACATCATCAGGGGCATCAGAAAATACAAAATTAGACATTCAAATATATTTACCACCTGTACATCGCTGAGATGCAACATTCACCCAAAAGAAGTCTGAGAAGAATTATATTTAATAACCTTTTGATAAAAGTTAGCTCAAAAAAATAAATAAAAATTAGGACAAATAATTTCTTTTGCTTCACGCAATTGTGTAATGTGTATTAGCTCTTTATAAATTATAATAATGTATCATATACTGATTTCTGTTTTATTTCTTTTATTTTTATAAATTTTTGCAAAAGTAACAGCACAATGATTTTGCACCTTATAAAGCAAGAGGGGTCGAGATATTGTACAATAACAATGACAGATTCATTTAGCATTATTGCTATTTGAAACCCTTTGAAACATTTCCTTAATTGTTAAAGAAGTGGTTTTCTTCCGTTTTTTTAATTGTGTGACTTTTGTTGGTAACAGATCTCCATTAACACGCTTCACCCCTTGTTTTGGAGGCCTCCTATCTTTGACAGATTTTTCTTCAATAAAGGATGTGTTTGCTTCCTCTGCAAGTTTATTTTCAGTAGAGGCTCAAGTTTTTGCACAGTCTTCATTAGTATCTCTCTGTTTAATTACTGGCATAGTTGTCGGGACTACATTATCTCTAGAATGCCTCGGTAAATCACGTTTTATTTTTTTATTTATGTCTTATTCTCTGCTTTTTTGTAGCATTTGCACACAGCTTTTTAGCTGCCTCTTTTGACAGGAGTTTCTTTTTTTATGTAGTTTATTTATTTGTTTTTGTTCCATTTTTTTTATTTCTTCATCTTGGTACGCCCTACAAGATGACCTTAAGTTCCCAAATAATTTTTTTTCAACACGTTCATGCAAAAAAAATCTTTATTTTTTGCAAAATATGCCACAGAGGTTTTGTTTTCTGCAAAAAGGTGGTATTTAATACTTTGAATGGCACTGATTGTTGGAATGTTCATCCTTGTAGAGCTTGCCGATATAATGTTGATTCGTCAGTAGAAGATGAATCAGCTAGTTTCCGAGCCGGTGGAGTTAAGCCGCACGGTCGAGCATATTTTCCCAGAATTTTCTTTCGAAAACGGAAGATAGGAAGGTTTCTTTTCTTTGTGTGAAAGCGGAATTTTCGGAAGAAAAAGCAAATTTTTGTGGTAAAAAAAAAAAAAAACCACCACAGAATTTTGAAAGAAAAAGACAAAAAAGCTGAATTTCTTCAAAATAACAAAAAAGCGGAAATTCGTGAAAAAGCGGAAGAATCTCATCCCTGTTTCTCTCACTTACAATTAATTTACTCATTGCATATGAAGTAACAGGACAGGGGAGACAGGGACATGCGATAAAAAAAAAGACGTATTAGTTCAAAGGGTGCAGTGAAATCCTAAATGCTTAATGGCATGTTATCTGCATGTCCCACGAGTTGGGGCAATTGCGACCCTACTTCAAAAATTCCGAAAACTCTGAATAAACGTCCGACATAATAACAAATATTACTAATTATTCATACATATTTTCAAAAAATTTAATTTACAAAGCAAAAAAAAAATCTTCATGCAAAGTTATTAAAAATTAAGTTTCACTGCATCATATCATAGAGTAGCTTATATTTTCAGTTTCCCATTTTTCGAATGCCGAGTTTCAATATTTTTGTAAATAGTTGAAAGTTCTGCATGATAGCAAGACATTTTTAATACTGAGAATGTTTTTCACTTTAAATAAATTTTTAATACAGAGAATGTTTTTCACTTTAAATAAATTATTAAATTCGTATATTAAGTACATTATTTTCTTATGCTATTCAATAAATTATTCCTAAACTTATTAACAAAAGTGAAATACCACTAGGGTTCTATTAATAGGTAATACCAATAGACTTTCTGGCCAAACTTCGTAAGTATTTTATAACCACTGTTTGCAGGTATTAAGTAAGCATAGGTATTAAATAATACTTCAAAATTTGGATCAAATTTAGTCTATCAAAATTCAAGGATGCTTTATATTCACTCTGGTATATTATTATATATGTAATTAATCTTTGAATAATATATTTGCTCCAAAAGCAGAATTCGAGAAAGATAATGAATACATTTCACAAATCTGGATCACAATAACTCCAACATTAGGAAAAGGTTAACTTCGACTAATTACGGCCAAATATGAGGAAAACTCACTTTTAGAAACAGCAATATTTTGAAACATTAATTATTGTAATGAAGTTAAGAGGTAAAGGGAAAATGGAATGTGTGTTTATGAGTCAAGTCCATCTGCAGCTTACATAATCAAAAATTCTTAGCATGATTTTGCATAGTTTCAGCTCTGAATCCATTTACCAACAAAAACCATGAAGAAGGGGATTTCTTTAAATTTTCACAACAGCTTTCACATTAAGACCATCAAAGTTCATGCTGAAGCTTTCAAAAAAAATTTTTTTATTGGTAAGAGTAATTGTTAAAAATAAAGAAACACCAAGTTCATGAATAAAAAGTTTTATTTTTTAAAAATTGCAAACAGTATGCAAGCACTGATTTATGCATGTACAGATAGTATCTATCAAAACAAAATAAAAATTTCTTTTAAATCAAGACAAATATGTGTTACACTACAAGTGTATATTCATTTCAAAACAATGATTCATAAATTTTAATATGAAAAATCTTTGTAAATGAATAAAATTAAAAATAAAAATTGAGCAACCAATAATTAGGGCAATTCATATAATTAATGTATTTTAAACCAAAATAAAACACAATGGATAAACAGGCCAGTGTAAGTAAAAATATTGATTATGATTAATAAAAAAAATTAAAGTCTTTGTTCATGGCTGAAAAAGCACATATGTATAATTTATTTGATTTTGTTTATTGACTTAATTTTTCACAAATAACATTCACTCCTTTTCTGCGAAGTTGCCTTCTAATCCTTTCAGAAATTGGACCAATGTCCGAGTTGGTCTTCCTGCAAAAGTAATAGAAATTTAAAAGACATGTTATTAGAAACTGAAAATATTAAGCAGATAAAATTAACTTCAATTAAATGAAAAACAAATATGTGCTTGCCTGACATTCCTTTACAATTGTACGCTGTTTCATCCTTGCAATCCATAACACCAGCAATATCCAAGTGCATCCATTTATTACCAGGCTCAACAAATTCCTAGAAAAAGATGCAATAATATTTATTGATATTATTTTTCACCATTTATTAAAAAAATGTTTGGAACTGGCTTATCATTTCAGTACAATGAATCAAAATTACAAAACGGTGAAATTAGAAGTTTATCACAACAAAAGAAAGCTACCAAGAAATTTATGCTTTAGGCATTTATTTAATACCATTTTTAAATGAACAATCAAGACATCAAAATTATGTTTTAAAAAGATTCTCTAATTTTAAAAAAAAGTTTGGGACCTTTTTGGAATAATACATTTTTTAAATCTAAAAATATAAATGCACAGTTATCATGACTTACAGCAGCAAAACAAATAAGAAATGCAATTAAATATTTTATTTAATTCATCGAATATAATAACTGCGAAGAACTTACTCTAAGAAAGGCCGCAGCAGTGCAAGAACCAGCTTCCCTTCCTTTCTTCCCAATGTTATTAAGATCTGCTAAGTGCGAATCTTTAACTGCTTTTTTATAGTAGTCATATAAAGGCATTCTCCACACTCTGTCTCCAGTTACATATCCTGCCTATATAAACACACCATTTAGATTAATTTATGATAGTAAACCAGCGGGAGTGACCTCCCCGAAACTTTCTTGCATACGATCAGTAACGTGGGGTGGGTAGGTAAATATTTTTGGGGTATATAACCCGGGTATTTACCCAAGGCCTGAGTATTTTGAGAAAACAATTATGAATGGTGATTTAGAATGAAACATACAAAATTTATATATTCCCAAGAACTTGATATTTTGCAAAAAAAAAAAAAAAAAAAAAAAAAAAAAGTGTCTTTGGCCAGCATTCCGCGCACATAAAAATTACGTTCCCCAAAAAGGTGCTGCTTCCCCTCCCCCTGCATGGATAAAAAAATTGAAACCTACTGTAACCCAGAATCCAATGACCATCAGAAGGTTTTTCATTGTAGATTATAGTGGTTGTAAATTTTTAGGTGAAGAATCAAATTCAAAGAGATGCATACCAATTTTTCCACTCTTGCCGTCTCAAGGACAAAGTGACGTAATCCTTCCGCATGCACAGAGATTGCTACCAGTACACATGCGCATGGAGAATCAGATAAATAAAATTGACTATGCAATTTGAACGCCTTTTTTTTTTTAACCGATTGCAATGAAATTCGGGCACAGATGTATAATTAATGTTAGCATCCGTGATGCCAAGTTTTATTTATCTAAGCCAAAGGGCTTATGAGATACAATTTTTACAAGCATGCGATCGTCAAAGGGTTGACAACAGACAGTCAACCCTTTGACGGATTTGGCCCCAAATTTTATACGGACCTATATTCATGACGATAAAGCTTTGTACCAAATTTTATCCATCTAGCTATTCAAGTTTTTGAGTTATAGTGTTCACATGACTGCCGACATACAGACAGACTTCCTGTTGACGGATTTTGTCCAAAATTTGATAGAAACCTACAAATTATGTTTAAAGACCACATACCAAGTTTCATCCCCATATCTCTTAATAGTTTTTGAGTTATCGTTTTAACAGACAGACAAACCCATTTCAAAAATCTTGTTTTTCGGACTCGGGGAGGTATAAAACGCGAAGATTCATCAATTTCTCGAGTGTGAATTTTTTGACGATTACAATACTTTCTCTTTGTATACGAGAAAGTAAAAATGTAGACAAAATAGGGAATTTCAAGAGTATTTTAGTTAGTGGGCTTCATTATAAAGGTTTCAAAGAACTGTATGGGATTCATTTATGATGAATTTGGATTCAATAACAATTTGTCTCAAAACAGTTAATTTTTTATTCCATTTCTCAATTTTGAGGCAAAATCACTAGTTTCCCTAAGAGAACTGCAATCCATCTCAGATGACAATGCAAGGTCATTTTACTACATGTAGTCCTTTTTTCCACAACTCTAGCTTTCTTCTTTTGAAAATAATTTATTACATTAGGATATGTAGCTGTACAGCAACAAAATATTTTTTACACTTAAATAAGATGGGGGAAAGAAACCCTCACAAAACATTTTTGCTAATGTAATGTTTTGTTATTAAATGACACAAACAAATCGTTAAGAAAACCGTTTACAAAACATTTTGGTAATGTAATGCTAATGTATTCAATAATGCAAACAAATTATTATAAAAAATGAAAAATTTGAAAGCTTTTGTAATTGAACAACAACTCAAATTATCTTTATATATAAAAGGCAAACACCATGACTCGCTCATCATGAAATCTCCCAAGCCACTGGGACTAGAAACTTGAAATTTGGCAGGCGGTTGCTTCTTGGGTAGTAGGTGCTCACTAAGAAAGGATTTTCCGAAATTTTAATTAGAATTTAAATTATTTGAAAGTTACCTTAAATTTTAACGTTTTTCCGGAATAACTTCGGATCCCATTATCCAAAAAAAAAAAAAAAAATATCGAAATTTTTTTTTTACATCATCTTAAAAATAAACAAATTGGCTTTTCAATGGCACCAATCTGATTTCCATGTGACATTTTGTTCAATTTTAATTAATGTTTTAAATTATGAATTGTAACAATGTTTATATTCTTGTAAATATAATTCAAACCATCTCATTTTTCAGCAAATTTTGTATTCACGCGCTTTTGCAATTGTTACGGTTGTGATAGTATAATTTGTTTTCTTGGGAAATTAACTCCAAATCAGAATTTTCACTTTAATATTCATTGCATTTCTGAAATATTCTATCGCACCTGCTTCAAAGTAATATTTTTAAAAAGCGTGGCAACAGATATTTGAATTCAGGTTTGTTTTTATCGTGTGCGAAGTAGACTGAAATGATTTTTGTTCTTTCCTCAAGCATTTAATCTCATGCTTTCCTGCCATTTTAAAATTTTGAGGCATGAAAATGCTTTCATATTTTTGCATATTGCATTATAGGTAATTTTTTATTAAAATTTTGGTTAGGCTTAAGAGTACAGTACTGCCGCCAAACTTGAATTTCCTCTGAATTTGATATTACAAACTAGAAATTACAGCCTGAAACTAGGAATTATAAAAAGGCAATAGTGTTCGGGAAAACTAATTTTTAAATTTTATTGTCTACCTCCTATATTTCCGGATATTTTAGATGTCTATGAATTTTTTACCACCTCACTTTTTGTACCCACTGGTTCAAACGGGCCATACAGCGCTTTCGGCTTACATGACCCTATTCAGGGTTAATCATTCTACTGATGAGTGATAGATGAATTGAGTGAAAGTTATTTGAAACTCAGTTTGTAAGTTTCGTTAGCTGCGATGCATCATACAGAATTGTATCACTGGCATTTTAAAATTTATGTCTTTAAATAATTTACTATCTGTCAAATACAATAAAATATCCAAGTTTTTTCCCCATCTTTCCCGAGTTATCGCGGCTGAAACTGCGACGGGTAATACTATAATTAATATAAAATACAAAAATAAAATCGAATTAAATGGGCAAAAAAATACATATTCATTTCAATTGTTACATAATTAATTAAATACCTTATTCAAAACATTCCAATATTCGTCATCATTTGAGAATACACCAGTTGCAGCACCACCTAAAGCTACTGCCATTGCACCTGCAAAAGTTTACTCCATTTAGAACAAGAAAACTTCTAATTAAAATGAAAATCAACACATTCATACAAAATTAATAAAACCTTACCTGTCAGAGTAGCAACATCCAACACAACCATCGGTTCAAATTGTTGAGCATAACAAAGGCCATCAGCCAGTACTAACCTTCCCTCTGCATCTGTGTTGTCAACCTGTCAATAAATACAAAAACGTTAGAAAATAAGCTTAAATTTTATTACAGCCATCATTTATAGAACTAATATATATACTTTTTACAATTACGTAACTTTTAATTTTGCCTTTTTTTTTCTTCTAACCATAGCCAAGTCTGAGGTTAAAATAAGTGAGATCTGTGAATGGGATATTTCTAAATATGATTCCTTACACACAATTAAAGATTCACATTAGGCTTTTTATCATTTTTTTTATATCATGGAACTTGTAGAGAACTTCTTCAATAAAATCCTATTTTCAAACATGTCATAAATACTATGACATAAATCTTTTCAATATTAATACAATTCTGAGCCCAGAATAATACATAAAATTTAACAGAAAAGCTGAAAATTTAAAAAAAAATTCAAAAACATGATTGTATAAATATTAATGCCTCATATCACATTTTTAGTAAACAAAATAATAAAACAGCTAATTATCACTTTGATGCCATGGTTAGAATTGGGATAGTAACAGCAGCTGTCGGAGAACAAGCAACACCACCACGATCACATGATTTTTCTAAATACCACTATTACTGTTTAAATGTAAAAGCAGCTTAAAAATGAGCACACTAAATTAAAAAGGAGCTAAATAATGCTCTCCCTTTGAAAAACATTAATTAGACTTAATTATTATCAGATGAAGGTTAACTTACAAGTGCCATATTTGGCTAACTTATAAGTGAAATATTTGGCTCTTTAACAAGTATTAGGGTATACTTTTTTTGTGAAGAATTAAAATTTAGAAATAGGCACAGTACTATTAATAAAAAAAAAAATTACGTAAAACCTATATAATAAAAGAAATCAATAAAAATTTATACCTGAATGCTTTTACCATTCATTGCATATACCACATCACCGGGCTTAGTAGCTTTACCACTAGGCATATTTTCAGTAAGAGGAATAAAACCTAAAATGCAATAAATAAACTTTTAAAATGTGTACAATTCAAATTTGGAGCTTGAGGACCAAAGTCCATGAATCTCTTCTCACTCGTCATCAATTCAATACAAATTTCATTTGTCAGCTTTCAACATTTAATTCTCTGTCCCAATTCGCTTAGAGAGCATCCAAAACTTACCATTTTGTAGCAAAAATTTTAAATTTTGCTGTCTACCCCCGGTACTTTTAGTGGTCTTTAAATTTTTTGTCCCTCTATAACTCCCAATCGCTGCTACTGATGCAATATGCATAATTGAAGAGCTGAGTGGATGAACAGGTTAAGTGACATATTTGAAAAAATAGAGATAATTGGGCAAAAGAGCATGTTGAAGTCTAATTCAAATATAGGAAGGTCATTAAATCTGTAAAGTAAAAAAAATAAAGTTTTCGGCGGATGAACATGTTAAGTGCACTGTCTCTTGTTTCGTGGTGGAAGAACATCCCTCAACATCTTCTTCCACGAGAAATCTGTTAAATTTGAATAAAATAACATCTGCTTCTATTGAAGCTGAATCGTTTTCAGCATTGAAAATAGTATTAATCTAGAAGAATTATTGACAAACAATTCGAAAATTGAAATAGTTTGCTTTTATAAGAAGTTTTCGCAGTAATTCTTTACAACTTTTCTATCTCGTCTCCATTGTGAGTCATACATCACACTGAACTACATTGCATGACAAAGAAAACATAATTTAATGGTAAGTAAAAGAACTTTGTGAAACTCGTCTATTTCAACATTGCTGATGTAATTGTTTCTTATGAATTTGAACAAGCAGACCAACTATTTTATTTTTAATTAAAAATTTTTTTCACTGATCAATTAAATTAGCTTGTTTAGCTATTTGTGTGTGTGTCTGTGTTTTACATACTTATTTAACTTTACTTGTTTCATGTATGTTAATAACAATATTCAATATGATGTTTTGATTCATTAAAACTTTAAACATCACATCATCTCTCCTCCACATACCTCCTATATCACATTAATTTCCTTGTTCCCAGAACACTGATAAGAAACACTTTGAAGAAAAATTTACAGACACCACTAAACTATTCAGTGCAAAAAAGGTATTGAACTGTAACTTCATGGAACGTGAAATATTTTTATGAAAGTAAATCAAGTTAGAAAATAGCAATATTAAATAAAACTTTTTTAATAAAATCATTTTTAAACAACTACACTCTCATTATTGTGCTAAAAACAGATTTTCTTAATTTAATTATTTTCTACTTTTATTTAAAATTTATTATTATAAATATTATGAAATCTTATAATCACTTTTCTCAAATTATGTAGCAAAAATTTAATTATGTTAAGAAATCAATTGATAACCGAGCTCTGAAAATATTAGAATAGCGTAATGTCAGCGTATTTCAAAACGTATTAGTAAGTGAATGAAGAATGATTTTTAAACTTCCATTTTCACAAAGAAGAAACAAATCAAGTTAAATGAAACTGTAAAAATATAATGATAATGTTTGTGATAACCGATGAATTGAGGCGATAGTCTTCGGACAACGGATATATTATTATGATGATAATAGAAGAATATCAGTATGAAAAATTGATTAACTATGTTTTTGAGAGAAGGAAATGTATAAGCTCGCAACAAGTTAATATTTATTCTTCTTTTCAGATTTTTATGCTTTAAAAATGGAAGGAATTGTGATGATATTATTTCCCATTTAAACCCGGATCTTCCGATTCAACCGAATTTGAAGAGAATCGTCAAATATATAAAGTATGGATATAATGTCCACGGACATATAGAAAAGATTAAGAACAAAAGCTTCCTATTCTTAAGAAAGAATATTAATTTTTTAAAATGAATTATTGATCCAAAAAGAAAAAGTAAAACATTAACACTCTTCAATGGTTTTGGGGTTTATTTTTATTGTTCCCCAAACTTATATATTATTCCCAAACTTATATATTATTTTATGATCTTTTAGTCGTGTGTGTATGTTCCATTTCAACTCTTGTTCAACTTGTGATGAAATTTATAGAGTTTTATACTATTCCAGCATCCAACTTGCTTCATTTTTCTTGTTATATATATATATATTCCGTTATATTTATTCCCTCAAAACCACAGCCAGAATAAAACTACAAAATAATCCT
The DNA here is from genome assembly GCA_013235015.1 of Araneus ventricosus. Classification (NCBI taxonomy): domain Eukaryota; kingdom Metazoa; phylum Arthropoda; class Arachnida; order Araneae; family Araneidae; genus Araneus; species Araneus ventricosus. The sequence goes on along the minus strand of BGPR01001629.1, from coordinate 30,135 downwards.
CAATCAAAGATAAGCTAGAGAATTGCATGAAAAAATGCAATAATATTTATACACAGTTAAACAGATGTATTTCTGAAAGCGTCTGGCATGGTATCCAACTGGAGAAGAAAGTTAATAAGGGTCTGTAGAATGTTTTGGAAGGGTTTGAAAACATATTTGACAAGTATACTATAATACATCTACTTTTGAAAAATGCGAGAGTTAAAAAGAGACAAAATTGTAGAGAAAATCACCGTAAAGATAGTTCCAAAAGACATATTGTGCAATGTGCTTCTTTTTTATAATTATAAGCTAATCAACAAAAATATTTTAATTTTGATTGAATATTTTGTTGGAGCATACAATATTTATTTGAGATAAGAGATTAAGAATGATATTTCTATATCTCATTTGAAATACTAGGAAGGTCAAAATGTGTACCTATTGACAACAAAATTGAAATCCTTTCTTTTGTACATACATCAATCCACAAGATATCCCTTATTTTAATCTTTATAGCAAGAAATTTTGCTTCACGCTTACTTTTTTTACAAAGGTAAATATATATAACATTTAATTCATTATATATATGCATCATTACAATATTGCATATAAATATTTTATATTATCAACTAGTATACATCTCCAAAGTGCACTGGTTTTCCCCCACATTACACGAATGTAAAAGTTGACAATCTAATTTCTTTACAGATAATAAAAAACTAGAACATCAACAGATTGAACCTAAATGCAACAGGTACACACATTCAACAGTTACCATGAATTACAGCACATAAATCTTCAGAATTACATGAAAACAAGTATTTCCAGACAAACTATTTAGAGAAAAGATTCTGAAGCACACACCTTTAACATTGACTTTCAATTTTAGCTTGCTAGCAGCTAAAATAGTGCCAGTAACGCATGCTGCTCCTCCCATATCAGCACGCATAGCGTCCATATTTGCACTAGGTTTCAAAGAAATGCCACCACTAAAAAGACAAAAATATACAAGTTTATCATGATGCAATAAAAGGTGGGAGATGAAACTATTGGTACTTTTCCATCAGTGGGGCCCTAACCGCACGGTCTTAACAAATTAAAAGTATCCTGGTCCAGAGTAATTTGTCACCCCATCAAAACTAATAACTAGGAATTTGAGCACCTATGATCCAATGAAAATACCTACCTAATGTAATAAAAAATTCATCTCTCCTCTGAACAGTAGCTTATAATTTTGCAAACCAGCACCTTTTCATGATCACCAGCAGGATTTTATAATCAAGCTTCCACCCTTAATCGCACTTGCGATTAATTTTAATGGTTACATTATAAATATAAAAAATATTTATACATTGGTTCTGTACAAATATTTTTGAATCGATATACGTGTTTATATAACATTACAAAATTGTTGACTATCTAGTTACAAGCTGTTATCATATTTTTACTTTTAACAGAATAAAAATTATAAATAAATTCTGTGCCTTAAAATTAAAATAAAATAACAAATTTTTATTGCTCTTGGACATTGATGCCCCTGGGCTACAGTCCAATTAGCCCATTGGACAAGATGGACCTGGATCCTAATCATTTCAAGTTCGAATATTGATGGTATTCTTGTTAGCACCAACATTCAGCACTAAGATTTGGCAGGTCTTTATCTCACAGAATTGTCACAAACTATCTAGCACGAAATTTTAAGAGATAACGAAGAAGTTATATAAAACAACAAAAATTAAGTAAATATAAGGTATCGGAGCTAAGGAAATCCAGAGATAATAGTTTACGAAGACAGAATCCCATACGATTAATTACGAAAGTGTTGTGGTGATGATATAGGATTTTTTTACTGTTTTCTACCAATGTCCACACTGTACAACAGTTTCATTGAGATATTGAGTTTCTGAGAAAATTTTTCCCTTGTGTCGGGATCATAAGAGAAGGTCCTGTCTAGCCACCCAGATCTCAAACATGATGCCATTGAACATTTTGCTCAAAGGTCTCATTAAAACTATCTGCTGACAAAAAGTTTGCAATTTAGATTATTTTAAACAATATATCTCAGCAGCAAGGATTTAATAACACCCAATTTGGCAAGAGTTTACCATTTTGACATTTGTATATCTGCTAATGGTGCTCACACCAGACTTCATCAATCTACAAAGAAATAAGAGGATCTGCTCTCTTTAATACAATGGAAATTCATGACTCCCAGTATAAGTCATTACCTTTAGATACCTTAAAAGCGAAAAAAGACCTTGAAAGAGAAAAAATTTAGCTTATAACCTGTCAAATGTGATACCCTTGCCAACAAGGGCAATGCATTTTTTCACATCAGGTGCTCCATCATAATGAAGTTCCAAAAATTTTGGTTCCTCTTCTGAACCTCTTGCAACACTCAGAAATGATCCCATCTTCTTTGATTCGATCCATTCTTTATCCCTATAAACAAATTTGCATATGTGTCATAAAAAAGTATAACTTCATCATTCATGTATAAAAACAGTTTAAAGAATAAATTTTAACAATGTCAAAAGACTACCACTACAGAACAATTGAATTGTTGATGGCAGAATCCACAAGAGTCAATTTTTTACTTTCTCGTATACAAAGAGAAAGTATTGTAATCGTCAAAAAATTCGAACTCAAGATTTTGACGAATCTCCACGTTTTAGACCTCCCTCAGTCCGAAAAGCACAATTATGGAATTATGTCTGTCTGTGAACACAATAACTCAAAAACTATTAGAGATACAGGGATGAAATTTGGTATGTGATCTTTACACACAATTTTTAGGTTTCTATCAAATTTTGGACAAAATCCGTCAACAGGAAGTCCATCTGTCTGCGTTCATGTGAACACTATAACTCAGAAACTGGAATAGCTAGATGGATAAAATTTGGTACACAGTTTTATCATCATGAATGTAGGTCCGTATCAAATTTTGGACCAAATCCGTCAAAAGGTCGATGGGCTGTTGGACTATATAATTGCATACTTGTAAAAATTATATCTCCTAAACTCTTTGCTTCGATAAATAAAAATTGGTATGATGGTTGCTAACATTAATTATAGATCTGTGCCCAAATTTCATTTCAATCGGTTAAAAAAAAAGGCTTTCAAATTGCATATTCAATTTTTTTACTTGCGTACTGGAAGTAATCTCTGCCCATGCGCAAACTATTAAGCGACAGGTGAACAAGGTCAGTTTCTCCTGTTTTCTTTTTTGCTCGCACATTAGTGGAGCTTGCTCGAGTGAAAATCAATATTGCTAAGTTTTAATACATAGGCATCTCTGAATATGATTCTTCACCTAAATATTTTACAATCACTACAATCTACAATGAAAAACCTTCCGATAGTCATTGCATTCTGGGTTACAGTAGGTTCGAATTTTTTATCCACGCAGGGGGAGGGGAAATTACAAATTTTTGAGAAGTATACAAGAAAATTTATGGGAGGCCACTCCTACTAGTTTTTTTCTTAAAATTGTTTATATGCTGTTTTTATATTTTAAAGGGGTATTTATATAACGAGTGAAGAAAAAACTAGAGTCGAGTAAAATCACACTATAGGATTACAAAATCTATCAGGTAAAATAAAACATTTTTAATTAATAATTTTAAAAAATCCCTCAGCTTTCTTTAAAAACTTATTAATTTTTTTATTTAAAGCATTTTGATCTTATTGACTCATGTGGTTTCTACAATCAATGATTGAATGAAGTTATGAAAATTATTTCACAGGAAAAATTTTTTTACCATATGAAATAAAAAACAAGCTTTTCAGTGTTTCCTTTTTATAAAAATGTATTCAAAATGAAGTAATATTTCCAGCAAAAAAAGTATTTCAATTTATATGCATAGCCACATTCTAAATTTGCATATTTGGTTCCATGAGTACAAACATTAATTCACTTTTTACATGAGATACTGTTAAATTAATTGAAGTTTTCAATTTCTGTTGCAAAAAAGGAAAAGTACAGTACACTCCTGTATAATGTGGTTAATGTGCTGCACATTATAGAAAATTGAGCTGCAGGGAAACTTTAGCACAACACATAATCTACAAAAATATTTTTAATTCACTATGGTAAATTTTATTTTATGAAACAGCAATTATTTCAAAAATAAGTAGCAGATATAAATCATTTGATCAAAAAAATATTAATACACATACTTTATTCCACTGAAATAAACAATGATAATTATACAAATTTATAATGTTTTTATAATTAATTTTAAAAACTGAAAAAATCCCTTTATAATCTCAATCATTACTCAAGCTATCATGCAAGTGATCCAAAATTACATTCAAAAGTCTTTGTTTTGGCATAATTAGTAATTCTTGCATTTTATTATTTGCTGTGTTCTATGAGAAAAATTCTTTCAGTAATTATTTAATGGGGAAAATAATAATAAAAATTAAAAAAAGTGTTTCTAATCATCCTGCAAACTGAAATGATTAAAAACAGCAATGACAATATTTTTTCTAGTTTCTCTTAGCAGGATTAATAGCAGCATGTAAAATTCATCATTGTAATCTGGTTGATAGAAGATTTATTTACTAATGAAAGCCTAAAAATATTGTATGAATAACTATATTAACATTTTCAAAAATCATAAGAGAAAAAATTTGATCAAAGATACTAAACATTGATATTATAAACTCTATGAAATTTCCCATTTTTTCCCCCCAACTTTTTTCAAAGTTTTGCTACTATTCATACCATTTTAAAGGCACTTTAATTAATTTACTTATTACAAAACGACTAATAATGGATAATAAAATATAACAACTTTTTTTGGAAACAAAGGTGATAAAAGTTGTGTAGACACACAGAAGAACATTAAAAAATATGTCAAAGCTAATTACTTACGAGTTACAAGAATATAACTAACAATATACCTGATAATCAGCTTTACATTTGCATCTTTGAATTTTTCAGTTACTGTCTTGACAAAAATTGAAGGCGTCAAGTAATTTGCTGGTGTATCCATTAAAGCACGAGCAAAGTTCTGGCATTCTGTTAGTTGTGCTCCCTTCTCAAAATCAGAGACATATTCCTTAGGAATCCTAAATTTTCAAAGATAATATTATTACGAATTATACCTTATAAATAAATACTTTATTATAAAAAAAGAGCAATACAAAAATACTTTTTTAATGTAGCATTAACAAACCATGAAGAGAAAAGTAATTACAAAATATTCAACAATAGTTAGAAAAAAAAGAGACAATTCAGGATTTTTTTTTTTTTCAAAATAAAGAAGAATGAGTCCCTGATCTATTTTCTATTTGCTTCCAATTACAAACATTCTTTTTTAAAAATAAAAAAAAAGCCCACATTAAAGTTATGATTTCTGAAACAAAAAAGGTGAAAAGCACACGGAAAATTATCTGTAATTGACAAATAAAGAATATACATACGCATCATATTCATATAAATGAAATTGACTTGTAGGTCTAAGAGATGACTGATCTTTCAAAGCATTATAACTATAAACAGCTAAGTTTGCCCCTTCTGCAGCACCTATGGTTAAATAAGACAAAAGAGTAAAAAGTCATTTATGCCATAAAAATGCTGACGGCAAAACAACTATAATAAAAAATAATTATAATACTCACTCTGAGGACTATGACAGGGATCTAAGTATATTTCTTCAAAATCAGAAGTACTTCTTAGGGCTTTGACACCATCTAAATAAGAAAAAACAAACATTAATTTTAAAAAACTTATTTAATTCCCAACAATTTTTACTTTTATAAAAGTTCTACTTGCTTAATCCTGTCTTTATTTGCTTTTTAATAACAATTAACCAAAATTGATGTATGTATTTTACAGCTTATATAAATGAAAGTAAAATGAATAAATTGTTTATATGCTATAGAAATCAAAACTACTGAATAGATTTTCTGCACATATTTGCCATAAATACTGTGAAACATAAAGAAGATTTAATTGAAGATTTCCGATTGCCATTGCTATTTTAGTGCTGTTTTCACACTTCATATTTAACTACATAAACTTTTTGATACATTTTAAACACTTTTTCTTAACATTTTTATTTGATTTTCAGAAGTCGGCGATTTGAACCAGTTTTATCTTTCAAAAATAATACTTCATTTGATCCAATAATTTTTATCTTAAATTATTTTTGATAGCTTATATCAAAACAACTATAAAATAAAACACAATAACTATTTTAAAAAGCTAACAAAATTGAAATGTTACTATTTAAGTGAATTTTTACTACTAATAAGGAGGCGAACCAGCTGGTCACTAAGACAAATAGCACATTATTATTTTATTGAATGAGAGAACTTAAATGAATTTACCTGCTATGGAGCTTCGAACTCTTTCTAATTTTTCATCTACACCTTCATGAGGGTTTTCTGTAACTTCTTTTGCCCCCAGATCAACAACAGAAATACAATCAAACTTAACCTTTGATTCCTGTATGAATAGAAAAAGATACAAGAGCAATTGAATACAAAATATATTGAACAAGTTTCATTCATAAAAAAAGGACAGATAATTCACATATTTTGATAATTTAATTGAGAAATTCAAAAAATTCCGAGTAAGAAGATAAATAATTACAAATAAACATAATAAAGAAATTATTTTTTAAAAGGAAAACTAACAGTAAGCAATTCAATGAAATTATTTTTAACAAAGAAATTCAATTATAAAGCTCCTAACTCCTATAATTATTGACTGCAATATTACACTTTAGATGTAAATTTGGACGAAGTTTAGTAATTTCAGTTAGTTTTTTTGAAAAAATATTTTTATTTATAAATCACTCATGGAAATAAAAAAAGGGGGGGGGGGGCTTCAATATTTTGAAAGTCAACACTTTAAAATGTTTAGTATGTGAATTAAAGGTTATTTGAAAAATATATATATATATATTTAAGTAGCAGACTTACTAATAAATACTTTTAACATTCACATCATCATTGAAAAAAAAAGATTAAAGATTAAAAAAACAAAATGCTGAATCTGAAATTTATCAAATTTGACAGTTAATAACTTATACAGACATGACACAGGCTTGGAACAAAAAAAGCTGAACTTCATAAATACGGTATCGTGTCAAACGTAAACACAGACAATTAAAATAAGTATTATTAATTGAACAATAAATGAATAATTTAAACAAAAAGTGCTTGAGATATTAAAAATATTGTAGAATTATCATTTAAAAGAAAATCAATGGATGAAAAATGAATTCGCTAAAAGTTTTGTTAAAATAAAAACTATGGTAAAAATTATCTCACTAAAAAATATGGCCTTGTAAAAACTTTTTTTGATTATACATAATTATTAAAACTTTTGTTTCTCATTTTTTGAGCTAATCATGGATGAAATGAAAGACGATTGGGCGAAACAAGAAAGAAAAGAATAACATTCTTTTGAGGCATTCCTCCCAATGCTAAACTTTGACCCCAAAGCGCGGCAAAACGCCGATACATAACTTTCGGCAGGATTACGCAATATCTTATGAATTAAAAACTCTTTCGCCTTAGAGCCATAAACAAAATTTTCACATGGCACACAACTTTTGTTTGCGTGAGCCTCCCCAACACATTAAAAAAAAATTTAATGCAGATTTGCATCGATCCCAAAAAAGATTAAATTCAATGCCGTAAAAGCGGAAATCCGCGTTTCCGCGGAAATGTGTCATGTCTGCTTATAATATAAACTGCAATATAGTGGGACTTGGATAATTGGAAACTGACAGGAACAAAATATAATTATCCAAAAATAACTAAACAAAACCGAGTGCTGTTAACATTATGATAAGGTTTAAGTGTCAAGGAATCAGAAAGAAATTCGAATCAGCCAAGTTCCACTGTAATAGTTTTCATAACAGCTTTAATAATATACGGTAACTAAATAAATTATTTGAAGAGTGTGTGCTATGTTGCTTCTTTTCAAAACAAGCAATTGTCACAGCCTGAAATTAAATGGATACAATAGGTTCAAAAAAATCTTCAATGTATTTCATCATTTTTTAAGATAAACAAGTACTTACATAAACAAGGACTTACATATATATATATATATATATATATATATAATCTAAATTCAAATAAAACCAGTATACAAACATACAGAAATAAACAAGAATTAAATCCTATATCAAATAGTCAATCCTATATCAATCAATATATATATATATATAATAAGATAAAAAAAACTGATATATTTTTAAAGCAACATTTTAATGTAACTATTACAGCGAGTCTCATCATTTTACTCTAAATAGTTTGGTACCTTAGAATTTAAAACAAAAAAAAAGGTTTTAATTTCAAGCATTTCAACACAATACTTTGTAATATTAATACTTAAAAGTTATCAGACTCAAATAAAAAAGTAAATTATTGTAAAGTGTTCTATATAAAATAAGGCGATTTTTTCCCCTCAGGATATAAATATTTTTCATTTACATTTAATAATGAAGAGCACAAGATGGAAAACCAAGATTATAGAAGGTAATAATTCTAAATAACTAATACTTGTGTTTCTACACAAAAAGAAAATATCCTTAGTACCATAAAATTTAAATTGATACTTACAACTGGCATCCATAATATTTTTTGCTTTATGGACTTGCAAAATGGTCCAGTTCTGAAAACAAAAATAATAATGAGTAAACTGTAAAATACATTCGAATTTCCAAGATACATAGGCAAAAATTGTGTTATATATTCCAAACTGCAGAACATCAAGTAAAATTTATTTTCTAATATTTATATTTTACAGAGTAAATAGATTTCAAAATTCTAGTTAGCTCCTCAGCAGGAATTGCATTAAAACATGCTACCTAGCAGTGACTGTGGCATTTCCGACTGTTTCATTTAATAACTGTAAAATTTATCATAGATATTTTGAAAAACTTGCAGCATACATATGGATCTTAAAAGTATTGATAAATAAGAATACTGCTTAAGCAAAGTTAAATATCTTTTTGTTAATTGGGAAATGTCTGTACAATCGTAAACCAAAACAGCTGATTAAAATCTGTTAAAGTGTTATTTATTCACAAAATGTTTTGAAGAAGAGTTTCATTTGAGTTTTCTACTTTTGAAAAGTTATCAAAAATTAATTCAATACTATACTTAAAGAAAATTTTCTGATAAAAACTTACACACTTTCACAACAAACACAATAAAATGCTTTCAAAACATTCATGCCATCTCAAAAGTAAAATACTGTAATATAATAAACCATTCAATATCAATCAAATCAAATACAAAGAACACCTGTTATTTATATAAATGAGAGATGGTTCAAAAAGTGAAATGAGCATTTTGCAATTAAATTGCCTAAGCCTGCATGCAACAATTTTCTGTCACTAATTTATTTTTTTATTTTATTTTGTATGTGTGTGTGTGATATTCTGACTACAAATTTTAGAATGAGAACTATTTGCTCACTTTTTTTTTTTTTTTGGATAGCTAAAACAGACTGATTTCTTAATCTACTACACTTGCCTTTATCACAATGCGTTAGCTCCATATTCATGACCATTGTCTAAGTTTGACGATAGCAGTATAAAAGTTAAAAAGTAGTAACTAATATAAAAATATCTTAAAAATATAGTAAATGCATTTTGAGATCAGTGCTTACTTTAGCCCTTTCTGGCACGGTGGTCACAAATGAGGAGACACCAATTTTAAAATTTTCTAAAAAAATCCCTTTCCACTTTGAAACCCGGAAAATTGCAGAAAAAGGCAGCTAATAGTTCTTCTCCTTTCGAATGTAGACGGCAGTGCAATGAAATAATATCGCTTTCATTTTGAAATAAATATATATTTTAAAATGCCCAAATTTCTGGACTCAGAGATGGAAATTTTGTTGAGTTCTTGATGTTTACAATTTTAGCAAATTCATTCGACAATTTTCTTCCAATATTCTTGAAGTAATAATTTATGACCTTATGTAAGACTCAACATTATTTTTTTAGTGTATCAAGATGGCTATTCCTGAAGGTGTCCTCATATGGGGGGTGACCCCAAAAAATTAAAAAGAAATTTGTGTAGATTCTATGTCTAGACAATCAACTAAACACATTCATGATGTTTTTTTCAAGATTTTTCAAAAATTTTAATACCTTGTAACAGAAAGGGTTAAAATTGAGAAGGAAATATAAATCTTCAGAACCTCCCAAGATTCAATCAACAAAATTCAAATATGTTAATTATATAGAATTAATTTAAAAAATTAAAATTTATTCATTTTTTTTTCAGTATAAAATTGTTTGATCTTAACAACAGCTTTGAAACACTAATAGTAGGCTTGGTTGTTGAAAAAAAGATTTCCCTGTGCAACATTAAGGTAAGTGCTCCAGTAGTGGCCCATGTACCAGTAGTGGGCCACTTGAATTTTTAAGTTGAAAAACAAGAAACTTCCAACATTCCAAAGAGATGACAGATCTGCCTCTGATAGGCTGAAACCCTTATCAACTAAATACCAAAGGCACAGCCTTCATTTCCTGTTTAGTTAGGAGCTAGAAAGTTTGTAGCTGAAATTGGTCTCTGAGAGAAGTATTTTAAGCCTATTCTTAGTGATTTCCTTAAGAGGCAACTCTTCATTCAACTATTTTTTAGCATACATTCTATTTGTTTTTTAAATGAATTGTTATTGATATTATTTGATTATATACTGAATGTATTATAAACTATCATTAAATTAAATAATATTAATAATTTATGGAAAGTGAAGGGTGGCCCACTTTTGGATCAATGTTTAACTAAAGGCTCCAGTAGTGGGCCTGGGGGCTCCGTACTGGGGCACATGCTTTCTCTCAAATAGTCTGTTTTGTGATGTTTGAAAAAAGGTTATATCTTGTAAAATGTTTTTATATAACTGGATTTGTTTTATTTTTATCAGAACCAGTAGTGGGCCACATGGCCCACTTTTGATACGCTAATGGCCTACTAAGGAACATTCTGACCAATTACTTAATAAATATTTTATAGTATTGACCACTGAATTTTCATTTTGGACCAATGTAAAGGAGAGAAAAACATTATTCGGAAGATAACTTAATAGCTGCCATTAATGAGGTAGAAAAGGGACATATCAAGATTTTATATCCATAATGCCCTAATCAGAACTTAAAATAAAAGATCAACAATTAACATATACCTTTAATAAAAATTGGCTGTTAGAGAAAAAATGTAAATCTCATGCGACCAGAATCTATAAATAAAAGATTTCATCTACATCAAGCCATTTTTATTGTATTTCTTATAGTGTATGATGTTAATGTATTGTTATTATTACTAGATAATGGTTTTATTCTTTAACACATTTGACAAATCTGGGTGGCACACTTTTGGTATGCCCACTACTGGTGCATCAAAAGTTTGCTATGCCCACTTCTGGTGCAAACGAGTGATCTAATTTTCTAATTTTGAAAAAAATTATATGACAATTATTTTGATATTTCAGGTGATTATTATTTTAGAAAAGAGTTTGAACAACCATAAAAAAAATATAGATTAGCAAAACTTCTCTAAAGTTTATATGATAATTGAGGAAATACCCTAAGTGGCCTACTACTAGAGAATTTACTTTAATGAATATCATAAGGAAAATAAAACTTACTGTTTTAATGTCTTAGACAGGGAACCATTACTCTTTTCATCAATTTCTTTGAATGATTTTGTATACTCAGAAACATCATTTCCACTTTTTGATTTTTCAGTGTATACTCCTAGCACAAGGCCCCTCATCTACAAGAATAAAAGTTCCAAAAATCATACATTAAAAGACATCCACATGTAAAAAATCTCTCAGTATAAACAAATATCAATGACAAGTAATAAAAAATTGATAAATACTTTGAGTAGCCAAAAACTAACTAAGCAAACAGAAACAGATTTTGCTCAATGAAAAAGAAGCACACTGTCTAAAACAAGGATGAAAATGTTTAGGATATATGCTTCCTTCACCCTTTATAAACCCATTATGTTATCTCCAGACTGTCATTTTTTAACGAAAAGACAATAGAATGATACCTTATCTTAACTGAGGAAGTTTTGTAACAATGTTTACTATCCAAGTTGGTCAGCTTTGGTTTCTCATCATTTCAAATACTTTCTAATAATAAATGTGTACAAATAAATTACATCACAACTTTTAGAGACGACATTTCTCTCATGTAATAATAGACTTTGTAAAACCTTGACACATATATGTAGAGCCAATCACTAAACAAAGAAATTAAATATTTCCTATCATCCAAACATTGCTCACAATTCATTTCATCATTTTTAAAAATACCAATGATCTCTTTGAATTTAGTCTGTTCATAAAATCCTATAATTTATTGAGACTGGAAATAAAGGTAAAAATTTAATACAGTTTGTTTGAAAATCAAGTTTTTTGAAACTTCTCATTTTATAGCATTTTAATCAGGAAAATAATAATAATAATTCTTGATAAATAATACAAAAACAACTTACTCTACGAATGAGCATTAATTTAAAAGTGGTATGCCAACTTTAATAATGAGAATAGTGATCAAGAAAAATATTTTATATAAAAGTGAAAGCTTTTTATTTCTATAAGTTCTATTAAAATAATAATTATTAAAAGAGTCCATCAAATTTAAAAAGAAAAAGAAAGTTCTAGTGTTTTGAAAACTGCCAATTCTGAAAATTCAGTTAACCTTAAAGAGGTATTTGAAAATTTTCCGATCATGGGAAACAAATTGTTATACAGGAATTTTTTAAAAATAAATTTTGTTTCAGTTTAAGCTTGGCTGTTGTATCCTAGTAGCAAAGTCTTGCATCGGGTAATTACAGATTTGAGATTTAATTCCAACACACTTTTATTTATCTTGACTTGTTTCATGTTTGTAAATTTCCTGATGTGGTTGAGTTGAAATTTTGCTTCAACACTTATTTTTTGTGAACCTGGAGCACAGTAAATCTGACACTGAGGGTCAAACATCCTCCTGCGGATGTGGTGTGGAAGTTTAGAAAAAGACAGCTGGCTCTGATTTCATTCTTTACATCAGACCATGGTACAAAATTATGAAGTCTATCCCAAAACAGCCCTTGTGTTGCTTCAAAATGAGACATCAATCCAACTAAAATAATCTACCATCTATGAGAAATTAAAATGAACTCCAACTGCCTTTAAGTAAAAATTTCAAATTCGTGTCAGAATATTTCACGCCTACTCAACTACTAACTAAATATCTTTTCTTGGACAATCAACGAAGCACTTAAGCAATACTAAAGTACCAATAGAAAAAATTTATTCATATCTATTCTCAAATCGTCGTTTTTAAAATAAATTATTCTGTTTATTTTGAAAACACTGATTTTAATGCAATCATTCTCTAAAACATTTACCTGGCATTGCTTTTACGCATCAATGAAACTTATAAGATCAAAGAAAAAAAGTAATACATTCTAATGGTCAATCACATATTTATGTTAAGAAAAAGGCACTACTTGTATTTGGAAAACAGACTAATAAAAGAAGAATGTTCTATGACAACATATTTGTGAGCTACTAACACACTATTTAACTTTGAATTTCGAGCAGTGTTTTTCTAAAAAAAATTCATTAAGACAGATATGTTTTAATATAACCTGAAATCGTCAGAACAAGATAAAGAAATTTTATTAATATAACCCAAGGCCAGGTCAAGGGTGAGATGAATAATTATCTTGCCTTGGAAAATAATCATTACACACAATAACAGCAAATATTCAATAGATCAATTAAAATACAGATCAATGCCCTCAAAAGTGTAGAACCTAATACAATTTGTTAGATTATAAATAATAGCACGATTTATTTTTGTTCAACTCTCCCAAATAGCAAATAAAATTAGGAATGCTAACTTGCATTGAAATATTCAATAATTTTTTTCATATGGCTATATTTATGAAACTTTTAATAATTGCCTCATTAGTCTACATATATTTTTTATACACAAATTTAGTATTGGATTAAAAGAATTTTTCTAATATAACATAGAGTTAATTTTTTTATCAATCCAAGTTTCGGAAGTCATTATCAAGATATTTACAATATAATGGGATTTTAAAAATGATCAAATACCATAATGACATATGGAAGTATTTATAATGTAAAATAAATTGTATCTTTAAAATATTCGAAAGCTAAATGAATACTTCAATCTCTAAAAAAAGTTGTATATATATAGAGAGAGAAGCATGAAGGGGATTTTTTTTTAAAATTTTAATTAATTTCTTGTTAATAGAGCTCATTCAGATACCAAATTTAATTTCACACTTAAGTTTTCAAAAACCGTGTGCGACTCAATTTACTCAAGAAAATCTTTTAAATACTCAAGAAAATCCTTTAAAAGGAATGGAAATGTAATAATAACAGAATATAATAAAAAATAATTATTAGGAAAGTCTAACGAAATGCGATCATGAGAAACTGCAAAAATATAGAAATTTTAACAAACGATTCCTACACATTCGAAAAAAAAAAAATTATTTCATTTTATAGATTCTATTTTAATGTATTTCGGTTATTCAAGGTTACCCTGCAATTATTAGTTCTTATTTTTGAACTCCCACCACTTCTCTAAAATAATGAAATGGAAAAAAGACTATAAATTTCTCTTTCCTGATTTTATATGACTTCCAATTTAACTGACCTCAGAATAGAACCTAAGTGTATGACTATTAGATGAATAGGATAAGTTAATTAAATTTTTTGAATAATTAAATAAAAATTTCGAGCCGTGGAAGCTCCTCGAAACATAACGTGCCATAAAAAAATCACGTGTGCTGCCAAGTAAGCGTGGAAAAACTAAGAACCACGGAGCTAAGAACTGAGAAGAGAAGTCGGTGGATTTTCCGATTCGATAGATCATTAGTTTCCATTTTTAGAAATCGAATGCAGAAAAATACATAAATGCATGCATTAATACATTTCTAATATATAAAAGAAGTTGAGAGGTATTAATTTGATAAAATTGGATTTTAATGCTTTTACTTTACCCAAGAGAAAAGCAAATTACGAAAAATCAAGTAGGCTAAAAAAAAAATAAACAAAAGTTATAACAAGAATATTCCAGTCTTCAAAATTCTTTTCATGAACTATTTTAGAAAATTTAATTAAGTTATGCAATCTATTGAATTACAGTTAATTCAAATTAATTGGTCGAATTTTTCTGTAAATAACAAACTTTTCATTCAGGTCGCCTCATTGGCAAAGTAAACATTTGAATATATTTCCCTACTTCACTTAGACTACATCCAGAATTCAAAGTACCATACAAGGCATTGACACACTAATTTTCATTCGGCTTCCAAAAGTTCAGTAAGCTATTTTTTTCATAAGGAACGATTGGATCCGATTCCTACCAAAAGGAACGAATCCGCTAAAAGGAACGCGGAATCGGATTCATGAATCGAATTTACTGATTCCGCGGCATCATGATTCCGATTCAGAATCACTTATTCGGATCCATAATCTTAGAGGAGGATTTGTTTCTTTCTGGAATGAACGATACATCATTTGTGGTCATGGATGCAAATAAGTTTCTTCGCGAGGAGCAGGAGATGCTAACGGGTCTATTCTGGTACCCCCGGTTGGGTTGGGAGACGTCACTTTTCCCGTTGTTAACTTGCGGAAAAAGTGACGCCCCCCCACCCCAACCGGGGGTACCAGAATAGACCTGTAAGATTCGGTTGATTTGAATGAAAGCAATCGGTTACGCTGTGCATATAAGATCGATTTCTGAGATTGCTTACAAAGGAACCAGTAGAATAGTTGGTTTGATCAATGATTCTTTTGATATTGCTTGAGAAGTGAAAGAGTTGCTAGTATTGATGCAAGTAAACAAAATTCATAATAATTATAATTAAAAATAATTATAATTTTTTGTTCTTAACTCAAAATTTGAATATCAAAAATATTTTCATTAGTTGAATCTCGGTACATTTAAATTAATAGATTTGATAAAAACTATTTTAGAGAAATATTTGAGTCTGTACTTTTCAACTATGTGTTCTGTTGTGATCGTCTATTGTGTGTGAGGTGTTTTGTGAATGTCAAAATAAAGAAGAAAAGGATAACTGTGAGCTTATTGAAAATACAATACACCTAACTACAGGGTTCAAAAGTAAAATGGTACAAAATGAAGTTATTATTTTTCAACAAACATTGACTGTTTTTTAGGTTTTATTTTGTTTATAAACGTTAAAATTTCAACATTAAGAAGAAGGCGATATAGTTTTCTTTAAAGTGCGAGTGCCATATTTAGTAAAAAGATGGAAAATGTTTCAAATTTTTTTTTTTATAAAAAAAGTTAGTTTTTTTAACAAATTATCATTGATTTATTGAATTAATAAGAAGAAGGACGGTCTAGGAGATGCTATTAAAAATCGGATGTTTTTTGAAACAGAGACAAAGATAATTATCTCTTTGTGCTATCAACTTTGCATCAAGCTTGTTTTGCAAACTTACAGCAAGCTTGCATTGCAAGGAGGGGTGGCGCTAGTTGTCACGGCGTTGCAAGCGAGGGTGGTGATTGTTAGTTTGCCACAAGTTCGCTTCAAGCTTGACGCGTCAAATTTGCCATGACAAGGTAATATCAAGTCAAAATCAAACTTGCTGCAAACGTATGTGCTATCTGGGATGGAAATATTAAGGAATGGCTCCAATTGTGGGGTCAGTATAAAAAGATCCATGAAAATTCAGATATCGTAGACGATGATAAATTCCAGTACTTAATTGAATCAACACTAGAGCGTTCGCCTGCAAGACAGTTAGTAGAATCTTTCCCCCCCATCAGGAAAAAATTATGAGGAAGCTGCCAAATGTTTAAAACAACGCTTAACTCTTCCCCCCCCACGTAGCACACGATATTGCCTTATATCATAAAATTCGAGAAAGTAATATTGTACAATATTTTTCCCAATATTGAAACAGTGTAAAACGTAAGACTTTTTCAATACTGTACAATGTTTTTATTTTCCATAATATTGGATAATGTCATATAATAGTGTATAATATTATACCATATTGAATAATATTGTACTATACTGAATAATATTATATAATATTGTATAATATAACATTATAGTGAATATTTTAAAAATACATTTTAGAAGCATGAAAAGATGTTAATCACTTAATTTCAATGTGCTGAGCTTATGGGCAAACACTTAGCGAATTTTTGAACATCTCTACTTACAGAGAACTTTGAACCCGGGACCTTCTGCATGCGAACCAGAAGCCTTACCTCTGAACCAGCTGTACTTACATCAGGGAGCGTAAATGATGATAATAAAATGTAGTTACAAAGTTCGGATATCTACGAAATTTCATGTTCATTCACAATTAATCTGAATAGTTTTCTTAGTTAAATTATCTTTTATCGTTACAATTTCGAGTTCAAAATGAAATTAGAAGTCAAAGAGGAAGCAATTTTAGCTCTTATATCTAAGTTTGTTAATTTAATAAATTAAAAGGCAATAAGGTTTAAAAGTAATTATAATAATATGTTTGAAAGGTTTTAAAATAATTTTGAAATTTATTTATTCCTCTTTCAATGTATTACGAGAGGCCTTTAACATTTATAATTACAGTATTGATTGAAAATCAAATACAAGATTCGCAACAAAAAATCATGAGCATATTTTTACGATGAGAATAACACTCAATTTTTTTTCACAGAACAAATAGATAAGCCAAATGTGAGAGCTGTTTTATGGTTAACTTCATTAGCTGAATCCGGCCAGCCTTTTATATACAGTAAAACAAAATGACTATGTAAACATTATTATTCAAATGAACATTTTTTAAAATACTTCTTCACAAATATCATTCAATACTGTTTAATAAAGTGTTATTTTATTTTCATGCTGTCATCTGTCGAGCATAAGAATAACTTCACCTTAAAATATTGATCAATGCAGATTAATGTAAAAATCAAAATATCATGTGCATTGTATTGTATAGTTTGATATAATATTCAGCATCTTAAAGAATAATTGTTCCAGTGGTGTTTTTGTAATAAAACCTCCAATCGAGTGATATCCTGAGTTAAAATGAAGATTTTTATAAATAAACATTGTTTTTATATTATTTGTGAAATTTTTTTATTTCGGAAATACTGATACATACAATGCAATACTTTATTACAGTATTCGGTGTTCATAATATGGTATAACATTGTGCAAATATTATATAATATTTCTGTGCTACCTGGGCCATCAGGAAAAAATTATGAGGAGGCTGTCAAATGTTTAAAATAACGCTTCGGAAGGGATGATTTGCTGATCGAGGTTTACATCTCCTTTCGGTTGTCATAAATAATGCAAATCCTGAAGTTCAAAAATATTCTGTAGTTAAACTGTACGATACTTTAGGAGGGCAGTTGAGGTCGTTAAAATCAATAGGCGTGGCAAAAGATAATTTTTCTGCTATTTTGCTTTACCCCCTTGTTGAATCTTTTTTACCAATCGATCTTTTGAAAGTATTTGAATACACTCAGAGTGAATTAATCATAACAGAGACTACAGGAAGTGATAGGTTGAACTCATCTCTTGAGCTTTCTTAAAAAGGAAATTAAATCGGAACAAAAATTAATTGCAGCGCGCTCTTCTTTAGATTTAGATAACCATAATAAAAAAACAATTATTCATCATTCTAGAGAAAAAGGAAATAAGCCATCGGCTGCTGATTTATTTAATAGCTCAAGACAAAATACGCAGACTTTCAATTCGAAAAACAAGGAATGCGCATTTTGAGATAAATCGCGTACGACTCAAAATTGTTGGTTCGCAAAGAGTTTAACGTATGTAAAAAAGAAGAAAATTCTTTTAAATCGCGGAATTTGTTTCCGGTGCTTAAATTCTAAACCCAGACATATTGCGCGTTTCTGTAAACCAAGGGTGGTGCCAGAGGGGGACCAGGGGCAACCCCCCCCCGTCGGGAAAAAATTTTATATTCCGTCGGGGAAAATTTTAGAACATGGTATTCAACTGTAGTTGATAAATAATAATCTGGCGAAAATTTGAGATCAATTTCAGCCGTACACAGCAGGTCGTGCCCCCTGTCGGGGAGCCATATAAACATCCCCTACTCCAGTTCAGTCCAATAGTAAACTACGACGAATCCAATAGGATGTGCGAATGCGAGAGTCCTTGAAAACCGAAATTTGAACGTTCCGCTTCTTTCATTTCGTTGTTTTCGACTACTCGTTCACTGCGTTGACTACTATGGCTCTTCAAAAATCAGAACTTCCTTCTTCTTTCGAAAATTAAGATTTTTGATTTGACAATACAATGTGTTGATTTAGTTATATTATATTAGATATAAATTCTAATTATTTTCTATTTATTTAAAATTCCCCGTTCTCTAATCACAACAGGAATGGGTTATTGCAGAATCGTGCAAATATCACGAACACATTCTGCATATGCAAGAAAATTTCACCATGTTGAAATGTTAGCCAAATCGTAAATTAATCCTACATATAGAACCGTCCAACATTGGATCAACGATTGGAGAATTTGGGTCCACGAACTGGTTCTGGAATGATTCAAGTAAGAAAAGTTTAAAAATCAAGTCTTTATTAGTGAACTATTGGTTAACTATTGAAATCATTTAAACAAATATTTAGCCTTAAAACTAGAAGTAGGTGATGCCCTCTAGCAATTTTTTATGTATATGCAAAATCATTAATAAGGGAAATTCAAAAATATCTATCACATTTACGGAATTATTAACTGTCCTTTAAACATTTATACATTTCTGAAAAAAATCCTCCAAGAAGAGGAAGCATAGTTTAGGCTCAAACATTAAACTACAGCAGCCGAATGCTACATTGCATGGCTCTGGCCATTAACCTGTGTGTGTGTTTTGTATTTTCTGTTTATGGACTGAAAACTTTCACCTATGCTGGTCGACAAATTGTTTGTAATTTGGATGTCGTATGTTTTTTCATGCTGCTTCTGAATCTGCCATCAGAAATTGTCCCTAAGGCACCAGTTTTTACTCAATCACAATTTCTATTGTTGTAGTTCAGGCTAACAAGCCGTAATTGTCTATACATGAAAAGTCAACATTTTTGCCTAACAATGGATATTTTGGCCTAGGGCATACCCAGGGAGGGGATATTAGTTTTATTGTATTTGCGATGGAGGACTCCTAATTATTTTTCTGGACACCGGGTATTTGTCACTACTCACCATTTGAGTAACGCTGCAAAGGGGGTACTACCAAGTTGATGCGAAAAAGAGATGAACCCTACATCATCCTCACCCAAAAATCACCCACTTCTTATGTAATCGCCAACCCAGACAATCCAAATGAACCCGTGGCAACATACCACGCATCAACACTGAAAGTGTACGAACAGGACGAAAGTGTGACACCGATGCACTCCCTTAGAAAACGTGGAAGACCACGAAAGACTTGTATTTCTGGTTCCTCACCGAGACGGTTTGGTAGACGTCGGAACCAATTATTATGCTTTTATATAAATTGTATTTTTCTCATAGTTTGCTCTTTCTTTTCATACTTTTATCTCAATATATATATATATATATATTAAAGATAATGTTTTCTGTCATTTTATTACAATTTAAATCTATAACAATGGCAAATCTCATGTCGAACATTTTCCAATATTACCTTTACATTATTTTTACTCAAAAGTAAGACTATTTTATTATAAATTTATTTTATTTTTTATTTTCAATAATATGGTTATATTCTCTTGACTTTCTCATAAAACGCAAGCAATTGAAATACTAATTATGATTTTATACACTTACGTTTACAGAGACTATTAACAAATTGTAAACTTTGCAAAAGGTTAAGAGTAACATGAATTTTCAATATCGTTAGACAGATGATGAATAAAAATATTTTTCTGTAAATAACAAAATCAAGAGCTTCAAATGAGTGGTGATCCCTCTGAAGTATTCCCTCCATAAAATGAGCATTTTTCTCTTCAGTGAATTATTTTCAATTCTCTCAAGAACAATCGCAGAATTTTTGCCCATCCGTAACATTTTTGAAAATAATTTGATAGCAGATTTATAGATGAAAAATAAAAACTCTTATTTTAGAATGTTTTAGGGCTACCATCTGTTTAGGGCTACAAACATAAAATCATTTCTAAAGACGATGCTTATATGGGAATTGCAATATGTCTAAAAGAAAGAATTGAAAACAAATACAAGGTAATTAATAAATCACGGAAAAGAATTATTCCTTCTCAAAAATTAATCAAGGCAGTATCTTGTAGAAGAACTTACTATTTTAGGAAATAACATTCTGAAATTTGTTCCTGTATCTCATTGAGCGAGTTGCATCTAAATATTGCCTACTCCGCTAGTGGGAGGGGATCTCGCATTCGATTGTCCAATCAGATTCGTCGTAGGTTGCTATCGAACTGAACTGGAGTAGGGCATGTTAATATGCGGGAGACCGTGCTCCCCTGTCGGGCAAATTCTAGCGCCATTACTGCTGTAAACAACAAGTAAATTGCTCGAAATTCAATTGGCAACATTTGTCTATAATGTGTAAAATGAATGATGAATATCCGGTCAATAAAAATAATAAAAAAAGTTCGGAAGAAAAAATTGTTACGGATCTCTCTTTAACTAATAAAGCATCCATACGGCAAGTTATTTACAAACAGTAGTGGTTCAAATTCGTGGAAATAGTAGAACTAGAATTATTCGGATTCTCTTTGATACAGGATCGCAACGATCATACATTTCGAAATACACTGCAGAAAGTATGAAATATGAAATTATTAGTGAGGAATCTATTTCACATTCTTTATTTGGGGGTGTTGAAAAAGCTGAAAGCCATAAAAAGTATTTGGTTCATTTAAGTAATCTTATATAATAAAATCCGAAGGTAAACAAACGTATGTATCTATGTCCTGCTATCTTCTCGCGAACCACTGAATCCCGAAACAAGCAGAAAGTACCAAAATGCAGGAAATAATCCCAAGGAATCCATTTCAACCATTGAAATTACAAAACTATAATTAATTAAAAAGATATTAATTAAAAACTTAATTTGATTATGATTCCCCCGTGCTGCCATCTATTGACAGCTATGACATCCAACGTTCTAGCATTTTTTTTTATTGACAACTTTGACTACGAAGATCTTGAATTTTTTGTTTATTTATTTAACGAAACCTGGTTTTAATTTGTAAAAAAAGAGTTTCTTCTTATTTTTAGAAAACTTGGCGTTTTGAAATTATAAACAACGAAAAAAAATCATAGAATAGAATCTCTTTTGCATTTTTCATTAGAGAATATCGATCAGGCACGTGCCGCCATCTATTGAGCAAATAAAATAGAATTTGAAAGTTATTCGTTTACAACAGAAAAAAATCAAGGAAAAATAATTTGAAGCTAGAAATATATCAAGGAAACTCAAATAAAATTCAATATTAATTTATTTGAAAGTAAAGAAACTTTAAAAAAAAAGAATCCAAATAAATTTTAAAGTTATTCTCTTTTAAGTAAAATTTAGATTTAAAGAAAAATATTCAGGGAAAATGATAATGAAACCTGGGATATCAATGAAATTCAAATAAAAGTAAAAGTATCTATTTGGAAAGCTACTGGTTTTTAAGTAAAATTCAGATTTACACAAATATGAAACAAGAAATATCAATTAAAGTCAAATTGAATTCAAAATTCGTTTATTTGTAAATAAATTTAAATTTTAACAAAACAAAATGTAAAATGTGTTTGTTTGCAATGAAGCAAGTAATCTTTGGGCCCATGGCACCGAAGGGGGCCTAATGCCCGGTAATGGTACGTTGGTGATGCTGGATAATTTCAGTTCTGGGAATTAGATGATCTGCTGCTGTTGTTGGAGGAAAAGGGTGTGTGGGATTTTTGTTTTTAAGTAAAATTCATATTTAAAAATAAAAATTAGTAAACAAATAGTGATGTAAATTATTTTTAGGCCTTTTGAGGGTCAATTGAAGATCCTCTTCCACGCAGAAGTCCCCTTTTAACAAAGGAAACTTTGATGATTTACTACAACTTAGTGTGAATGGCAGAATTTCAGGTTTTACACCAAGCAATGCAACTACATTCATCAAATCGAAAACGTAAAAAAAAGTAATTTCATTCGAGTCTGCAGAAGTCCCCTTTCAAAATCTAATGGTTCACATACGGTGTTCTTAAATTTCCATTTATTTATTTAACGGAAGCTGGTATTTCTTTTTTAGAGAGCTTATGTGTTTGGATTTATTAATATCGGGAGGAAAAATAGTTTTCTTTCCTTTTTCATATTAAGGTATTTCACTTCTTAACGTTTGTTGGGAGAAAGTAAGTGACAATTTTTGTTGTAAAAAAACAGAAGCGAGCCATATGAGAATATATGGATCCCGAGGCCTCACATGACCTCAGTTCTTTCCGTCCGGGAATACCCTATTATTCGAGGTAGCCCGTGCAACGCCGGGCCATACAGCTAGTGTAGATAATAGTTATCATTGTAACTTTGAAGTGTTAGATTAGGAAATGATTTGTTCCGATATTTCTAGAGTAAAATTATCTTCCTATGTAAAAGAACTTAAAACTAATAAGATATTTTTAACTGATATAGTGCATGCATATGATGACTAATTATTGTATCAATCTTCTCCTTTAGAGATTCATTTGTTACAGGTCACATGTTTGTTACATTCTTACATTACATTCATTACATAATATTCATTTTGGGGCAGACGTCGCTGGTAAGCTGCTCACTAGGGGGGGATAGAGGAACTTAGTTCAGGATTTGTATGTGTAGGAACTAAATTAGGCTGGACGCTGATGGGAAAGACGAATGAAATAGAAGAACGTGACAGTACAAATACTGTTCTCTCCTGTCATGTGAATGATGCAATTATATCAGATTTATGGAGATTAGACACGCTTGGAATTTGTGATCCAAGTGAAAAGAAAACTAGGGAAGAAGTAGAACAATCGGCGAAAGAGCATTTTTTTCGAAATGTTACCAGAAACCAAGAAGGGAGGTATCAAATACGTTTACTTTGTGTTGAAGGACCCCCCCCCCCCTTAACAAATTGTAAGGTCATTTCTGAAAAAAGGCTTGTAAATTGCATCAAATCCCTAAAGAAGTTAGGAAAAATTGAAGAATACGAAACCATTAAGGACTGGTTAGATCAGAGTATTGAAGAGGTGGATAGTTCGGAACCAGAACACGACTTAGCTCATCGTTTTTGTGGTGGCACGACGGGCAGAAAGAACAGTTAAGAATTTTTAAGCATCGAAGGGTTGTGTTTGGGATAACCCCAAGCCCTTTCTTACTAGAAGCCACTCTTGAATTACACATTTGAATAACGCTCCTCTTGACTTACAAAGAAACGGCACAAAAACTTTTGAAGCCCTTTTATGTGGACAACTGTGTCCATAATGTGGACAATGTAGAGAAACTAATGAAGTTTATTCACGAATCACAAGAAATTCTTAGTCCTGCAAAATTTAATTTACGAGGGTGGGAGTCATACCCCCTTTGACGAAAATGAATCTCACTTGACAGAAACAAAAACCGTCCCTGTTTTAGGCTTAAAATGGAAACTTAAAAATGACACTGTGTCTGTTGATTTGAGAGATTTGGTTCCCTTTGCAGAAGATCAACCAGTAACTAAACGGATTATTTTGTCACCTGTTCACAACATTTTTGATCCCATTGGACTTACTTGTCCAGCGACATTAACGCCAAAATTGATGCTACAAGAATGCTGGAAATTAAAATTATCCTGGGGTACCGATTTGCCATCTTCGATGGCCAGGAAATTTGTAAAGTGGAAAGAACAGCTCAAATTTTTAAATGATATTTCTATTCCTAGATGTCTAGATAAAAATGAAGGAGACAGGAATATAACGTTTCACGTCTTTTGCGATGCTTCCGAGAAGACGTATGCTGCGTGCATATTTTTGAGGAGAGAAGGTGACGATTCGACTGATTGCCAATTGATACAAGCTAGAGTAAGGGTCGACCCACTCAAATCTATATCAATGTTTAGACTAGAGCTTTTAGCATGTAATATAGGAGCAAGAATGTGTCAATCCGTGAAAGATAGTTTAGGAATGGAAGAAGTTGCTACGCGATATTGGTCTGATTCCAGCAATGCTCTTTACTAGATTAAGAAAAACGAAAACTGGGCAACTTTTGTTTTCAATCGTGTAAAAGAAATTCGTCTTTTGAGTGACCCAGATGATAGGAATCACATATCCGGGCAGCTGAATACTGCCATCTGCCAGAGGGGGTGCTCGAGCACCCTTTGATCAGCGGCACCCTCACGCACCTCAATTTCCTCCCAACTTTTTCCTTGCTATTCTGTAAAATATTAACAACACTGTTTTCAAGTACGACAGCTCATTTTAGGTACTTTCCTTATAGGAACTCTACCTATTGCAATGGTTCTCATGACACGACTTCCGGAAAATTTTTTCAGATTTTCACCGATCATGACCCCTAGAACCCAAAACCACCCTTCGTTAAAAAGTTTAACTGGAGTAATTTTGATTTAATTTTAACCATCTTGGGATATGTTGTAAGGATAATGAAAATCTCGGTTGAGTTCGTAGATGGGCTATCCAGCTCAAAGGGGGAGGGGGAGGGGTGTAAAAAGTGTGTGTGTGTGGGGGGGGAGGTTAAAATTTTCATTTCTCCGTAAATCCATTGCATTTGAAAAGAGAAGGAAAAATCAAATTAGGCGAATTATCTTCTTATCATTAAGAACAATTTTTGCATTTAAACTTTTTCGATGGCTATAATTGCTTAGAAGTTATGAGCCGAAAAGTGATTCCACCCCCCTAACTTAATTGCCTTTCAACCTATGCATGTCACCCCTTGTTGGAAAGCTCTCGTCATTTGCAATCTCTTCAATTCGCTTTAATTCTTGTAGCTACAATCCTATAAGAAAATAGAGGGCGAAATGCTCTTTTCCTTATAGCTCCGGACTATTAATTTCCCCATAATTCTTTTACAATTGAAAATAGAAAGAAAATTCAAATTAGGCTAATTATAGCCTTATCATAAAGAACATTTTTGGCTTTTAAACATTTTCGAAAGCTGCAATTGCTTAGAAGTTACGAGTTGAAAAGTGATTTTTCATCCTTTTCCCTCCTCCCCTCTAACTTAAAGTATCTTTCAACCTACGCATGTTACCCCTTGTTGGAAAGCTCTCGTCATTTGCAATCTCTTCCACTCGCTTTAATTCTTGTAGCTACAATCCTTAAGAAAATAGAGGGCGAAAATGTTCTTTTCCTTATTACGTATTATTAGTAGAGATGTATATAACGCTTTGCCTACGTTATCTTGTGAACATGATGAGTAATTTCGATTAGATTTTAACCGGCGAGGGATATGTTGTAAGGACTGTGAAAATCTCGGCCGAGATCGTAGATGGGCTATCCAGCCTCAAGGGAGTGAGGTACTGAAAATTTCATTTTCCCATAATTCCCTTACGATTGAAGATAGAAAGAAAATTCAAATTAGGCGCATTATCGCCTTATCACAACAAACAAGTTGACATACCTGGCTTTGCTCCGGATTAAAATGTTTTTCATGTTTAATGTAAAAATTACTATTGTATAAATATTATAATACACAAATTCCTTTTCTGATCTGAAACGTTTTTAATTAAAATGAGAATATCAACTGAACCAAACGATTTTTAAAAACAGCCGTTTTCTCAATGCATTATTATTTGTTATAATAGGTATTTCAAATTTTGCTAAAATTTACTACTTACCGCCATGTTTAGTTAAATATCAAATTAAAGTAGCCTGTCAAATTAACTAATGTCAAATTAACTAATTATCAAATTAACTGTTTGATTAATTAAAATTAACTATTTACTTAATTAAAATTAAATAATTAATTGTGACAAATACTACACTAAAACGTTTTTTATGGCTCGTACTACACGCCAGCAATCTTAATCTTATAATTATCTATAGTCCAGTAAATCCGTCAGAAAATAGGGGTTTGCTGTGCAAAAGGTCGTGTAGTTTTGATTTTTGGATATGTTGTTAGTGTTGGGCGTCTGTCGTAAAATCCAAGTTTCCGACCTCGTCGCACCAAGGCGCGCCACTTGAACAAAACATCAAAATTTTTTATCTTTTCTAACTTTTTTCACAATATCTACAGAACGGTTGATTTTACAGAAAATATTATTCTTCACAAATTTAAAGTAGAGTAAATTTGTCACAGTTTGAGCCCAAAATCATCTCTGTAACTTAAATAGTGACCGAGACACAGGCTTCCAAAAAATCACGATTTTCTCAAAAATTTATGAAAATTGTTATTTTTCGTCAATTTTTGTTGAATATGTCCTAAACTAATATAAGGTATTTACAGCGAACGTCATATGGATCAATTTTAAAAGCGAGTAAATTTGCTATAAATAAAGCACTATAGGATGTTTCTACGACTTATATTTCAAGATATGCAGTTGTTCAACGAAAGAACGGTTTAGAAATTTTTGACATCACATAAAACAATTAAATAGTCTCAAAAAATATGTACTAAGTTTATATAACAAAAGTTAAAACTTGGGCAGTAGTTGTTAGGCATAAACCATATAATATATGCTATTTAAAGTTTTTACCTTTTTGACGGGCCGGGACGGAAATCTTCAAACTCTGTCTGCTGCTCCTTGTCCTCTTCATCCAGCTGAGGATTTAAATCTTCTATATCTCCGCATATAAAGTTATTTATTGACGATGGCGTGTCGTCTTCATCTTCAATGCTGTCCTCAAGTAGATTGATGTCTGACACGTTCTCGCAAGCTTCTCCCAGAGAACAAGTGCACAGGGAAGAACATATAAGACCTGCTTTCTGGCAACCACAAGCATTTTTGCATACCCTTTCTTGCAGTTGCAAGATATAATTTTCAAGAGGGATTCAGGAGCTGCATCCCTTTCCATTTTGCTTGGGGAGAGGCAGAATCGGGTAGGTACCCAGCCCCACTCAAGAGGATTTTTCTCTTGTCCTAACCACTTCTGTATCTGAAGGTAAGATCTTAAGGCATGAAATCGTGCCGCAAGTGATTGAGATCACATGCAGAGGTTCTGGGGTTACCTCCATAAAAATGAATCAGAAAAGTTTCGTCTGCCTTAGCCACTTGGTCAATGGTAGCTTCAGAGTTGAAAAATACTTGTATTTTTTCTTCCAAGTGTCGGTTTTTTTCTAAAAGAGAGCAAAATTTTGTTTTCCCATGGCCGAATAGTGCACTTGTAGTATCACACCCACTGAAAGCGTGAATGAACAAAATAATTCTGCTGAATTTGTATTTAAATGACGTTGTGGAGTGTAACACATCAGGCGTCCTCCCTTTTCCACATTTTCGGAAGTACAAGTTCTCTTTCATTGGAGCTAACACCGTTAGAAGGACTAAAAAGTCAATGTTTTCACCAACCACGAAAATATTGTCATACTGAGATTTAACAGAAACAGCAGCTTCAACAATTAGTACGTCTGCATCCTCTACTGCCTGTTTAACTGTTACATTTGCTTTTTGTAGAAACTTTTTCAAGAGGTCAATGAAACGCACCTTGTTTCTTTCATTGAGAAATTTCTAGACATGTGGCTTCATTGAAGATTATCTCATGTTATGAATGTAAGTTTGCTCGTCGAATGCGTTCTGCACTTTTGGTGCTCTTTCCATTCACATCAGAAGGATATCCATCAAACACTACACACTACGACTACGTTCGATCCGTAATGTGTTTGTAAGTATGTCAGATAACTATTAACAATGTCCCTAAAATTCGTGTTCAGCTGCCAAACAACTTTGCGAAGTAAGTGGCCTCCATCCACTACTACAAAATTATTTTTACCTTGGACAGCATCAATTTTGGTTGGTGTGAACGCTGAAAACAGGGACGATTTAGTTCCCTTTCGCATTCCCTCTTCATTAAACAGTGACAAAGGGAAAGGTGACAGTTCAAATGTGAAAAACATTTTCAAGTTTTCATCTGACTGTTTGGCGACCCAAATTCTGTAGAAGAGAGTTAGTGGGTCCACAGTAATTTTTCTTTCCCAATTTTAACACTGTTGTTAACAGAAGTAAGTGTAATGACTTTATCTTTACGCTTGAATTTAACGTTTCCGAAGTTGCCACCGACAATTCTGGAGATTCCCTGGCAACCAAGTTAATGAGACAAGTGGCACTTAACATCCGCCATTCCTACTACACCACCGCTTATTGACATCAGCACATCAATTATGGGGAATAGTATGTGTTGAGTAAACCACCTTATATTAGTTTAGGACATATTCAACAAAAATTGACGAAAAATAACAATTTTCATAAATTTTTGAGAAAATCGTGATTTTTTGGAAGCCTGTGTCTCGGTCACTATTTAAGTTACAGAGATGATTTTGGGCTCAAACTGTGACAAATTTACTCTACTTTAAATTTGTGAAGGATAATATTTTCTGTAAAACCAACCGTTCTGGAGATATTGTGAAAAAATTTAGAAAAGATAAAAAATTTTGATGTTTTGTTCAAGTGGCGCGCCTTGGTGCGACGAGGTCGAAAACTTGGATTTTACGACAGGCGCCCAACGCTAACAACATATCCAAAAATCAAAACTACACGACCTTTTGCACAAAAAAAGGAAAACCCTGCTTTCTGAATAGGATTTACTGACCATAGAGATAATTATAAGATTAAGATTGTTATATAGTACGAGCCTATAAAAACGTTTTGAAAGAAGTATTTGTCACAATTAATTATTTAATGCATCAAGTAAATAGTTAATTTAATAATCAAATGGTTAATTGATAATTAGTTAATTATTAGACTACTTAATTTGATTTACTAAACAGGGGACCAGGATAATTCAATAATATTGGTAGCCAAAAACGATAGATATTGGAAATAAGAAAATTCCTTGACTTTTTTGATATTGGAAAATAATTCTCCTACCCTAAAATTGTTTCTTGGGATTTTTTACTGATATTGTCAGTAAACCGTCGATGGAGATTTAAATTTACTGTCCAAATTGGACGCATTCATATCCTATATGTATTAAATTTAAGCATCAAGCAAATGTTTAATTCATTATTCTTATATGCTGGGCACTTAGAAGGCCATGTAACTTAACGTATGCTATGAG
>BGPR01001628.1:204353-234953 GCA_013235015.1 Araneus ventricosus | reverse complement strand
TCGACGGGAGGCTGTCTCTATGGAACGGCCACTGGGATTGAGGGGCGTTGACTTACTTACCTTACTCAACTGTGACTAAAGTAGCTCTATGTGACTATTAACTCTATAGTCCATAGTGACTATTAGTCTATTGCGACTCTGTGACTCTATCTATGTAAAATTCTTCGTGATTTTCGCCACTTTTGCAACTCGAGTGTGACTAAACCGTAATTACAAGTTCTAAAATTATTTTTGCAATCTTCAATGTACACCTTTCTCTATTAAATGAACTCTCCACGTTATTTGGTTGCGGAGCTTTAAGCGTTTAACTTTAGCGTGTAAAGCGTCATAATTTTTTTCTTTGCCGGCACACCATTAGACTTCTATGGAGAGACGTAAATCTACGTCAAAAAAAAAAAACCCACCATGCAAGTGAAACGTAAAATGACTGAAAAGCCAGAACGAGAAGTGAGCGTGGCTGATATAGCAAGCATATGTAATCTGTCTACAACAAAGATTTGTACTATCCTCAAGAACGAAAGACTATCCTCAAGGATATTATTAAAGAGAAATGATTCTGTAGTGCACCGCACTGCCACAGTGGCGACCCGGAAGATAGCGCAACACCTACTTTCAGTCCCACTACTAGATGGCAGCACCAAAAATTCCATGTACTTCTATATCCAACAGATGGCAGCACCTCAACTTCTACACCAAGCTCTCCCAAATTCAAAGAGAATGGCAAGAATATCGACGCAACTTCTTGACGATGTTTGAAAGGTTGCTTCTCACATGGATGCAAGAAAACCTATTGCGAGGCGACAATTTTAAGGAAAACATTATTTGTGGAAAGGTGAAAGTAAGTTTCGCCGACGTCTCGGCGCAAGGATCATCAACGGCTGAAAAAGCATTTCAGGAAAGCCGTGGGTTATACATAAAAGTTTTTAGTATTTTTACTTTCTCGTACATGAAGTATACAAAGAGAAAGTATTGTAATCGTCAAAAAATTCGATCTCGAGATTTTGACGAATTACCACGAACCTCCCCGAGTCCGAAAAACACAATTTTGGAATTATGTCTGTCTGTCTGTCTGTGAACACGATAACTCGAAAACTATTAGAGCTACGGGGATGAAATTTGGTATGTGGTCTTTACACATGATTCGTAATTTTCTATCAAATTTTGGACAATATCCTTCCACGGGAAGTCTGTCTGTCTGTATGCCCGTGTTAATATGACCGAGATAACTCAAAAACTTGAATAACTAGATGGATAAAATTTGGTACACAGTTTTATAATCATGAATGTAGGTCCGTATCAAAGTTTGGACCAAATCCGTCTAAGGTTTGAGTGTCTGTCGGACTGTATAATCGCACACTTGTAAAAATTATATCTCCTAAAACCTTCGGCTTAGATAAACAAAAATTGATATGACGATTGCTAACATTAATTTTAGATCTGTGCCCAAATTTCGTTTCAATCGGTTATAAAAAGACGTTCAAATTGCATATTCAATTTTTTTTCTTGCGTACTGGAAGCAATCTCTGCGCATGCGCAAGCTATTCAGCGATAGCGAACGAGGTCATTTTCTCTTGTTTCCT
The DNA here is from genome assembly GCA_013235015.1 of Araneus ventricosus. NCBI lineage: Eukaryota > Metazoa > Arthropoda > Arachnida > Araneae > Araneidae > Araneus > Araneus ventricosus. The sequence goes on along the minus strand of BGPR01001628.1, from coordinate 233,373 downwards.
TTTCGCTCGCGCAACGCCCTCGCATTAGCGGATCTTGCTAGAGTGTGATAGAAAATAAATATTGCGAAGTTTTAATACATACGCATCACTTTCAATATGATTCTTCACCTAAATATTTTACAATCATTATAATCTGCAATGAAAAACCTTCCGATAGTCTTTGCATTCTGGGTTACAGTAGGTTCGAATTTTTTATCCACGCAAAGGGAGGGGAAATGACAAATTTTTGAGAAGTATACGAGAAAGTTTAGGGGAGAACACTCCCACTGGTTGTTAATGCGAATAAGTAGCATTTCATTGTCTACACTGAACATTCAAGGTTATTCTGCATTCAGGAATGGCGCTAGAGTTTGCCCGATAGGGGCGCACGACCTGCTGTAAATGGGGGGGACGAGTGTAATGATATTAGTCTGAAATTTTCGCTGAATTATTATTTATCTACTACTGTTGAATACCCCGTACAAATATTTTCCCCGACGGGATACAAAATTTTTCCTCGATGGGGGGGGGGGGCACAGCATCCCCGACGGGGTGTGGCCTGGTCCCCCTCTGGCGCCACCAATGTCTTCATTCGATCATAACTGTTTAGTCTCGCTTGCATGTGGTGGCGAAAAGGAAAACCCCTCAGTATCAATATCCACATTGTGGTTTCGATGAGGAATCAGCTCATATGACTAAGTGTTTTCAATATCTGCCGATTTTTTCCAGAGTTCGCACGATGTATCAGATTACACAATCAATGCGATTGACTAGCCGGCAAACGATCATAATGCCAAAGGCAAATCGTGAAAAATCGTCATTTTAAGTAGAAACATGCCGAATGAAAAAAATAACTCCAGAATTTTTTAAACATAGTTTCCGTTATTTTAAATAAACAAACACCGTTTTCGTTGTTTACAGACTGTAACAATTTTTCGAATTGTAAAGTTAAACTTCTTAAAACAAAACAAGAAAATCGGGAAGAAATATTGGTACATAGAATTGCAATTATAACAGAATTAACCAGACTTCAAAAATTCAACACAATCTACGAATGTAATCAAATTGTCCTCTCTGGAACTAACAAAAAAAGGTGTCACAACGACAGTGGCGAATCCGGGATTTGTGTCGGGAGGGGGGGGGGGGGGGGGGTAAAAAAAAAAAAAAATGTTTAGTCGTGACGAATGTCAAAACCTCGTGGCTTATGCAAACCAAAACACTTTAACTTTACAGGCTTTCCTCAACTGACAATAAGATTCATAAAGAAACCTACAATACTTTCGATAATTCAATAAAAAACGCAATGAAATAACAAACAAAAACATGTTTTTGACCGCGTCAACGCTACGAATACGAGAGGATTGACAACAAAAGTGGAAAAATTTCGAGCCTGTTTGCCAGGATTGTCATTTTTTTTAATAGGGAGGATAAGAAAAAACAGCCGTAATTATTTTAAATAGAATAAAGAATTCTGGTCTAGCTCTGGGGGGGGGGGGCTACAGCCTCATGCCCCCCTGGATTCGCCACTGCATACCGAGCATGTGACGTAGTGAGGGGTGCACTGATGCCCGGGCGCAAGTCTATGGGCGGGGGCGCGCAGTGGTGGAAAATGTTTATTTAATGTTTCTAAAGTCAGAAAACAAAAATGCTAATGTCACTTTCTTTTTGTATTCCTAAAAACTGCCTTGGCATATTTTAATTCTTTCTAATATTCTTACTGGTCTTCGAGAAAGAATTAAAAAGAGTTCAAATTTATCCTTTTTTACTTTCTCGTATACGAAGTATACAAAGAGAAAGTATTGTAATCGTCAAAATATTCGAATTCGAGATTTTGACGAATCTCCACGTTTTAGACCTCCCCGAGTCCGAAAAACACAATTTTGGAATTATGTTTGTCTGTGAACACGATAACTCGAAAACTATTAGAGCTACGGGGATGAAATTTAGTATGTGGTCTTTAAACATAATTTGTATGTTTCCGTCAAATTTTGGACAATATCCGTCAACGGGAGTCTGTCAGTCTGTATGTCCACGGTCATGTGAACACTATAACTCAAAAACTTGAATAACTAAATGGATAAAATTTAGTACACAGTTTTATCGTTATGAATGTAGGTCCGTATAAAATTATGGCCCAAATCCGTCAAAGGGTTGACTGTCTGTCGGTCTGTATAATCACATGCTTGTATCTCATAAGCCCTTTGGCTTAGATAAATAAAACTTGCTATCGCGGATGCTAACATTAATTATAGATCTGTGCCCGATTTTCATCTCAATCGGTTATAAAACAGGTGTTCAAATTGCATATTTAGTTCAAAATGCACATTACGACTGTGTGTTGGCGAGCGTTTCGCTTATTTCACTCAAGTTAGTATAGTTGGCGTTTGACCTTGGCGGTCTTCGAATTAAATTGTAACGAGTCGCTCACACGCGCTTCGAAAATTATGGCAACCCCCTGAACCTTAACTTCGTTCTGACATTCTTCAGATGGAAGGTATGGTGAAATTTTGCGTGATATCCTTCTGTAGTAAGATTTCGTACTCAAAAAGGTTAAATAAAGTTGTGGTACCTCAGCGCGCGTAAAAATTGAAAACATACGCATTTTTTTTTTTTTTTTGCAAAAAAAGGGGAAGTCATGAATTAGATATGTTTCACTATAAATGACCATTCATAATTTTCTCAAAATAACCAGGTCTTTGGTAAATACCCCAAGAATATTTACCTACCCACCCCACATTATTGGTCGTATGCGAGAAAGTTTGGGGGAGGCCACTCCCGCTGGTTTACTGTTGTATCAGGAGCCAGTTCCCCGATTCTTTTCTAAATAAATAATGAAAACAGGGAGTTCTTCATATATACGAGTTTGGGGTTTGGAGTATTTGATCATGGTTGCAGAAAGAGCAAAGCAATGACTCGACTCGAATGCGTCGTCTTTGAGGGTATCGTGACGTACTGAAACCGAGATTCGACCACTCAAGTGCTCAAATCAAATACTAATTAGATTGTTTCGGATAACGATTTTCTCTCTTAAGCCACGAACATCTATTACTATTTTGTATCTAATCGCAGTATGCAATTCGGAAATTTTTTGAGTGTAAAGCGAATTCGACCTCTTTGTAGGCCATACTCGTGTTCTTTATGAAAGTGAACCCCCTGATTAGCGCAGTCACGAGATTTTGACGAATTTTCAAATGTCAAGTCTTCCCGAGCCGGAAAAAAAAGTTTTAGATTATGTATATCTGTCTGAAAACGTCATAATTCAAAAGTGCAGTGAGCTAGACGAATGAAATTTGGTACATGGACATAAAACTAACCTGTAAGTTTCCACTAAATTTTGGACGAAATCCGTCTAGCCTACATCTGTCCGTTCGTTTTTATATGGATACAATGAATCAACAAAAAAATGATCTAAATAGATGAAATTTAGCTTCGTTTTAGCATTGGAATCGTAGATCCTTCCCAAATTGTGGACCCAATCCATTAATCCTTTCGCGTTCATTGGTTTCGTAGTGAAACCACACATGTAGCATTTTTTTTACTGCGCATGGGCGAAACGTAGCGTCAATTTTCTTTCATAAATTAAAAGCATTACATATTGGGTAACTTATATAAAAATTCCAGTTCAATACCGTTAATATTCAGAAAGATATCGGCATTGCAAGAGCTAAATTGCTTTCGACCTCTAAAAGAAACAAAATAATGAGGGTTCTTGCACAAATCGATATTTTTTAAATTGAATCTTCGAAAGAAATATTGAGTTTTACGAGGGTTGCATATCCTGAATAATCATGTATTCTTATAAATTAGATACATAATTTATAATTGCCTTTCGATGATAACTTATACGGTGGGAAAAATAGCCGATACCGTTCAATAGGTTTCACTGTGAAACCCCAAATTTTTTAAAAATAAAAATCTCTAAATTTTTTTCTTTTACATATTTAATATAAGCCACATGTCCGATATTCATTTTTGAAATAAATTTAGTAGTTTAAGACGAAACGTGTAGTGAACTTGAAAGGATTAAAGGGTTGGCGGTCTGTCTATGCACTTGTGGGTATGTATAAACTGCAACACAAAAATGCAGCAGACTAGATGAATGAAGTTTGGTATGTGGTATTGACTCCAAAATTGTAGATCTTGTTAACATTTGGTGCCAATCGGAAGAAAGGAAGGCGTCCAAAACGAATCCTCGGTTCTCTTTGCTGCACTGCGAAGCACCAATCAAGCCATGTCGTGTTAGGACACGAGAAAGTGGAAGAGAGGACACTCCAGCTGGATTGCTTGTTCAGCGACGTAGCAAAGGTAATTGGTGCCCTATCACGATATGGTTTTTTGCCCCGCACCCCATCATCAGGGGCTCAGCTTGTGCAAAAATGGTCCGGGGTTTGGCATTTTTTCTTGCCCTCATCTTGTTCGACTTGAAAAAGTGACTCAACGCATTAATGTTTTGTCACTATAGCCAGTGGTGCCTAGGGAACAATGACTTTTTCCCCAGTCTCCATCACCGACTTGGTAAGCGCAAGTGACACCTGAAATAAGGCATTTTTATCCTCATTATATTTTGCTTTAAAAAATGGCACAAACACAGTAACATTTCGACTCTACACCCCCCTTGCCCCTGGGTCGCTACGCCACTGTTCTTTGTTGCCCAAAATTGTGTCTAACCGGGCCTTCTTCAGTAATAATTTTTCTGAATGCTTTTCAAGCTATCCATTTATCAGCTGCCTCATTCCTTTTTAGCTCTTCGATCTAGACTCGTATTCACGGATATCTATCAAATTTGGGTCGAAATCCGTCCAGGTGAAGTCTTGTCTGTGTTCATGTGAAACACAACTCTTTGGACTCGAGAGGCTACTCTCCGTCGCCCTCCTGCATGGTGCATCATTTTGACGTTTCTCACTTTCGATGGACCTACAGAGTTGCTAGAAGTCGCAGAATAATTTCAGGAAAAATGAGCTTACACAAATATATTTACCTTTCGCAGACATAAAAAGAGCCCTTTTAACAGTGAACAATGACTCATCCAATTACTTTTCTCGGTACAAAGGATTAAATAGCTAGATGGATAAAATGTGGTACACAGTTTTATCATCAGAAGTGCAGATACGCATCAAATTTTGGACCAAATTCGTCAACAGGTTGAGTATCTGTTGGCGTGTATATTCACATGCATGTGAACACAACTTCAAAATGCAACGAGTCTTTGATAAATGAAATTTGGTAAATGATAACCTTGATTGTAGATCTCTCAAATTTTGGTTTCAATCGGTTGAAAAAAAGCATTCAAAATACCTTTCACCAACAAAAACCACTCTGGCAGACTGTTCGGCCTAGAGCAACCAAATTTGGCACGTAGTTCCTTCTGGGGTTGTAAATGCTCACTAAGAAAGGGTTTCTCAAAATTTTGATTAGATTTTCAACTGAAGAGTAACTGAAATTTTAAGGAATTTCAAGAATTCCAGAGCAAAATATCTAAAAAAAACAATTTTTACATCGCTTAAAAAATTACTTTTCAGTTGTATCTATTTTATTTGCAGGTTTTTTTTTTTTTATTTCAGATATTTTCAAATTTAGTTTTCAGCATAATTTCGTAGCAATGGTTTTGTTTTATATAACCATGTGCAATAAAATAGCAAGTTAGTGAATAATCATTTTACGATAAGAATTATAGCTTGTGCGAATAAGCAAAAATATATTCATCAATTTATTACTAACCAATGCTTTAAACATATTCAAAATAATGCAAGTTTGGAGGCTGACATTCTTTCTGCCAATTGCGCGATGCAAAAGTTGTCGCACAGATTGCAACCAAATCAAACGAGGACCAGACTCGAAACTTCTCGTGTTATAATGTTTGGACAACAGGTTCAAATCCTTTATTCTCTTTTAAGAAAAATTTTAAAAACTGATCTTTGACAAAGTTTCTTTTCATATATGAAATTGATTTTCACGACATCCATTCCTTAATTACGTTTAATAACACCAGAAATAATTAAAAACAGTTTTAGTGAACAAATAGAAAACTTGAATTTCTTTTTAATTTTGATTCTCAAAGCGCACCACCAGTTGGCACCATCGATACAAAAGCAAATTTTAATTTGCTGATTAACTGGCAATTCATAAAATATTATGTATTTGTTATCACGAAGTACAAAATTAAAAATCTCTAGCCTATCGGGAAGTTACTCATTTATAAAATTCCAGCTTCACAAATGCGAGTTATTTAACCCTTTCATGACGGCCACACAGAAAACATGTGGTTCGATTTTGCCGGCATTTCCCATAACGCGTGGATGCTCAGGGCCGGCGCACTCCCCCCCCACTTCCAATTGCACTAAAGCTCGTGCCACACTGACGTGACAGTAAATAGCTAAAAGCCGAAAGAGCCAGCACATATTAGCGACAGTCGGGAGAGAATGTGTCAAGCAGCTGGCACACCCGCATGGCAGTTGTCCTTGGAAGGTTATAAAGGAAATAATTCATGTAAATTTATCCGATTTCGTTTTAAGATTTTATAATATACGAATCCATTCTAAAATTCTATTTATGAATAATTTGTGCCTCTAAAAGAAAAAATTTGAATTTTAGGAGATCTTATCCAAACACATTTGTGAGAATTTCTATAAAGTTGTCAAGAATAAAAATTGAAAGAGTTTTATTCTATATATATGTAACCTACACAGATCATTTTACCCAAACATAAGGAAACCCTTGATAATATATATTAGGCCAATATTAAAATTATGATCTGCAACAAAATTATCAAAAGTGAAGAAAATTGAATCCGCAAAGCAAGATGCGACAGCAAATGCTGCATAATAAGAAATTTTTGCAATTTAAATGACCAATTATTGCATTTACAAACCAGGAAACTAAAAGAATAAACTGTGCACAAGGTTAAAAAAAATTTATTAAAAAAAATAAAGAGGAATTATAAAAAACACAGAAGTGTAAGATTCAAAGATATATACACAGATTCAAAGATATATACACAGATTCAAAGATATATACACAGATTCAAAGATATATACACAGATTCAAAGATATATACACAGATTCAAAGATATATACACAACTGCATGCTACAAATCACCATCACCACCTATTAAATAAAAAAAAAAGAGAATTTAGTATAGCTTATAAATTACAGCATAACTTTTAACATTTAAAACTGCCAATACGCATTTAGTTGTTCATAAAGAAATATTGCAAGATCTGATAAAGTATTTAACAAAATCTATATGCATCTAGAAAGCGAAGTTTAGTTCCAAACAGTTTTTTTGAATGGGGGAAAAAAGTTGCTGAAATAGAGATGTATTACGACTAAAATATTAAATGTTTAAAAATTTCTAAAAAGTTATCTACACAAAATAAAGTCCTAAACAGTTTTAATCTTTGAAAACAAAAACTGGTCTTTCATTTCTCCTCACCATAAATTCTTTTATCCTTCTATGAAATTAAAATTAGATGAAAACATTAACTTTTGAAGAAAAAAACCTTCAGAAAACACAAAATTGCACAAAAGGATTTTTGGTTCAAGAAAATTATTTAATTGCAATTTGACATAATGAATATAAATTGCAGATTCAGATCGCAAGACCCTAAAAAATACGAGTTAGCTAGGTGCAAAGCTTGTGCTTTTCAATGCTATGGATGAATTCATCAATAAATTAAAATAGATTTTAAAAATATTTGTTATTAGTGTAAGTAGAATTTCACATTTTAATTTTACACTTTGGTTTTTAATTTGCAATTCGTGGTTAAATATACTGGAATCTCCAGACAAAATTTTCTCAACTTCACTACTGGATTGTGCCACTATTATTGAATCCAAGTTAATAGTTGATTAAATTAAAGCGTTTTAATATTTTAGAACTTAATGTCACCATGAATACACAAGTGCACAAACTTTCAAAACCGTGGAAAAATCAGGAACCGATTAAAAATATAATTTCAAAACTTCATCTTTACAAACAAAAAAAAAAGACAAATTAAATAAAATAGTTAAAATACCTACCAGTCCGTTTCGCACCTTTTCCACGGTTTGCCTAAAAATGAAACAAATCTGTAAGTCACAAAAGTTTAAGCAAAAATTAATGCATCATCCAAAAAATCTTCTGTACAAACATTACATTAATTAACTTGAAGCTATTAACTTACAAATGCAACTAGAATTAAGACTTTAGCAAAGGCAAACAACTAAACATTTATACAGTAAAATAGTTCTTGCGGATAAATTCTCTCATGCATCCAAGCAATAGATGGAAGTTTTAGAAATGATTAAGAACTCGGTGTTACGGCTATAAAAACAATGCATATATTCTAAATTGCTACTTTTTATATTATGCATTTAATAGAGAGTCTATTCCATCACAAAAGAAATGTAGAGAATTTTTAATTTAGTAGCTATATTCGAGATAGCAAGTGGTTTTAACATCGTCAATACATTAATGTAATATTAAAATCAGTCACCAAGGTCCATTAGTCAGGGATGAGATTGGCAAAGAAGCAAAAAGACTGAAATCATACGCGAGCAAAAAATCTGTACCATAATTTATACGCGAAAGAAGTAACACATCAAAACATGCAACATGAAAATATTACACTATAATAATTAATAACTTAATTATTTATAATTATGTATAAGAAAAATATTAAATTATTAAATCATTCACATTAAAAGTTAACAAACAAGTTCAACATATAATCAGGGGCATCTTCAAACACAAAATTAGATATTAAAACATATTTGCCACATGTACAATGAGATGCAACATTCACCCAACAGAAGTCTGAGAAAAATTATATTTAATAGCCTTTTGATAAAAGTTAGCTCAAAGAATAAATAAAAATAAGGACAACTAATTTCTTTTGCTTCATGCAATTGTGTAAAGTGTATTAGCTCTTTATAAATTATAATAATGTACCATATACTGAATTCTGTTTTATTTCTTCTATTTTCAAACTTTTTTGCAAAAGTAACACCACAATGATTTTGCACCTTATAAAGTGAGAGGGGTTGAGAAGTTGTACAGTTACAATGACAGATTCATTTAGCATTACTGTTATTTGAAACCCTTTGAAACATTTTCTTAATTATTAAATAAGTGGTTATCTTTCGTTTTTTTTTATTTGTATGGCTTTTGTTGGTAACAGATATGCAGGGCTCCTATCTTTGACAGATTTTTCTTCACTAAAGGATGTGTTTGCATCCTCTGCAAGTTTATTTTCAATAAAGGCTAAAGTTTTTGTATAGTCTTCATTAGTATCTCTCTGTTTAATTACTGGCATAGTTGTTAGGACTACATTATCTCTAGAATGCCTAGGTAAATCATCTGTTTTATTTTTTTATTTTGAGAAGATTTATTTTTTATGTCTTATTCTTTGCTGCATTTGCACACAGTTTTTTAGCTGCCTCTTTGACAAGATATTCTTTTTTTATGTATTTTATCCATTTGTTTTTGTTTATTATTTCTTCATCTTGGTACGCCATACAAGATGACCTTAAGTTTAACTATTTTTTTTTTCAAAATGTTCATGCAAAAAAAAATAGTTTTTGCAAAATATGCCACAGAGGTTTTGTTTTCTGCAAAAAGGTGGTAATTAATACTTTGAATGGCACAGAATATGTTGGAATGTTCATCCTTGTAGAGCTGGAAGATATAATGTTGATTCGTCGGTAGATGAATCAGCTAGTTTCCTAGCCAGTGGCGTTAAGCCGCACTATTGAGCATATTTTCCCAGAATTTTCTTTTGAAAATGTAAGATAGGAAAGTTTCTTTTCTTTGTGTAAAAGCGGAATTTTCGGAAGAAAAAGCAAATTTTTTGCATTTGAAAAAAATCGGAAATCCGGAAGGGAGGAGGAAAAAAAAAAAAAAAAAAAAAAAAAAAAAAAAAACCAAAAAACAGAATTTTGAGAGAAAGTTTTAAAAACTGAATTTCTCCAAAACAACAACAACAACAAAAAAAAAAAGCGGAAATTCGCGGAAAAATCTTATCCCTGATTAGTGTTAGATGTTCGTTTCCCACAATATTATCAGCCAGTTAATTACTCTCCAATACATTTACTTTATATTTGAAGAATGCAGCAAGGAAATGCATGATCTGGTATAATTTTCAACACTACATTTTAATACAGCACGTTTCTCCCCCCCCCTCACACACAGAACATATCGCCGTCAGCGATTTCTTGCCAGTTTTATATGGAAATGTGTGGAAGGGGCGAAGTTCGTACACGCCATTTCAAACTGGCAAAAAGAAAAAGAAGATTTCAGTATGGGAGATGTGGGGAAAGTCATTAAAATAAGACTCCAAGAGTCATTTTCCCTTCGTATATTTCCTCCTTACTGCCTTCTTTTAAACCATTAAATAAAAGTTCCTCACTTTAGTTCTTTTTATGGTCAATACATTTTTGGAGTGTTCACAAAAATATTAAGTAACCTCAAAATGGAGCGAAATTGATGGAAATTAGAATCCAATTGAAGGAACAACAGATAGCTTTATTCTTATAAAAGTGTTCTATTAATTCAGTATGTTATTCAATATGTAATCCAATTCAGTCTGGATGTGCTACGTGTTACACGAAAAGTTGCTATGTGGAAGTTACTGAACTTTGGGGTTATTGAAACAACTCTAGTTTTACTTAAGGAATAAGTAATATATTTATTGAAAAGTTAAGGTAAGGAAACAAAGAATAATCTATGGACAGCCCGTATAATGGATATAAAAGAGACGCTATAAACTTCCAATATAATTGAGGCTCCACCCTACATACATAATAAACATGTTTGGTTAGAGCCATTGTCAGATTCATGTCGACAATAACCGTCCTATAAATCTCTTGTACTTTTAGCTTTTGTTACATTCATTGCAATTTACAGACTGCATCAGTGGAAATTTATTTGTGAAAACCATGACCGTGCAAGTCAACAGCATTATTAATTATGCATTATAAAAATATTCTCCGTTTGAACAAGCTTTAACACAAAACTGTCAAGATTCTATCAAATTAACAACTGCAGTTACGATTCTATCCAATGCTACATGAAACTAGTGGAAAAAATGAACTATTGCAAGCTTACCAATTGAAGTTTCGCCTTCAACAAAGCTTCTTTAAACCTAATAAGAAGGCAAAGGATATTAATGAAATAATCAAATCGCGACAGAACAACATTGTTACAATAATACATGTCAAATAACAGTCATAATTAAGTATCCATTAAACTTGTTATTGCTCCAACCTTAAACTTTGGAAGAAAAAGTTTAAATGCAAAATTATAAATTGTTTCAAACTATTCATTGATCAATAATATACATTTGAATATAAAAAGTTTCCAATTTACTGCTTAATTGTTTTTACTATTGTAATTGTAGTCCAATGTGTAACAGCATGCATCTTTGTAAAAAAAATTAATAAGATTTTAAGTTTGGATCATTCAGACAATTGATAGAATTCTTTATCTAAAGATAAGCGAGTTTTCTTTGATAATGAGCAATAATTTAAATATTTACCAATTATATTAGTTTAGTTACTTTTTATGTTAACTTCCTGTTCTGAAGTAATTTTAAGGGTTACTCCCTTCTTTTTATCCAAAAATAAGTTTAATATTATTTGCAATTATCGTTATATACATTTTATGTCAGTGATTATGTGTTCATATTTATGTTAAATTTAATATATTCATCTATTAGTTTATATACTTTTTGCAACTTTCAAAGAAAATTTTACAAAAAACATTTCTATTAAAAGATGCAAGCTAAATTATCACAAAACTAATTTTAATACCTTTTATCGTCCTCCTTTTTGGGGCAGGCAACTTTAGGAGTCTTCCGACTTGCCATCCGTTTGAGTCTGGCGTCCGTCTACGCAGAAGAGAAAAGAAATCGCAACTTATTCTTTCAAATGCAGAACGAATCAAACAAAATACATTTAAATATTTTATTAAAACAGAATCGTTTTCATTTACGAATAAGAATCAGTTTTTTCCTTGAACAATATCCAAACAGTTTTGAGTGCCTCGAACCAAGGAATAAACAAAAAAAATTACAAGAATCTCACTGTATTCAACCCTCAAACACCCAGTGTTGCCTTTAAGCAACATACCCGAATTTGTCCAAAATCTTCAGTATACGATTGAAGCCTGTTGTGGGCAATAGGATACATACTGATAATTTTATTAAATCAATTTACAACATAGATGGCAGCAAAGGGGACGATAAAAAAAAATGATGTTTCACTCGAGGCTGCACATTTTTTGCTTGGTTTTGTATACTTGAAAATACAATACTATGGTGAAGGAAAAACCTTATCCATATTATTAGTTATTAAGATCTATCCATGTTTAATAATATAGAATTTTATCAAGAAAATTTTTCTGAAATAAAGTCCCATGTTACTAGATGGCAATACAGTTTTTTAGCCATATAATCCATACTTAAAATAGGATTTTTTAAATTTTATTTTCCCGATGTTTTAGTCGTGAAATGAAAGTAAGAAAAAATATTTTAAAATCAATTCTTTTCAAAATTGGTCTTTTAAGGGCTAAATCGCTATACATTTTAATAACAGGAAGATTTTAAAAATTACATACCGTTTCTTCCTGCAAGAAATATAGAAATAAGCCTCTTAAGAAATTTGTAGCTCTTGGAGCAATCACTGTAGTTTATATTAAAAAGTTGGTTATGCTGAACCAAATCGATGGAAATTTGTTTAATTAGAAGCATGACTGTGCAAACCAACAGCTTAGTTTGATGGCAGAAGGGCCAATTTTATCGTACTGCACTAAACATTCGTTATTTTCTCATCACAAAAATTTTTTAAAAACATTGTAACTGTTAATTCCATGTCATTTTAATTTGATCTTTACTTAAAAAGAAAAGGCATTGATACGAGGATTGGCCCCTAAAATGTTAAATCAATGATATGCATACCAATGCGAGCTTGTCTTTGGGTATAAAAGTTTTTGTATTTAGATAAAATACGTTTAACACTTAAAATACAGTTGTATTTGTTACACATCAGTGATGGGTCAGAGCATAAAATGTGGTAGCGAGTTAAAAATACGTGTCCTACCCTCAGTCTCGTCAAAATGACAGTGTTTTCCAATGGCGAGGTTTCGAAAACCTTCGATCGAAGGCTGGATTTTATAAAATTAATTGCTTGTCCGTCAGTCCCAGATCCTTTGCCATATTTGATGTTGAGAGAGCTTAACGGCCAGCAAGGCATCAAAAGGAACAGATGTTTCTCCAGTTGTATTTGAAGTTTTTGCAGCCTTATCCGTGCTCTCATTTCTTGAAATTCCAACAGTATTTGATTTTGGTATTTTTGAGTGTATGATAGAGTTCAAAACATTTCGTTATTAAAGTAAGTTTGCAAATCAATAGCATTAATTATGCACCTTAAAAATATGTTCTATTTTTAAACAAGCTTCGACACAAAATTGTTACCCCTTTCAACCTGCTAACTTAACATGCATCGGAGACGGTATCAACTGGTTAGTCAGAGGTATTCTCAGTATTCAGTTACAATTCTGTAACATGCTACATGAAACTAGTGGAAAAAGTGAATCATTGCACGCTTACCGTTAGAACTCTGGGTTTCTTCGCTGGGACGTTCTCTTTGGAACTAATAATAACAGAAAAGATATTAATGATATATTTATGTTAGAACAACATTTCATTACAATAATACACGTCAAATAACAGTAATCATGAAGTAGCCATTCAACTTATTGCTCTGGTCTTAAACTTTCATACTTGAAGAATTTCAAAGTTAGATTTTGAAGCAATTTACAGTTTTAAAATTTAAACTATTATTATATTAACAATGAATAAAAATTATATACCTTCAATAAATTTCACAAACAAAAATGTATTACGAGAATTATATTTTAAATATACCTCCCAGCAGCACCGAGCTTCCTTTTAGAAGGAAACGTTGCCTGCTCCTGGTGTCCTCTTTCTGACACACCTTCCAATTCCTGCCTCTCTTCCTACATAGGAGAGAAGTTGTAACTTATTCTTGCAAATATAGAACTAATTAAATAGAAATAACAAATATTTTATTAATATAGAATTCATTATCTCTTCTCTCAAATAATAGTTTCTCTGACCAACCAAATAATTTTAAATGCCCCTACATTACAAAATAAAATAGAGTTCAACCTTGGTTAACCAAACTAAAGTGTGTGAGGGGAACCATTTCAGATAACGATTTTCTCAGTTAAGCCCTGACAATTAATATTTTGCATCTAATCGGAGTATGCAATTCTGAAATGTTGAGTATAAAACGAATTCAAAGCTCTTTGGAGGCCAAACTTGTGTTCTTTATTAAACCCGTCGGGTGCAGTATTCTCGTCAGCAAGGTCGAACGCAACGTGCCCAAAAGGCACAGGTAAACTATATTGTAACCAATATCGTTAAGAACCATCAATTTTAGCATTCTACAATTAGTCACCGACCTTCATAAGAAGGCTTAACAGAAAAATAAGGGGATATCAGTGCAAAAGAATCTTGTCTGAAATAATTTCCACATAGTACAGTAAGTGTTTTTTGGATTTGCGATTTTAGAGGCATTTTGTATAACCTGGGTTTTACTGTATTACAAAAGTAATAAGAATCGCACTGTATTGAGGAAAAGTTAGCATAAATAATAGGATAAGTTTATGAAAATTATATACAATTTATAGCTGGTTTCAGTATATTTCATACAAAAAAAATTCAAGGTAAAAAAATTTCATCCATTCTAACTACACTTATAATGATGTTATTATATTACATTCATAATGGAGGTTGACTTGCAAGTCAAATCAGTCAAATGTGGGGATGGATACACATCACTGATCTGCAAACAAAGTTAAAAATGTGATAAAACCCCTAGGAATAATGTTCTAGATTTTAAACGATATTCGAATTTAATTAAAAAGTATTCAAGTTCGAGGCCATTGGAAATCGAATGCAAGCACACAATTTTATTACCCGAAAATAATGAAAAACTTGTCCCCCCCCCCAAAAAAAAAGGGTGCAGAGCCCCCACTTTAGTTGATAATCTGGCACTGCTTGGTTCCAGAACTACCCATTCGCTCACTGTGAGAGAAACCAAACAAAATGTGAAATTTGAAGAGTTCAATGCAGCAATTGAATTTTAAGAATACAAAAGACCGCAAAGAGTAAAATAATTAAGGATATAAATGCGACATGCATGCCAACACATTTTCAAGCCATTTAATTAAAAATGCGGAAATTAAAATTGAAAATAAATTTACGTTTTACTTGGTGGAATAACAGAAAGAGGATAGGAGGAGTATCGCCGTCAGTCTTGCAAGACCATATGCTGGGCCGGATTATCGAATAGGCAACTACGTAGGGGCCCCATAACTTTGGGGAGGAACCAAGGCCTCTAGATATTTTTGCGGTGTCTTCAGGATAATCTAATTTTGCGCTTTCATTTCATTTACAATGGCCATGTACTCGAAGATATTCAAATAAAAAAAAAAGAAGAAAAAAATCGAGAACCGCTTAAACTTCAAAATATTTTTTTTTCAAGTGTTCAAATTCACTTGCAGATCAGCACCTTCCATATTTTCAGTTAGCAGGATGACTCGCAAGTAAATAACCCTGATGAACTTTGTATTCGAGTGTTTATAACACGTGAAGAGATTAAGTTTTTTCTACCACTTTGTTTAAAGACACTTTTGAACTGTTTTAAAAGACATCCTGAAAACAAATCTTCCGAATGCAACAAGCTAATACCCAGATAGCAAAGAAGGTTGCCATTTCATCTTCCATAGGCTGTCCGCAGAAGCATTTCCGTGCAAACTGTATTGGAAACCATTGCCACAAGGTTTACGTATGAAAGTCTTTATGAACTACCTATTCCATCGTGTGTAGCCCCGTTCAGTATAGTGGTTATAGCGTTTGCCTTACAACTCTACAAAGGCAGGTTCAATCCCCATCTCAGAGGAATTTGAAGTTTGTAGGAGTTCTGCTTTGAAAAGGGGGTTCCTCTCTAAGGATATGGCTTCAGAGAGGGAAGGGGTTCTATTTTTTGCCGCCGAAGGAGAACTCAACCTTTTGAAAAGGCATGAAACAAGCTTGTAATAAAAGCTTTGGGAAATCTTACTAAAAACCTTACAGAAAACCTCGTTTCTTGATGGCTAGTGAATCTTTCCGCTACTTTGCCGAAAGGTTCAACCCTTGTCATGGAAACCTTAGTGACAACCCTTTACCGAGGACAAGGATTCCAAAACCTTTTAGACAAGCTTTCCTTGCTATCTGGGTAAATGCTTTGTAATTTCAATATGTTGCAATATCTGTTACTTACAGACAGCTTATAGAGATAATAAAATTGGTTTTAAAAAAATCTGGTCTGAAAAATTGGGAGGGGGAGGCCCGAAACTTCCATCGCCTAAGCAGCCCCCCGGGCTTAATCCAGCCCCAGATATATGGACTGTGAACATCAGTACCTTTGTGCCACTTGATCAAGGCAAATAGGGTGAAGAAGGCAAGAAATACGTTCCCCAGGCACGATCAACACTTGGTAAACCATTGAATAAGACAGTGGCCTACGATTTAGACGAAGGCTTGCGTCTATCCATAGTGCTCTTATGGTGTGTCGGGAAAGGAAGAAATTGCGATGCTTTTCATGCTAAAGTTACACACTTATAACTCTGCAACCAAATAACAGATTGTTTTAGTTTCATTTAACAGAGAAAGGTAGACACTGAATATTGCAAAAAGAGTTTTAGAATTTATAATTAAGGTTTAGCCAAAGTCCAGTTGTAAAGTTGGTGAAAATCACGAAGAATTTTACATAGAGTCACACTAGACTAATAGACACTACAGACTATAGAGTTAATAGTCACAAAGCTACACTAGTTGCAGAAAGTCAGTCGAGTAAGGCAAGCAAGTCTACGCTCCTCAATCCCAGTGGCCGTTACACAGAGACAGCCTCCCTTCAATATTTTTTTTTTACTTTGAGGTCACCACAGCAGCATTTCATAGAATTTCATGAAACAAGTTCAAGTGAAATACATAAAAACTATAGCAACTAGTTTATGGTGCTTTTTTGATTTTAAAAATTCATCACGTTTCTTTCTCTAAAAAATAAATTGTAATATCTCTGCTCACAATTTTAATTTTTTTGTCCCATTGATAACACTGCGCTGCAAAAAAAAAAAAATTTGAGCCCCGACACCATTCCCGTAAATTCTTATGTAAAATGACCCACTGAATCCGAATATGACCCCCATTTTGCCCCCATCACCCACCGTTTTCTCGGGACCCCCCCCCCATTTTTATCACTGTCCGGTAATTTTATGGCCATGAATTTGATTTGGAGAGAGGAAAGGATTATTTTAACACAAAAAATTTAAAAATAAAAAAATATATAATAAATAATATAATACAAAATACAATAGATGTAATTTATAATATAGTATGTTGAATCTTAAAGTTGTCTCATCTGGGGGCCCACGAAAATTCCTTCCTTGATTTTAGACTCACTAAGACGGGGAAATTTAGTTTTCAAAAAGTTAAATCCATCACCAGTCTTATCCATTGCTTTCACAAACTGTTTGCTTAATCAGAGTTTGATGTACAAAAGCGACAACGTTGTACAGCGAATCTTCCAAACTTTCTTGTGAGGGCTTTGGGACCTCTCCCCCTTACCCGTTTTTAGCCAAAATTGTTGCAATATATTTTTATTATGTGGGGTGTTCGGGTGAGGAAAAGGGGAAGGGGGCTGGAAGCTGGAATACGTAGAAAATAAGCGAAAAAAATTGCGAAAACAAACCAGAAAAAAAACCCGGTCATTTTTATTGATTTTTTTTAAATTTAAGGGGGAAAATCCCTCCCTTGTTACAAATGTTCATATTTTAGAATTTTTCACCTCTGTAGCCCCTCAGAAGACATTTAACGGTTAAAATAATTGTTTCTCCCTCCAAATCAAATTAATAGCCATAAAATTACCGGACAGTGATAAAAATGGAGGGGGGGGGGGGCGGCCGAAAGGATGGGGGGGGGGGGGCAATGGGGGTCAGATTTGGCTCCCGGGGGTCATTTTACATAATTTGCAGGAATGGTGACGGGGCCGATTTTCAAGCAGCGCAGTGTAATTTAACTTTAGTTCTAAAAAATATCAAGAGTGGGAAAAAAAGTAAAAGTATATTGAATGTTTTAAAAAGCAGACCATTTTTAAAATTCTTAAAATTAATACTGTCAAAAATGAGCAATACCTTCAAGTGGCAGGAATACTGACGAGAGTTGGACCTGCGGAGGACGATAGTTGGGGGTGCACGTGGAGGTGGCACTACTGGTGGTGAAGTGGAGGTAGACGCAACCTCGGAAGGTTGCAGGGAAGCCAGCGGATGTTCTACAAAAATAAAGGAGATTACATAGTATGATTTGACATGTTTTATCTTTACATCTAACACAAAGAATAGTTGCCAACTTTTTCTAAATCTTAACTACGACATTTGTTAATGAAATTCCACCAATTATACCAGGTCAAAAGCCACTGTACATCATATTCACAATCATAAAATTACATTACAGAATAATTTATATAGAAATTCTTACAAGCGTTACTGTTAGAAAACATTAGTACATGTACACTACTGCCAAAAGTATTGCACAATGTGTAAAATACAAAAATTGAGTTAGTATGGTTCACAATCGGTTGTGGAGAATCATGGGAGCTCGTATTTTACATTGAAGATTTGTTCTTGAGGATATTCAAGGAACCAACCAAAAAGCAATTAAAAATAAAAATGATTTGCGATCATTCCATTTCACAGAAAGCTGATAATGACTGGCAACTCTCAATGATTTAGTTTCTGTGCGCAACACTTGAATGTATTTTGGTAAAAATAACATGTATATTTGGGAAAAAAGATTCTTTAAAAATCCTAACTTTTCTAGCATATTTCATTTATAACAGTTTTCAACCAAATTATACAAAACTTACAGAATATGTGACAGTTTGTTAGCGAAGCACAAAAGTCGAGTGCTACTGTCATATGGTACTTTGATCTATTTACTGCTTGTAGCTACTCGTTTTTAGGAGTGGAGGCCCATCAAGATATATATGCAGAGGGGATGCATACTTAAAGTGACCATTTATTTCCCCCCCACAAAACGGGACATCAACTAATTTTCAGGTAATACGTATATTCAAGAAAACGTTTTTATTTATTAAAAAAACATGAATGCGTAAAAGTAAATTTATGGGACCTCTTATTTTTCAAAAAACGCATTTTGCTTTAGCAGACTTTGGACAGATTTAAAAGAGAATTAAATTTTAGCAATATTTCGCAACATTTACTTTCCTGACTGGGGTGAGAAGCACAGCATCCCCTGACAGGGGTACTGCCTCCCCCGTACACCCCGCTCCAAGATTAATCTAGAATGGAGAATAGGGAATGCATAACATTCGTAAGGAGTACAATTAATTTTGGTCCGTCAAAAAACCCACAATAGAACATTACAGTTATTCTCAGTTACATATTTAAAAAAGAGTAAAAAAAAAAATTTTAATTAATTTAAGCTCTTTAAATTTGATTTGAACTTTATGATTTTATCTAAGTAATGAAATATTGAAATAATAAAACTGTCAAAACTGAAATGGTAGATATTTTAAGGTTATTTGATAAAAATTTTTACTGCAGTTTAAGGCATGAATATAATAAAGGACATTATAAAAAATTATGTTGATTTCAAGTTACAATAAAATTAAGTAATATCAAAGTAAAATCCGACATTGATAAGTAATATAGAAAATACGTTTTCAGAATCACAACACGAGATGCATTTAAATGTGCACAACCTTGATGTTTTTAACGCCATTCTCACTACCACCTGCCAGTGGTTTATAACTATATTAATTTGAAATAGCCGTCATTCTTGAGGGTAAGGATATGACCAAGATCGCACTGCTTTATCCGCTTAACTGTCACGCCCGTCATATTGACGTGCATTGCACTTTGAGATTTATGAATAAAATTTAATCATTAATTAGCTTTTAATTTTACACCAAAGTCATGTAGAATCCATAAGCATCTCAAGTATTCCATGCCTTCTTCGATGAAAACGATAGCCCTATTCCAAAATGGGAGAAGTCAATTTATTAGATAGCAAAGAAAATGAGATTCTTAAGGGTTTAAGGAAGCATCTCATTTTTTTTTGCTTATTTCTTGTAAAAAAAGCACTGCCAGAACACGCTCGGGAGAGATGAAAAATTAGATAGACGTGCCAGATGGCATTCCCACCAGCACTATACCCCTCGTCAGGATGTTTCATGAAATTTGAAAGAAAAAAAGCAATTGACTTCAACATTAAGCCATATATGAACAATAACACTAAACCAGCTCCCTTCATTTTTAAGTTTGCAATACCTGAACTTTACAGAGTAATTTTGGGCCACAGCATATGTATTGATATTATTAAATTGATTTATACTCATTTTCAATTGTATCTGAAGCCAAGTGTTGACGGGATGTTTCATAAGCTAACAATCTAAAGCAAAGAATTTGGAGAGAGCTACACAATGAGTTATTATATACAGATATATATACATGATAAAAATATGCATTTCAAAAGAGCATTATAAACATCTTAATATTGTTACAAGGCTGTAAAGTTGTTTCACTGACGTGTTAGTCTTA
The DNA here is from genome assembly GCA_013235015.1 of Araneus ventricosus. NCBI lineage: Eukaryota > Metazoa > Arthropoda > Arachnida > Araneae > Araneidae > Araneus > Araneus ventricosus. The sequence goes on along the minus strand of BGPR01001628.1, from coordinate 212,731 downwards.
TGACAGAAAAGAGTTTTACAGAAGTTTCACTGGAAGCCAACCCACTGAACCCCGAACTTGGCAACAAAACGAACATTTCAGAAAATGCCCGGATTGTGATTCCATCTCTACTAGGAACAGAACCCTCAAGAGACATACACGATATCACATGTCGGAAAAAGTATAAATACCGAGCTATGTTCAAGGATTGGTCGGTTGTCTATGGAGCTTTGGCCAAACAGTTGTGAAAATATGGCAGAAGAGATGCATGTTTAAAATACAAACATTTTTTATTGAAGCTGTATCAAATAACGTTAGTTAAAAAAACTAGCCAACTCACTCAATATATAACATTCATCGGCTTTTATGAAAACAAAAGCAACTAAAGCTGCATGCATGCACAATAATTGTTTTGAAGTCTAACACATGGCATGGTTTGATTGGCCACTGCACATATCAGACATATGACATCACATGCAACAGGAGACGTAATTCATTGGCTACTGAATGCATGACATCATTTGATGTTAAACAATAAGAATACGTCTTATTCCCACTTGCATTTAACTGTAAATGCAATAAAGGGTTTGTTTACATTTAATTTTTACAGCCCGAGAGAACAGCTGGATAAATTAAACATTAAGATCAATTACATCTATTTTCCTACACATTTGAAGTTTTACATTTATCCAACTTAATTTTAATTTGTCTTGGCACTTCCAACAATGTTTTGGATACGTAGAGAGCTTTTTATTGATTGAACGAGCAGCGAGAGATTGAGAAAGTAATGTCAGCGGAATCTTGAGCGAGTACTGGGATATGCGTATCCTGTTTATTGGATTAAATTCACGCACATCCACCAGATTATTTTTATATCAATATTCTGTATAAAAATTTCTGTCGGCAAGTGGAACGAGAATACATGTCCGGAAATATAAAGACGTACCCGACCCTACCATCTCCCCTCCAATTTGATACGAACTGCAGCTACAAGGATGAAAGAGGGGGAGGAGGAATTCGACTATTGAAAATTTTCCAATAATATGTCACAAACTTTGGTTAAAGAGTAGTCAAATTCAGGATGTTGAAAATCACTTCCTTGCCCACAACTACAAAATTATTGCAACTATTGAAAAAACATTTACTACAGAAGTTGTTACGATGAGGCGAGTTCACTTAATATGAATTCTTTCTTCAATCATAAGGGGGTTATGAGGAGATGAAAATCCAGCTCAACTCACCTTAAGCAGGAGGGCCCATCTTTGAACTCGACAAAGGTTTTTACCCACATACAACATCTCCCTCACTTAAAATCCGATCAAAACTGCTCGAGTTATAGCGCCCACAAGTCAAGATGGGCAAAAGTTTATTATATATAATACTTTTGGTTGGTATCTACAAGTTGGAACACACACGATTTCATCACCAATATGGTTACCCGAGGTTTTTTTTTTCCTCCCGATCAAGAGAGATTTTTTCTTTGCCTAATAAAAATAGTTTGCATGGAATTTTTGACGTTGCTTGGTCATCATTTGGAATGCTGTCTTCACCTGCGCAATGGTTTCCTTCATGCGCCGTATTGTTCATTTCTTTCATATATTAAGAGCATTTCCTCCCAAGTGCAAATATTAGAACTGAGCAAGTCTTAATATTTTACTATTACTTGTTTTGAACGCTACTAAGGGCAGATGTTCTGCTGCTTCATTAGAGTAATTAAAAGAAACCAATTCCATACATTCACTAAGCTAGCGAAGCTACTAGGATCCCACTTTGCTGAAAGCGAAAATGCTGATGTTTTTAAGTTAAAAACATCAGCATTTGCCCGGTGCCCACTTCGGATGCTGCAGGCATCGCGAGCGCAATTTTTCCTTCTTTAGAATTTAAATTATCAGATTCTATACATTGAATGAGCTAGGAAAGCTAGTAGCTCTGTTGAAATTCTACGTTTAAAACGGGAGATAGTGCAACGACAAACCACAAATGCATTGGGTTCAAAACGAGTCGACATGAAACGATTAACCTTTAACTGTGTCCGATGCACGTTTGTTTATCTTTAGCTTGGCGACTTGGCACGCTGGTGCGGTTTAACTACGCTGTGTTCCAACTTATAGATTTCAACCTTACTTTTGAACAAAGGGTGGTTTCGGGTCCTAAAGACCAGCGACTATTCCAGAAGTTTTAAGAATCTCCTTATAAATGTCAATTTTTACGGATGCTGTTTAACCTTAAGATGCATAAAAACATGCATCATGTCACTAATGAAGTAATTTTTAATTTTCTAAGCTCTGTTCATTTGAATCGAGCAATTTAACACATTTAAAGGATATATTACAAAAATATTACCTAGTTGACAAGCCGACACAAGAGGGAAATAAAGATTTCCTGCCTAGATATTGATTTATGCAAACATTTTATAGTTCGAAGTCGAATAATTATTTGCACCAAGGGGAAGAATTTAAGAAATGTTCATGTTATTTAGAATTTAGTTGAATCTGTAAACATCCCCATTTTTTAAATAATTTGGTTTAAAAATATACCAAAACTTCAATTAAACGATAGTATAATTTTCCCTTAAATTTGCTTAAAGCGCCTAATCTTAAAAAGAGAATGGCTATATTACATCCTTTTACAATGCAAAATTGTTTCAACAGATTATATTACCATCTTATTGAAATATATTACTTTTCATTACATTTGAAACAAATAAAATCCCATAATTTTCAGCCACAAAATTACTTACCTGGCAACCCCTCGAGGTGTGTGTCGCAACCGTCTTCCATACTCTGTTCAAAGGATAAAAAAGGAAATTAATGCAGACATATTTGATACAGAGTAAAAAAATGTATATTGAAAAAGAAATAAAACGGTATGATATTTTACACAAACTTTAAATCTATTACATTAAACTTAAAATTTGAAGGACACAGTAACTGATCAGAAAAATTTTAAAATATCTTTTCCGTAAATAATTAAAAATTAACATTGATAAATTGTGGATATTATCTAATGTATTTAAAATAAAAAATTAGCAAGGTTTACTGCCCTCTTCATTGGGAAAAAATGTTTAATTCATAACATGGCAATCAACAGAGGCATTGAAAATCTCGGCCTCTTTGAAATATGCAAGTGGATTTGCCATAACCATCGACTAATGTCAGATTTTAATACCGAGAATTTATTGCACAAAGTTTTTGTAATGACAAAGCATTAACAATGTGACAGCAATTTTAAAATAATTTAGATGCAACAATGACTTCCAAAATGGCAGGTATAAAATTTGCACTGTAGGTAAAAGATTTATGAATTTTTAATTTGAAAGACCTGAATTTTATTCGCTACTTGTAAAATAATCAGCCACTTGAAAAGAAGTGAACTGTACATTATTGCACATAGTTATAAAAGCAGAATACAAAAAAGACAGTGCTGTTGGAGTTAATCTTCAAAGAGCACATGAAGAAATTGTTTTAATCTTATACAATCACAGAAACAGAATCAAACTGTTAAGGATGTATTTAAATATTTCGTGCATTTGAATACACATTACTTAGAACTTTTAATAAAATTTCATAAAAATATTAACTATAATATAGAATATTAATTTAAATAGCATCTGAATTCTGAATCTAACCACATTTAAATGCAAAATAATTGTTAATTTTGTTATTTCATAATTACTTATTGAGAAATACATTGCAAAAAGTTTTAAATTGAAAAAGGTGAAATCCAAAATAACCTCAAAACTAATCAGATTATAGATGCATACTAATTAAAAATTTGCATTTCAATTAAACTAATGTATTAACACTCAAGTAGAATTCTAATTGATATTCTATAAATAAAAAAATTAACCAACAGATTTGTTAGAATGACTAACGTTGCCATGAAATGAGGATCACACAACTCACTTTTTGCTACAAATTTAACAAGCTTTACCTTCTACAAATATAAGATAAAAGGCATTTATTTCATTGTTAGTTAAGCCTACTGTAAATTCTCATTTAACACAAATCTTTATGCCTTCTTAATGAAAAATTCTCGAATAACCACTCACGAAATATCAAGTTTGCATACTTTTTGTAAAAAAAATGCAAAGCCCAATTTAAAAAATCACTTCCAAATAAAATTACAAGGGAAATTGATACTCTTTCATGGCATCTCTTCCATTGACATCCACAAAATTCGATAAACTTGTTAGAGATTTAATAAAAAATTAAATTTAGTAAAAATCAAACGCTCATAGGATGCTGAATTTTTACAATTAGCATTGTTTTACGGTACAATCTTTACGGAGAGAATCTTGCAAGTAAACTAGAGTAATTCGGAAGAATTGCACCCTTGATTAACAAGAAAATAAATGGTTTAATTTTATCTTAAATATACCACGATTTCATTTAGGTTGAAACTCACAGCCGAGAAGAGCCAGAACTCTCATGCTAACCTCGATTTTACCAGTTGCGTTCCCTTTACATTCTTAACGATCGAAATAAAAATTATAAATTATTTTGAATTTCCAATTAAAAAGATTTACTTTGGTGTAAAAGAACACTTTTATTCGCTTTTCAATCATTCGATGCATATGGATCTAGCTTACCCTCACGAAAAGCGTTACAAAGCGAACGCACGTGACGATCTTCGAAAAATCTGACAATTCATTTTAAAAAATCAATATTTCAATAAAAATCTTACGATTTAGAATTGTCATTTAGTGGAAATAGCTTGCGGATGCAAAAGTATCAACCACGATAAATACGATATAATTTGCGATCGACCCAAAAGCAGTTACAAGTCGGATCGCAAAATGGCAAAAACCTTCAATCTGAAGCTAGCAAGATTAAAAACGGACTGAAGAGATTTAAAAAGAGCAATCTAGTGTTTAAAGAAAGTGAAGAAATTAATATTCGGCGAAAGCATTCTGTTCTTTTTCGCAAGTTACAAAAAGAAAAAAAAATTAATTTTAGACACTATCCATATGCATGTCAGGTTTTACAACATTCGTTACACACTTTGAATTCGACTATTATAAAAAAAAATAAGTTATTAAATAAAAAAGACTACAGCTGAAGTCGATCACAAGTAGAAAATAGAATAAAAATTGACTTACTAGTTTATAAAAATGTATACTGCAACGACAAAAATGCAAGTCTAACGACTGATTGAGTGCTTTATCAAAGTGAACGATGGGCCTCGCTGAATACGATTTTATAGCAGCCATTTCAGAGTTGAGTTGTTCGTACATAATCCAGCTCCTAACCCCCGTACAAATACAGTTAACGAAAAGACGCACTAGATCACCGACAGAGTCCTCAAAAATAGAAATTGCAAAAGCATAATCAGAAGGAAAAAGGAGGATGTTTGAAAAATAAAATAAGGAATGCAGGTATTTCAATGAGAAGTAATCAACTCTCACCTTGTCCATCTCTTGGAGTTTCACTTCATTTGGCTAATAGAAGGATAAGAACAGAATTTTAAAATTAAAAGAGGAGGACATGATGGAAAGCTGAGGGAAGAGACGCCAAAGTTTAATAAATAGAAAGATGCAAATAACCTAACTGGCAAGTCTGGAATTCAAGCAGGCGAATTCAAAATATGCCTCCGAATGCAAGGCGCGACCATTCTGAACACATAAATTCAGTTCTCCCGAAAATTTGTACCTTTCTGCCGGCTGAGCATGACAGTCAACATCCGATAATGTGTATAACGCAAATTTACAAATTTTCCAATGTAACACCGCAATTGTGCCTCCGCCGCGAATTGCAGACAGAAGTGGTGCTATATTCACTTCCTTTAGACGTATTACTACAGTAGAGCCCCAGGAATCCGGAATTTCGGATAATCCGACCATCCTTTATTAATTTTTCGGAAAAGTGGAGGAAAAACAACAATTACGAATCGGAAATAAAGCTAATGTTTATTCCTAACTCAAAAGAAATATTTGAATTGTCTTCAAGAATGAATAAAGCACCTTAATTAGTAGAAACAAACTCGGATATCTTCTTTTTACCCTCAACTTGTTTGCCACTGTACCGTGCGAATCGCCGCTAGCTCTTTCTGTAATCCCTCACAGAGCACCTAAAGTCGGTACTCGGAACACGAAGCGAGAATATTTCTTCAGTCGAAATAAAGCAGAAAAACTTAAACCTCTGGTTTAGATAATGAAATAACTGAACTCCAACAACTCCTTTCGCGTGCAAGAAAAACCATATCACTCCATATGAAGAAAATCGGCCAATGTAATGCGAGACAAGGATGGTGCAGGGATTATGGCATGTGCTTCATGCACCCCCATTTCGTGGATTGGAATCCTTTATTAGTTGTATTTTGCGATGGCCCATCATGATACAACATATTAACCCTATGTCTTCATATTCCGCGTGTTGGAAGAACGACTGTTTTTGCTGCATCCTGCGATTTTTGCAAGCCAATGGGTTTACTTAGTACTTTTAAAGCGTTGAATCGTATTATACTAATAAAGCCCTGCATGTAAATGACAATTCGATCGGTTCAATGGTATTTGAAAACGTTGCATCTAAATAGCGATATCGAAATCACCAATAAGCGTTACGATAATCGCTAAAGAATAGTGATCGTGAATCGAAAGAATAGCTGAATGCCGAGAAACAAGCATCCCACAAAAGAACTAGTAATTGACGACTAATAAGCCATTCAATGAATCGTATGAAGATGAGACAATTGTACACGAGGCAAGGATGGTTGAAGAATTACGGCATGATGTTCATATACCCAAAGTCGCGGGTTCCATTCCCATTATTTGTTGCACGATTTTTGCGATGGCAAGAATCTTCAGCTCGCTCGTATCATACAAGTATCCGGCATATCACACATGCATTCGGAACTTGTTTGGAATCGGAAGTAGAAGCGAATTCGCAGTGCAAATCATCGCTGCAAGTCGGCAAGCGTGAAAGAGAGCAAGCCGTGGATCAAAATCACGGCAACTACAATCGCCGATAAGGATGCTCTCGAAAGAATACTTGCGAACAGAGCAAATAGTTTAATCTCTTGTAGAACAATTATTTATGGCGACTAATAAACCAATCAATGGATCATATTTATTTGAAAAATAAAAATAAAGATAATGGAGAAACCGTCTTTATTTCCAAGTAGGGATGTAAAGAATAGCGATTTGGCCGAATAACGAATATTCGGCGGCAGAATATGAAATTTTAAAAAATCACTTGATTGCAAATTTAAATATTTTTCAAATTTTAATTAAAATATTTAAGATTTAATAAAACTGAATTTATTATTTATATTTTTTTAAAAAGGTAAATATTTTTATGTGTATTTATAATATTTTAAATACCTTCATTCCAATAATAAGCAATGAGAGACCCTCTTGGGATCGCTTCAGAGAAACAAGAGTCATCATTGCAGAACATGACAGTGACAAACACATAAGAAAGTTGAATGGATAAATTAAAATTACTATTTTGATTAAGAAATAAACTTCTAATAGATAGAATGGAGTGTCAACTTCATTGGTGTGGAAAAACTTCCGAGGTTCGCAAATTTAGCAAGAAAATGCCTTTCAGCACCTGCAAGCATTATATATAATGACTGTTTATTTTCGGAAGCTGGTCATGTATATGAAAGGGACTTCTATAAATGATGTGCAACATTATTCAATACAATTGTGTACCATGCAACTTAAAATTGCATAAATGATTATTATAATACATGAACTGAAATGCAATTCCGCAATATTCATCGTCAAGTGTGTATTTAAAAGTACATTTCTTATAAAAAATTGTTAGCCTGAATATATCCGGCAAAAAGGCCAAATATTCGTTACATCCCTATTTCCAAGGCATAATTAGAGTAAAGAACAAACTACAGAAGAGCACCTTCCTCGTATGGTTTAGACAGATGAACGTTTTGATCTGAAGCTATACGATGGAGTTATTTCGGGCCGAAACTCCCCAATTTTGAACAATGGTCAAAATGACGCGAGAGGGCAACCAATTCCCTCTCTAAACTTCCACTCCACACCAGCAGGAGAACGTTCGACAACAACAGATTAACACGAAGCAAGCCTACGCATATGGAAGATAATCGGCGGAATCTGATTTGGTACCCGCGAAACAGAGCCAGCAGGCCATCACAATCGCTTACCCGTTCGAGATGGAGACACAGAGTGCAAGAAACCCTGCCCTACAACAAAGCAACTTAATGGCAAAGAGCATTCATTTGATCTCTCTGAAACTGCATTGAAACTTTGATCGGAATCGGTTTACCAAAATGTATTGGCCAATTTGCTTAAATAATTAATAGCAGATTACTTTACAGTCATTGTCGTTCCATTTAATTCTGTACCTTACAATTTAAAAAAAATATATCCGCTATTCACAAAGTATACAGAAAATAAGATAAAGTTCTGGTAG
>BGPR01001628.1:174279-184353 GCA_013235015.1 Araneus ventricosus | reverse complement strand
AAGGTAAAATTGTTGTAATTAACTTGATACATTTGATATTTATTTAAAGTTATTAGGAAAAACAGCACAGATTATGAACTACAATTGTCCACTTTCTAATTGTTTAGAGGAAAGTTTAGTTCAGGTATCTATTCTCTGTGCTTAAAGTTCCATTGGTGAGAAGTGTTATGATATTTACATGGAACTATGAAACTGATTTTGAATAGTGTAATTGAATAATTAGCCTCAACAGCAATTCTCTTATAACTGCATTTTAGATGTAAAAGCCAATATATGAGGCAATATTTTTTGTAGCCAACATCAAGGTTAATAGTTTGCAGAGCATCCAGTAAAAATATATTAAAATACAATTAAATTGTGTCAGCTTCATTTTGTATAGCTACAGTAAATCTTATCTAACTACCTCCCCCCCATCTCAATAGTCACTTTGGTTTGACGTGGAATTTTTGGCCCAGAAACATAAAATTTCAATAACCTCTATTAACTGTTTTTGAAACCCCTCCGAGCGGCCGGGTCGATCGCTCGTCCAGCCTCGACGAATGATATTCCTTTCTTCTCTCTAAGCTTATAACGCTCAATTAGAGAAGAGAGACAGGCGAATATGCCGAGGGTTAACGGAGTTCTTAGTCTCCAGGTTCTTCATCTCCGGGGACATTGCTATTGCTAGGGGAAGAGTGGCATTGCAAATACAGTAGCCTAAAAATGCTTGAAAGTGCCATATTAATTTAATGTGCCATAATAATTTACTGTGCTTAATATATATAAAGAATAATAATAAGAGGAAGAGAAGATAATTTAAATGTATTTAGTTATACAGTATACTCTCCATTATCCATGAGCGGATTATCCGTATTGCGGATTATCTGCGCTCATTCCGGACTCACAAAAAAAATTTAAGGAGAAACATTTTCACGCATGTAAAATCGTTGTTGATGTTCGATCAAAAGTGAACCGTGACGGTGGAGGCTAAAAAATAGATTTCTTCTTTCTTCCTACACATGCAATCTCAACCGGTTCAACCCCTAATTTCCCGAGAAATGAATCATCTACTTCCTGCTAGCTCATTCTCGTACGAACACGCTTCTCTCGGACACGTCACTCTTTAACTTCTTTGTCCTCTTTCACATTCGCACGTGTTCCTTTAGTTTTTGCGTCTTCTTCATCGTCAGTTAGTAGAGTGAAATTTTTTACTGGTAAAAATGAGTGGTGTGAAACGAAAATGAAACGTTTTAAATGCTAAACAAAAATTAGAAATCCTTCAAAAACTTGATAATGGAAAATCGGCTAGTACTGATGCAAAAGATGTACTAAATGAGGGAAATACAATTTCTCATTCGTCTGCTCCACAATCTGTGGAAACTTTGTTAGATTATATGGGACAAAGAGGATTTTATTGCGGTGACATTACTGCGGTTCATAAAATATGTGTCGATATACGACAAGAGATACAAAGAGCAGAAGCAAAGACGCATTACGGATTTTTTTTAAGCAGTAAATGTTAAAAGGAGAATTCCTAGTTTGATGCTATACAGCATGCAAATGTAAGTAATTTTTATATTTGTGTACTGATTTGATTTTTTCTTTAATACAAAGGAGTTTTCGGATTATCCGTGTTTTCTACTGTCCGTGCGATCCCTCCCGGTGATTAACCCGGATAATCGGGAGTGCACTGTATTTTAACAGAACGGCATACATGCCAACATTGGAAAGGTGGCTGTCCGTAGCAAAAGGTCTACGAGGATGCCAGGCGCAAGCACGCACAGAAACAGATTTGCAGTGGCGCCTCGTGTTATGTAATCTTGGGGGTGCTGTAACTTTTAATCAGTCCTTCACTATGCATTGATGCATATTTGAACCACTTATTTTTTTGTCTTTTTCTATTAACTTTGAGTAATTTTATATTTAATTAATAAACTTAAAACATTTTTTCTCTTCTAATACGTAAGTAATTTAACAAATTTATTTTAATAAAAAATTAAAACTCAAAATTAGAACTACATTTATAAAGATACACACAGCTGTGTGTGTGTGTGTGTGCGTGCGGCTGAACAATAAAATGACGATATAAAATAATTTTCTTATCGATTAACAAGAAAAAATGTTATAGTATAATTTAATATGAAAATAAGAACAAGCGAATACTATTAGTATCTTTAAAAATTACTTAAAAATTAAACCCATTCTTCTTTTCTTTCCAGCGAAAAAATTAAAAACATTAACCTCAATCCTTGAATGGTGATTAAAAAACACCTTACACTTTGAAATCAAAACATCTGCATAATAACCTATCCCGATTCATATTGTGTGCGTCGGAAAATATTTTATTTTTTTAATGTTAAAAAGCAGACTTCAAGTTCTGATGTAGTAATGGGAATTTCCGAAATGAGAAAAAAAAGGAGTAATTTAAGCTATCTATCTAAATGTGCACTGCGATATTTAAAAATGGGAATACATTTATCCATATTCTTTCAGAAATTCTGTTCCTTGAAGCAAACTGTATTTTATTCAAAATCAAGGCTTCTTAAACTATGAATCATGATCCTAAATATGATGGTACAGAATATTGGGGGTCGCGAAAATTTTGAAAACATTTGCATCGTAGAAAATTTCTCATCAGCATTTCTAACTAAAAATTACCAAAAAAATCCTCTGGATTACAAGAAATCTCATTGAAATTTAATTAATATAAAAATCTTTTTCAATTAAATTTCTTTTTATAATTAATCATTCTTAATTTCCTTACTTATTTCCAAGGTTTTGGCTCGCGAAAAAGATTTATGCGGTGGAAAAATGTTTGAAACGCCGTTTCTAGCTTATTCGGCGCCGTGGAGCTCGTAGTTCTTCATATTCAAAATGTAGTAGGAGAAGGAAGGGGAAAGCTCGCGCTCTGCAACAAAGCATGCTCGCAGGCAGAAATCGGCACTGCGACGCTACACAGTTCCAGTTACTCGCAGTTACTTTTTTCTCTGCTCATAAACTTTGGGCAGTGAAAAAATAGGATAGGAAACTTAGTTTTTTCTGCCCCAGTTTTTACTCGTGGTTTCTTTGAAGATCGAAATCGTTTAATGTAAAATTTGGTTAGATCATTGATAGATTTAAGCCTTAAATGAGAAATAATATAGATTGATTAAATTTACACAATGGAAAAAGTTGGGGGGCTGCAGTACCGCAGTCCCTATGCACAAGCCACCCTTGCAGATTCGTGTCAATTTTGAATTTATCATTTATATATTTCAGCAGATCCTAAATAATCAAAAATTTCTATTTTTAAGAAAAACAACTTATCTGAATAAATAATACAAGAATTATATGTATATATATCACTTTTAATTAGAAGAATTAGAAATAAATGGCATTTTTCAAAAACATGAAACGTAGAAAAAAAATCTGGATCATCATGTAATCAAGGAATACAACTAAAACGACAGCTCACAAGGGAGAAAAACTCGTTTTCATAGAAATTTTAATCTTATCCATTGTTTGGGGAAATTTTTTATAAAATACAAAGCAGTTGGAATGTATGCAATGGTTATATATCAGCATTTCAGTTCCGCTCAGAAGTCGTATTGGTGTGGTGGGCATGAAGTCATGTTAAGATTTGTCCTTGATCAGGAAAGAACCTAACATTTATGCACTCAAAAACAACATTGGATGATATCACGACGACTTCTTGTTGATAAGCATCTCGATGACTTTTGGTAATCGGTCAATCAGAATTTTGATTTCCTTCACATTTCCAAGCAAACGATGTCTCCCGATACAAAGGATATGAAGGTTCATTGGTTACCCCCAATCGATAACAAAGGAATTTTATTACTTTTGTCGTTCAGCATGTAGTCTCTCTATTCAGTTTGGAGACAATGTAGTAAAAAAAACTTTTGGGCAAATATTTCAAATTGTATATTTGTGGGGTTTTTTTAATGCTTTTATGAATTTGTTGTATTCTTTTTCTATTTGCTGTGCTTCTTTTTCAATTTTAAGCACAAGTTTTTCTTCTGGGCTGTATAGAGTTTAGAGATGTTTTTTTAGAGATTATTTGATTTTCATATTTTTCATTAAATTATTTTATTTTGAATTTATGATAAAGATGATTTTCAGTGGCAGTATTTCCAATCTATAGCTTTTTCTGTATGGTTCCTGTCTAACACGGTTCGTATGACGTGTATTTTACAAATTGGATTCGTGGTGAAATAAGAATTCAAATTTATAATATTAAATTTAAAATAACATGATTCATATTATTATTAATTAAATATGGACATATAAATTTACAAAATTATTTTTAAATGATTAGATATTTTTCAGTAAATTATTTCATTTCAAATTTATGATAAAGGTTATTTTTAGCGGCAGTTTTTAATCTATTGATCTTTTTGACATTCATTGTAATATGCAGCAGGTTTCTCTCAAATGCGGTTAATGTTTCACCTCTTTTATGAATTCACATAATTTTTTTTCTCATGCGTAAATGAATTATTTTTATTAATTTAATATCTGCGTATTGTGCAAGAAATCTTGTTTATATATGAAAATTACAACTGCAATGATTTTAGTGTATTACAGCAATTTGCCGTGGAAAAAGATTTTTCAGTAAAAATACTAAATCAACTGAAAAATTCACATCACTTTGAAACAATGGCAAGTAAATTAATTTTGAATGCATAGCAACTTGTGACATATTATGACAATGTGATTGTAGTTCCACAATGCATAGTTTATAAGATGAAATTAAAAGAAAATACATTCTGAGAAACAGTAGCATTCTCTTCTATCACAGCAAAGGGAAAAAGCAAGCATAACCTAAAACAATAACCTTGAATCGTACTTTATAGTCAAAATTCATACGTGGTTGGTTAAACCACAAAAATGTTCTCAATCAAATATTTATCAGTCAATTCATAAGAACCTTTTAATTACAGTTTGATATGATTAGATATAAACTGTCACGAAATGACAAATTTTGTGGCTCTTTACCATATACAATAGCTATGTAATAAAGAGAAATAAATTAATAACTACTTTTTAGGGCTCTTTTAACCCTTTATCTACCGACGGTACTTAAAAGTACCGCTTTAATCACGTCTATTCCTCTGCAATATCGCTATTTATCCTCACAGTATTCACAAGAACATGGAGAATAGAATTCCAATAACAGGCAGTAAATGGTAGCTGAAGGCAGAAATTAAAATTTTTACTTATCAATTAGATAAATTAAGTAATTTTAATGAATTAAAAAGTGTTTTCCTCATTCCCAGGGTTATTCTACGTCAAAACTTATCTAATGATTAAAAAACAAAATTAAAAAGTCACTAGTAAGTCAATGTAGTAAATAAATTATCTTAATATAAATAAAAATCATTGTGGGTATGTATGTATGTTTGTATCTATGTTCCACATCTCCTCCTAAACCACGGCACGGATTTCAACCAAACTTTGCACACTTATTAATTAAGACAAGGGTAAGATTACTGTCAACTTTTTAAAGCGCAAAAGTTAAATAAACAGTCAGTTAATTAAAAAGTAACCGAAACGGTTTTCACGCTGTAAGTTCGGAGCAAATTATCCCCCGAAAATTATTTTTATACCATCTTAAAGTTCAAAATTTTACCTTTTTAATGATATCAATTTTATATCTGTGACCTTTTCCCTTCAATTTTTAATTTTTCAAAATTTAATAAAGTTGACACGAAGACGATTTTAAAATAAATCAAATTTAATGATACTGATGAGTTGCTAGGCAACGGTGTAATTACTTTGCCATTATTTTTTCTGTTTATTTCTTTTTTTCAAATATCGTTTGGCAATGTTTTCATTGGTTCTTGAAAAATTCTTAAGCTTATTTAATTAGATTAAAAAATCACAGCAGTTCATATCACCTGTCATTTTTACCTGTTTTTTCCAAGAAATAATAAATCCTTAATAATATATTAAATAAGAAAGTGTGTCTGTCTGTTCGTTACGCTTTCACGTCCAAACTACACATGGAATAACTTATTTTTAATGTCAAACATCATGTGATCGTAAAGAAAGCCACGATTATGTGATCTTTCTGAGAAAATAAACAAATAATTTATTTATAGAATAATAACTGAAATTACTCAACTCAATGCTTGATTTTCATTTTTCGAGTTTGCAGTTTATTTAATTTTAGTTATTTATATTTGAATCTTTTCCATATCAGATTTCATTCAAGAAGCTGTCGATAAATTGACGCAGGGACAGAAATCTATTGATAGATATGATACAGCTGCAAGTGTTTTTACATTAAAATTTAGAAACTAATGTTAATTATAAATAAAGGAAAATATGCAACAATATAGTATTTTGTTTTATGTATTCTTTTGAATGATAGAAGTGGATGACATATAGCATGATGGATGGTATATTCCACAGATTATAAGGGCCTGATGATACCATTGAGTACAATGATGTAATTTACAGTAACGGAGAATATATGAGGAATAGAGAATGGCTGTTGAATCGGTAATTTCGGCACTGATTAATGAAAGTTTAGGTCAGATAAATAAAATAAAAATATATCACAAATGGAGGAAGGTATTACAGAATATCTACCTGTAGATACGCTAATGGGCAATAGCAAGTAACATCAACTTCTTCATATAACAGATAACAAGTTCTTCCAACTCCTTAGAATTGTCAGGGGTACCTTTTGACAAGCTGAGATTAAAAGTCGGTGCGCCAGTACTATTGATACGTAACCTCGATGTACCGAGACTGTGCATGGTTACAAATTGCATGCCTAGGTCCAAACATCATGAGTGTTTAAAAATGAGAGAGTATTTTAATTTCATGCGTTCCGATAATACCGAAGGATTTACCATCCAAATTCAAAAGGTAACAATTCCCTTTAAAATTAGTATTTGCGAGGCTCAGGCCAGACACTCAAAGGGGCAGGTGTACATTTGAAAAACCATATTTTCCCCATGGGCAACTATATGTAGCATGTGCACGTGTGTCCAGACCACAAAACTTCTACATCTGTGCAAAAAAAACGTAGTATACAAAAGTGTGTTAGCGTAGATAAACAAATTACCTAACTATAACAGCATACACTCCTGTTAGTCGTCTAATAATCTAGTATCAACCATCAAAACTTTTAATTTCCCCTTTCAACATGTAAGGAAACATTTACATTCGTGAATTTAAAAATTTAATAATTATAATTCTTTGCGCACGAAGTTGCGGGTAACAGCTAGTATTATATATAAGTTAAGCTTAAATGTTTAAATGGCAAACTGTTTTTTCCAAATTATATTATAATCAAGTAAATAAATTCTGAAAAGATCAGTTCAGTTACATGAACGACCCGTTTTGACACAATACAAGACCTACTTTGGGAACGGACCTCATAATTTTGAACCTCGGTCAGATGACGATGATGACGCCTGAGCTGGCACCTCCTCTCCAAACTGCGGTATCAAATAAGCTGGAGGATGTTTGGCCACTACGTATGGTTTAACATGCAACAGGTCCACATCTCATGGCATATCTACAGTGGAACCCTCCGGACCCGAAGCCAAAACCTTATCACAGGCCTCCGTGGCCCTATTCTGCAAAGAACAGTACCAAACACATATATGTAGGATTTAAAATGCCTTGTAATAAAATGACATTTAATAAAATTGTGAATGATTTCTGATAATTAGTGGTGTAGCAAGGGTAAGTAAGTACTGTCTGGGAAATATGATTTTTTCAGCTCCCCCTCCAACACAGCTGTAGCAAGTGTTAATTGCACCCAGGACAAGGTACTAATTTTTTTCCCTTTATCATCATATTTTGCTTTAAAAAGTAACACAAATATATTAACGTTTTGTCTCCATGGTACACAAAGATTAGTGCCTGGTTAAACTCCATTAATGTATATAATAGTGAGAGAGAGAGAGAGCAATATTTTAGTATGTATATCCATTTTTTTTTATGCATGGTCACAATGTTTGACTTAATGGTACCAAATTTGGCACAGTTATTGATTAACACAAGAAGAAGCTAACGCCACCAAAAAATTTTTCAATTCGAATTAGATTTTTATCTAATAAATTTTAAATGGTAAATTCAGCGCTTTTTGTCTATTTTTGCAAATTTTCTTTTCTCTTCATTATTATATACATCAGTGGCGACCCCGGAGGGGGGGGGCCCCCCCTCAGCCGGAATTCTAGATTTTATTTAAAATCATTACAACTGTTTGTTCTTAATTTCCCTTTTTAAAAAGAAAATAATGAAAACGTGAATACATTGCTTTCTGGCTTGAAAATCTTCCTACTTTTCAAGTCATTCCACTTGTACCGGTAACGTTGATGCAGTCAAAGACATTTTTTGGCTACTTATTTTGTTGTATTTTTTATTAAATTATCGAAAGTATTGTATTGTTCTTTATGATTCTTATTGTCAGGTGAATAATGTCTGTTAATTTAGAGTGTATTGGTTCACATAAGCCATGAGGTTTGACAACAATTTTAGGACCTCGCCCCCCCCCTCGACCTAAATCCTGGATTTGCCACTGATTTACATATATGCAAGAAGAAAAGTTATGCTTCCACTGTTTTAATTTATTAGTTGTTGCATTTTCTCTCTCTCTCTTTTCATCTTTTGATGTTTTATTTTATTTATTTCTCTTTATATATTATTTTTGAGCCAAATTAAAGGAAGTTGGTTGGAATAAAAAATTTTATTTTTTCTTTTGAAAACAATTCATGTCATGAGTGACGAAATATTATGTTTTTGTGTTTTAATTTATAAGCATCAGAAAAAGAATAGGTTTTTTTTTTTTGTTTCATCTTTCGATGTTTTATTTTTGCAACATGTATTTTTATTACCATTTTTGTTCACCCTAAAGATTTTTTTTTATTTTTGTATTTTTAATCAGAAACGCTGGGAAAATTCTATACAGAAGAATTGTTCATTGTAAAGATTGCTTTATGACATATTGTTCAAAATAAATGCTCTCTCTTTTTCCAAACTTCTCCCATTTTCATTCCAACCATAGAGACATAAGGTAATAAAATGGCTAGATTTTAAAGTTGCAGTTCTAGAAGAAAGACTTCAAAGGAGATTTACGTTTGTTGGGGAAAGTTAGTGACAATATTTGTAGAAAAGAAATGAGGCAGGGTATATGAAAAAATGTGCATCTGGAGCAATGCCGGGATATCGGCTAGTTAGAAATTAATGTGGAGGGGCAAGAAACATGATTAAAAGATATACTTCTTCTTAACATAGAATATTAACCAAATAAGCATATTAGAAATTATAATCTAGAATAAAATCTCCATTGTAGATAAAAAAAATAATTTCAAATTAGTTTCAGTTTCTATTCTCTGTATTTAAAACTTTCATGGTAATGGCATCTTATCATCTGTAAAGATATATGTATGAAACTCTGGTTATTAGCAGAATAAAGAAATCATAACTTTCAGATGTTCAGGTCAATACATAGCATAACATTTTAAAAAATTGAATAAATTAAGATATAATTAAATTTTCATTCCCTTCATAACCACACACTGCATACAGTGATAAACACAATATCAAAACTGTGCAATTTAATAAAATAGTGTGCATATGTGGGTTACTACTTAGAGTAAAATGTACTGAAGTTACTGTGATAGAAATGGGTTTCTTACATAGAAATGTCAATTACCAATACAAGGGGAAATAACCCTAAATTCTGTATCAGATTTAATAAAAATATAAATGCTATACTTTTTTTTAATAAGTTAACTTGAACAAATAATTTAGCCTATCTGAAAGATTATATTCAGCATTCAAATCACTTTGGTCAAGAAAATAAATCTTTAAAATCGAAATGTGCAAATGACATTAATAATAATTTTTAATATAAATCAGTGTTCTTATGTTCTCTTTAAAAATTATTCCAATCAAATTATTTTATGAAGTTTAGTATTTATGATCTCTCCATAGTGTGTCATGAGTGATTCTTTAAATCAGAAACTCTAACACTGAAGTAATAGTTTCATTCTTCCTATTGGCAACAATGTCAAGTAAATCTCTCTTTCTATCCTTACAATGTTTACTGCTACTGATTCTTCAAATCAGAAA
>BGPR01001628.1:142677-174269 GCA_013235015.1 Araneus ventricosus | reverse complement strand
TTTACTGCTACTGATTCTTCAAATCAGAAACTGAACACTGAAGTAATAGTTTCATTCTTCCTATTGGCAACAATGTCAAGTAAAGCTCTTTTTCGAACCTTACAGTGATTAGTGCTTGTGCCTTAAATAGTCTCATGAATATTACTTGCATGTTAATCAAATTTGAAGAAATTTCTATTTTCTTTAATGGCAGAATCAGTTTTGTAAACCCAAAAGGGGAAGAAATCACACAAAATGATTTTTCATTGATTTAAGGTGAAATATTTAAATTGTAAAACTGCTAAATTTATGTATTAAAGTAAAATACTTGGAAGAAAATGTTTCTAAATAGAATATTAATATTTGTTAGATACAATTCTTTCATAATTCCATGTATAAATGCATGTACTCATTTTGTAGTATTATGCAGTGTTCAGAGTAAAATATTGAGCCTTCCAAACATTTACTGGGGAATGAAATTAGTAAATATAACTTTGAATACATTGCATCTTAATACATATTTTGTCCAATGTTTGTAGGCCTTATGTAATGTAAGAAAGTTTGGTAGAATTAGCTAAATTATTATAAATATATATAATGTGTTCTTACCACTTTGTGACAGCATACCATTTTCTCATATCCCATGAATTATAGATGAAAAAGCAATTTCAACCTAGAGAGAAAGTTTAATATTATACTTTTATACAGACTTAATTCCTTTATACTTAAATCATTGAAATCTTTAATTGCAATTGAAAATGATTTTATCAATATCTTAAGTAGAGATTCAATTGAGAAGGACTGTGATTCAGAGATGTTTTCATTACTTATGAAGTTAATATCCTTGTATATTAAATGAATGTTAAATATTTTTTCTTTGACATTCAACTTCTAATAAGATAAATATTTGAAAAACTAAAATATACACATGCCATTCTTCTTGGCAGAGACTGAAAGTTAAAAATAGTTTTGGTTTCTGATCTAAAAAATTTTTAAATTAAAAGCTCAGAAAGCTGATCTTTTAAAATAAAACCCTATTTATATAGAGAGAAATTAAGATAATGAAATAATTAATAAAGAATTCACACTTTTAATTTCTTTTTCAGATAAAAATTCAGTAAATGGAGTAATATTTCAAATTTCATTATTCATTCAAGTTAAATTATTAAAAAATTACTTTAAATTTTAAAGTTTTTTCTGAATAACTTCAGATCCTATTATCGTTAAAAAAAAAAAAAAATCTTTGCATAATTGTAAAGATAAAAAAATTAGCTTTTCAATGACACCGATCTTATTTCCATGCGACATTTTGGTCAATTTTAATTAATGTTTCAAAATGTTTTAAAACATGAATTGTAACAATGTTTTTATTATTGTAAATAAAATTCAAACCATCTCATTATTTCAGCAAATATTTTATTCATGTGCTTTTGCAATTGTTATGGTTGTGATAGTATAAAATGTTTTCTTGGGAAATTAACTCAAAAGCAAAATTTTCACTTTAGTATTCATAACATTTCTGAAATATTTTATCGCCCCTGTTTCAAAGTAATATTTTTAAAAAGCATGGCAACAGATATTTGATTTCGGGTTTGTTTTTATTGCATGTCAGGTAGACTGAAATGATTTTCGTTCTTTCTTCAAGCATTTAATCTCATGCTTTCCTGCCACTTTAAAATTATGTTGCATTAAAACGCTTTCAAATTTTTGTATATTGCATTATAGGTAAGTTTTTATTCAAATTTTGTTAGGCTTAAGAGTACAGTACTGCTGCCAAACTTGAATTTCCTCAAGTGATAACTTATCAAATTTGACATTAGAAACTAGAAATAACAGCCTGAAACTAGGAATTACATAAAGGCAATAGTGTTCGGGAAAACTAACAAATTTTTAAATTTTATTGTCAACCTCCTATACTCCCGGGTCTTTTAGATGTCTATGAATGTTTTGCCGCCTTACTTTCTGTACCCACTGGTTCACACGGGCCTCCAGCATGTTCGGCTTTCGCGACCATATTCAGCGTTAATCATTGTACTGATGAGTGATAGATAAATTGAGTTAAAGTTATTTGAAACACAGTTTGTAAGTTTCGTTAGCTGCGATGAATCTTACAGAATTGCATCGCTGGCATCTTAAAATTTACGTCTTTAAATATTTAACTATCTGTCAAATACAATAAAGTATTCAGTTTTTTTGTTAATCTTTCCTGAGTTATTGTGGCTGAAACTGCGATGTGTAATGCTATAATTAATATAAAATACAAAAATATAAACTAATTTAAACGAGTGAACCAGCTGGTCGCCGAAGGCGGCTAGTTGGTAATAAAATCAAAATATACATTTTTTTTTCTTTTATTCAAAGTGATGCAACTTGAATTGAGCATGGTGAATATTTTACACTATTTCATTAGAATTGGCAAGTTTACTTCTATTGATAGATTTAAAAAGACCGTTTATACCTCTTTCAAGAGACTGACGTGAAATGATGTATAAATGTATATGTATGTAAATGTATGATGTATAAAAGACAAATAATCGTAATTTTAATTATTATAAATTTAATGCTACTCTTGCAAATTTATTTAAAAGTGTTAATTTTAAAGATATTACTAGTATATTAGTAAATCACACTGAAAACGATGATTAAATCTTAAAATTAAACATTTATCATAAAAGTGAGGAAAATCATAACTTTATTGTATATCTTGGGTACTTAATTATACATTTCCCATTTTATATATTCATTTCGTATTTGCATGCAGGTAGGCATTTAATTTTTTAAAAAATCTTTAATCGTTGTCTGATGTGCTGATCATCTGAGAGTACTTATTAAGTACAACATTATGAATAGAATTAAATTCATTGATTGTATTTTACTAGTGTTTTTAAAAAAAATAAATGTGAAGTATTTCAATAGAGTCCCTTGTTGTTTGAAAGAAGGTGAAATAGTTTCTGCAAATGCTTCTTCATCATGTTATCTATCCCCTGCCCGCACTTTCTAGGAAGAATTTCCCCCTTAATAAGAACAGAGAAATAATGACCGAGGCAGAACTTTGGGAATCTTAGAAAGAGGGAAAATGATGCACAAATGAAGCTTTGCATCGTATAAACAAAGGATGTGAATGAATAGAGACTGTGATGAAACGACATATAAATGAGAAACAAGAAAACAGTGCGTCACTGTATTTAATCTGAGTTCAAACTTATTTTTATTTTTTTTTCAAAGCTTTGCGTCGTATAAACAAAGCACTTTATCATTACAAGGGAAACGAATGAATCGATTAACTGATTAAAAATGAGCAGACTTTGTAAGTTTTTGTTGTTTTCCCTTAATAAGTACTGAAAGAATCGTAACACAAAAACCACCTTTTATTCCTTCCTAAAAATTAAAAACTTGCTGCACATATTTTAACGAACTGAAATAAAGTTTTGCCTTCGTAACATCTTTATATATGTTGTAACCATATTTGTAATTATTGGATGGACAACTGAATTCGATTACATTCACAACATTACATAAATTATATAAACCAAATATTTCCACAATTTCAACTAGTAATTAATAATTTCCCCAATTTTAACAAAGACTTGGTTCCATTTTCCCTTTTAATTTATCAGCAACAAAGATTTTTAAAGTAGAGATTGTTGAACAGATCTCTGACAAGTCACAGAGAGTTAAAATTTTGGTAAAAGTGAAGTTTAAGATATGCAGCCGTTCCTCTCAACTTTGCATTGCCAGCTTTTTGTCGCCAAGAGCAAGATGGTTTGATGATGTGAGAACGTTTGTTTTGGGTGTGCAGTGAACAGTTTATTGTTCTCTTGCGCACACAATGCTTGCGGCATCGCAAATGAGTTCTGGGCAAATTTTTAAACCTAAGAAAACATCAGTGGCTTCGCTTTCAGAAAAGCGGGAACCTAGTAGCTATGCTTTTTCATTGAATGTTAGGAATCTAAGGTTTTTTTTTTTTTAATTCCAAAAACAAGAATTTCCATAATGTAAACACATTGCTAAACTGTCTTCCTCTTGCGGATATGAATCAGCGATGCAAAGTGGAGAGGAATGGCTATGTACCTTAAACTTAACCAAAATTTTGTTTTAATCCTCAATTTTTTAAAGGTTTGTCGTCTGTCTTGAGTGCATTCTTCTGAAATTGGTTTTCTTTTCGCAATTTTGATAAATTCTTAAGCATGTTGCTCTTTTCAGTAAAGCATATTGATGTCCTTTCACTGTTCCTACTGTCAAGTTCTATTCTTCTTATCGACACTTGCTGCTGATCAATTTATAAATTTCTATTTCTCACCTGTTCTCTGTTAAAGCATTTTTAAATTAAAGTGTAACTATTGTGGAATTATTTGATTTTTTTTTATTTTCTTCCTATTTGTAGGCAAATCAGAATATTGAGTTATATTGTTGGAAGAGTACATAACCAGCCATAAAGGAAGTGTATGAAATAACACAGCTACATTGCTGTGCTGAATCCTCATTTAACAACATATTCTACTGATCAGTCTCATTCTGCGTACACTTGTTTATATGCCGTAAGTCCCTTTTTTAAATTCTAATATTATGATATTTGTCAATGATATACAAAAATTCTGATTGAATAATTCTTCAATCTATGTACATTTCAAACAATAAAAAGGAAGTTAGAATTATAATAAGTTTTTAAATATCCTTGGAAACGCAGAGCCAAAAAGTGTTTGTATTAATATGTTCTTTGTGTTAGTAGGCATGATGGAAATATCTTACCAGATAGAATGGAACTAAGTTATATCATTTGTGTAAAGAAGTTGAACTTTACCATTAAATTATATAATATTAGAAATTATTGTGTTTTGGGAATTGGATGGATCAACAGTGAGATTGTAGTGGTTGAGACACTACTGATTCGATCACAGATCATATGGTTAAGACACAGAGCTCACAAGATATTACACCAGGGTTCATACACATTTCCTTAAAAGAAAAACAAGGACTTTTAAGGACTTACAAAACAAAAAAATAAGGACCTCTAAACTGAATAAACTTAACGAATTGTTGCACGCATCTTTAAATAAAATGTCTCATTTTTGCAAATTCAACCTATTAGATGATAAAGTATAATATAAAACATAGAAGATACATTACAAATTTAACACAACAAAAATTCTTAAAAATTTGAATTAATAAATTGATGAAAAAAAACCATGAAACTGGTAATCAAACTAAATATCTTTTAATTCCAAACTTTTTTCATTCAATTTTACACCCAAGGTATTTATTTTAATTTCTTTTCAATAATTGTTTTTCTTAGTTCATGTGATTGAATAAATAAATTTATGCCCTTTGACTTTTCAGCCTCATTAGTTAAATCATTTGCTTCCCCATGTGTTTGGTGTATTTGGTTTGGAACATTTTCTATTATTTTAAAAAAATCTATTTCCTCCTAGAGCTTTTCGTTTCAGTTGTTTTGTTTCAGTCTTTTCTTTGGATGTTTCACTTTCTAAATACTGCATGTATTTTGCTCTAGCTGAGGTGGCAAAAAGTAAGGACTGTCAAGGACTTTTTAAAAATGGGGCATAAAAATAAGGATTTGTAAGGACTTTTAAGGACTAAATGTAAAAGTAAGGACTTTTAAGGACTTGCAAGGATGTGTACGAACCCTGTTACACATTTTGTTAATTACAGGAGGGCTGTGCTAACATTCCTTTTCGGGGTCAAAGTGTCCGCCATAGATGGCAGAGATAACTGCAAAGAATCGACCTGCCCTCCCTTAGCATCCAGGTTTACATGAATGAACAACTGCCACGACAGATAGTCAGGCACTGTGGTTCCTGCATAATAGCCCCCATTAGGAGTGGCTCGTGCAACAGCCCCCGTTTTACCAGGGTACAACCTGTCCTCGGAGTGGGTCCTAAGAGCCACATCACCATTAGCGCACCCATCAGGGAGGCAAGAAACTGCTTACTTATATGGCAGCTTCTCGTCCGTGAACTTGCGGTGCCCCCCCATGGGATTAGATGGCACAGATGAGCGTCCCCAGACAGGGAGAAGAGAGTTTGTTTCATCGCAAACCTCAATTAGTATTGCCATTGTTCAGGTCAGGTCATGTGCCGCAAGGTACTATTGGATGAAATAGGCCCTACCTCAAAGGGGGGGGGGAAGTTCCTGGCAGAGTTGTGGAGATGTAAGCCAATGACCCTTTTAAAAGTTCAAGGTCGGATTCCATGGCAGTCTGAGAATAATGTGGCATATTTCATGGGCTCTGAATATTAGAGAAAAGCTCTGCGTTATAATATTCAGCACTATCATCTCGTAATTGATTTGGGCAAAATCATTCTGAGATTCATTTCGACACTGTACTCTGGTCCCCATTCACGGAAAAAGAAATTATGAAGTCATCTCGCCTATTGCCTGACGATGACAGTCATTTTTATTGAACTGCAGTGTATTTGTTGATATAAGTTCTCTCACAAAATGTCAATAGTGGAAAAATAAAACACATGCTTTTTGAAGTGTAAAAACAGTGACATACGAAATCGTATATTAATATTTTGGAATGCTGACTTAAAAGCAAGATTTTACTTATAAATAGCATATTTAGTTTGGTAGTTTCTTTTAATAGTAGTGTTTTAAAAGCATTGCTTGCAATTTAATCAACAACTTCTTATTAGTGTTCTTTTAAATAAATTATTGTACACTATTCAAAGGCAACTAATGTGGAAAAATGAATACTAATCAAAATCAGAATTCATTTTTTGATTTAGTTGTAACAATATTTGCAACTGGAAAGCTGCCTTATAAAGTGCAACAGGGTTAGTCTCATTGATATAGGCACATTTTAAATGTCATGATTAAGGTAAGTGCTCCAGTAGTGGGCCACTTGAATTTTTAAGTTGAAAAACAAGAAACTCCAACATTCCAATGAAATAAGAGATCTGCCTCTGGAAGGCTGAAACCCTTATCAACTAAATACCAAAGGCACAGCCTTTATTTCCTGTTTAGTTAGGAGCTAGAAAGTTTGTTGCTGAAGTTGGTCTCTGAGAGAAGCATTTTTAGCTTATTCTTAGTGACTTCCTTAAGAAGTAACTCTTCATTCAACTATTTTTCAGCATACATTCTATTTGTTTTTAAAATGAATTGTTATTGATATTATTTGATTATATCATGAATGTATTATAAGCTATCTTTAAATAAAATAATATTGATAATTTATGGATAGTGAAGGGTGGCCCACTTTTGGATCAATGTTTTACTAAATGCTCCAGTAGTGGGCCTAGGGAGGCCAGTACTGGAGCACATGCTTTATCTGAAATAGACTGATTTGTGATGTTTAATAAGAAGGTAATATCTTGTAAAGTCTTTTTATTTAATTAGATTTGCTTTATTTTTATCAGAACCAGTAGTGGGCAAATGGCCCACTTCTGGTACACTAATGGAACATTCTGACCAATTACTTAAATAATAAATATTTTATAGTACTGTTGAGGGAAAGACTGATATTCAAGAATTAGTTGGGCTCTGTAGCGAGGCAGACAATAATAACTATCGCATTGCAGGACCATCGAAAAATATTCCATCACAATTTAAAAGGCCTCTTTTCTGGCTGCAGAGGGAAGATGATAAAAGAAAAAAAAAAGATTTATTCAACATAAAATATCAAGATTTAATATCCGTAATGCCCCAAACAGAACTTAAAATGAAAGATTGGTAATTAGCATATACCTTTAATAAAAAATTGGCTGTTAGAGAAAAAATGTAAATCTCATGTGACTAGAATCTATAAATAAAAGATTTCACCTATATCAAGCCATTTTTATTGCATTTTTTATAGTGTATAATGTTAATGTATTGTTATTATTACTATATATAATGATTTTATTCTTTGGCACAATTGACAAATCTGGGTGGCCCACTTTTGGTATGCCCACTACTGGTACATCAAAAGTTTGCTATGCCCACTTCTGGTGCATAGGAGTGATCTAAGTTTTTAATTTTTTTTAAATTATATTACAGTTACTTTGATATTTCAGGTGATTATTATTTTAGATAAAAGTTTGAACAACCATAAAAAAATACAGATTAGCGAAACTTCTCAAAAGTTTAGATGATAATTGAGGAAATACCCTTAAGTGGCCCACTACTGGAGCATTTACCTTATATGTTAAACCAAAATAAAATATTTGTTTCAGGAAAAGTTACAGGTGGCAGGAAAATAATATTTCTTTTTCTTCAATGAAATAATGTTAAGAAATCAGTTAAGAAAAACTCTTATAATATATATAAAATAATAAACATAGCTGATGAAATAGTGTGTTCCAAACTAAAAGCTTTTCTAGTAAATTTTTGCAATTAGTGTACTATGTAGAAGTGTGCATGTATAGGAAAACATCACTGGTAAATTTAATCATGCTTCTGATCTCGATATAAAAATAAACAAACAAAAAATTAAGTCTTTAATATGGACAACATTTAAATTAAAGGTTAGCCAAAATTTTAAACACAAAGTAATTGGTGAAATTGGGAAGTGCTTTCCCCTGTTTAAAATTATTCAAAGATTTTCTTCTGTTTTGACTATCATATCCTATTCTCTCGTTAGCAATACATATAATCCTCACACCTGTCCTCGTAGAAGTAACAGGGGTTAAAAGTAACAAAAAGATCGTTAGATTCCATAGGTAAGCTATGTGAGGGTCGGTGAAATTCTAAGTGGAATGGCTGTTTCATCAGCCCATTCAACAGATGGGGGGGTTGACATTGCTGGTGCAGCATCTCAAGAACTTGTCGGATACATAAAATTTCTTGTGTAAGTTGTTCCATGTGCCATATGATGGATTAAAATATTTCCCCTTTGAAGATATTCCAGCTCTGCTAACTCAGTTTGGATTTCAATAACACATGTTTTTGCTTCTACAATAAACAGCAGCCTATCTTGGATATCTTATGAAAACAAGCTGGCAATCCATTAAGTGAGTTTAAGGTTAAAAAAATCTCTTACTTTATCACTGATTTGTCAAAGTACGGAATACCCTGATATGTTGCACCTAAATTTTCATAAATATCTCTCTGTCAGAAAACGAAATGAATAACACTTTTCTTTCTGCACATCCCCAGGGCCGTATTATCAAATAGGCAGCTTACTTTACACGTTCTTTGTGACGTTACATTTTTGGAATTGCAATCATATTTGAAAGCTAATCAGTCTTTTCATGACTTGTCTTTGTTTTGCAACAGTACATATATTACACCTGCCTTCAATGTCACTTCATGCAATATATACATATTCTGACATTTGTGTCATAAGATGTGGTTTGCAAACAATTAAGCATTTTATAATTATTGTCTAATAATAGTTGCAAATAATGGGATTCCTCTCTTGATCTAATATTGTGAAAAACTCAACAGGACTTTTTTTTTCTCTCAGATTTAATTTGTTGTGTTTGGTCAAAGTCTGATATTGGAACTACATATGAGTTATTGAGAATGGAGTAGAAGATATTAAAATTAGAACACAAACAAAATACCTGAAATAGCACTGTGGCATCTGGAATTCCATCTCAAAATAATTATCGTGAGCCGGTGTGGAAAAGCAAGAAATCGAGCCCTACTCTCTTGCAAACGTGAAGCCAAGATTCTGTCAGGAGGCCACTGTGGGTACTGCATATCTATGTAATTAAAAAAAAAAAGATTTTCAGCGCATAAAAATGTTTGAATGTTATATCTTTGAAATCCATAGCTACAAAACCTGACTTCAAGTAATTTTTAAATTTGAAATATCAGAAGTAACAGATGAAAAATTTTTTATTAATAGAAGCTGTATATAATTTTAGTTTAAAAAATTCCATTGTTTTGCTCCTAAAAAAGGAAAATTATATGTGTACAACAATTTACTATTTGTTTTGATTTAATAAGACATGACTTTTATTTATTTTGATAAATAACATAAGACGAAACTTTATATGATTTATGAAATGAAAATTGCATTATGTACTTTTACCACTCCATGAAAGGTTAACATTTTCTCATATTTCTGCAAAAGGATCATCACGAATAAGCAAATTTCACCTGGAAGGAGAAAAATATTCTTGTATAGTTAGAATGAATTAACTCGTGCACGTGTTAGAAGCATTAAAATTTATTTTTGATTCAAATTCTGTCCGATTTTTATTCTCTGTAAAAAATAGTTTAAAATCATTAATTATAAAAAATATTTCTAATAAAAAAATCAAATAGGGAAAATACACAATTGGATGTATTTATCATTATGTAAATATTACCTATAACCACTGAATGCAAATACCAGGAATTATAAACCAGACACACTCTTTATTGTCGGCGGGGAACTTTTAAGAATTCAAAATGATTTTATTCTCTCTGACCTTTCAGGAGGAAAACTGAAACTATTCATATTACTTTTATAACTCTAAATATTGATTTTAAAAAAATTAAAGACTGTAATGAAATGGTAACCAAATCAATAAAAAGTGTAATGTTTCAAGATGCTTATCCTTAATTTTTAACCACAACTTAACGAAAGGAAAGAGAACCTTTAAATGCTTCCGTGAAATCCAAGTTTATTTAGTGAGTCACCAGGGCTGGATTTACACATTCCTATGCCCTAGGCCAAAGCATATTCTGTACCCCCCCTAAAAAGTTAGCATATAATTTTCAATTTAATAAACAATAGTGTATTTTTGTAACATAGAAGCGCTCAATACAATCTTTATAAACTTTGAACCACATTAAATTTTAATTCAAAATTGCATTACATAGGAAATAACATTAACACCTACGAAAACATCCCATCGAATTTCTTGAAAACGTCCGAAATACCTACTAGAACTTCTTTGTTCACACTCTTGCCGTGAATAGGCTAGAAGGGTCATATTAAATCTATTTCCAAGCAAAGAAAATCTAGGGAAAGAGACGATTAGGTAGATAGAAGTAAAAAAATGTATTGCTCAATATATTTCGTGTAACGAACGTAAATTTCAAAAACATCATTTCATACGGCCCTTTCAAAATAACACTGAAAAATTAGTAAATATTTGGTTATTTCTTCTGTATATGCACCCCCTGATATATGGGGCCATGGCATAAGTTGGCACTGTGGGAAATCTGGCCCTGTACTTCTTTCACCGCATAGTTAATTCTTTCATGCTTTAGGTTTGACTAAATATTTTACCTATATCAATAGGAAGTGGGAGGTTATTCCATCCATTAGATGCAAAGATATCAGTTTAATTCTTCCTTCCAAGCATTTCAGAACACATTCCAGCTATAACAACTTACTTCTGATTTGGACGAAACTTTAAATTCTTTTGCTTCTGCAGTGAATTACATTTAAGATTTATCAAACAAGCAAAGTTTAACCAACAGTAAGTGTGAACAAATATCAATAGCAGCAAGCTTTTCGTACCAAAAAACAATGCCTATGTGATCCAGAGAAGAGATGGCTGCGCCCAGAGAAGCCAGACATGGTATAGGTTGTTAAGTAATAATACACCCCAAAGCAATTTTTTTTTTTTAAATTTTACATTTGCAGTTAACCTTTTTTTTAAGTTTAGCACAGATAATGTATTGGCAGAGTTTGAACTTTGCTTGCGGGCAGGTTTGCCAGTGAACAATTGGGACGGCAGTGGTGAACTTATAGCCCACGAAGGCTTTTTAAATGACCCATGGATTGATTATTATAACCTTATTTTTTATATCATAAAAGACAGACAAAAAGGAAATGTAAGTTTTTTTAGAGTGAGTAAAAGTGTGAACAAAAACAGGGTCAACTGTGAAGTTTTTTCTGTTAACAAATTTTCAGTATTTCCAAATTATTGGTACTTTTTTCACCCCCTCCTCCCCTCCATTTCCAAGTCTAGTATTTAAAAAAATAATGAAAAAATCTGCCCCACTTCTCAAAAGGTTCACCATCTCTGGATCAGGATTTCACTGCCCACAGTTTAACTAACCTGTTGCTGCTCTAAACAGTTAATTGGTTATTTTACTACCCTGTCATACTCATGATAGGTAGTTTGGTTGCTAATGAGGGAAAGCAAGAATAGGAACCCCACAGGGCTCAATTCCTATCCAACTATTCCTCAATTCCTACCGTACTTTGTAACAAGTTAATACTTGACAAACTTTCATGTTTTTCAGTTTTAATTAAATGTCTGCCTATCTCGATAGCATTATTTTGGGATTTGGTTTTGTTTTCTGCTTTTTTCCATTATGTTAAACATCATCTCATGCTTTAATCAATGTATGTAAAGAAAGTAATCAAAATGTTTTGATGTTTCTCAGAGTTGGAATCGTTTAGCTTTAATTGGAGGACAATGGCAATAATGTTTGATTTACGATACACCTTCCGAAACTTATATCTCATCTCTACATTCAAATTTGGAATATTTAAAATTTAATTTATAGTTTACGAAAAGGATGAACATTATTTTGACCAATTTTTTGTGAGCGAATAGTGCTAATAGTTCGATTAAAATTGGATCGATTGTAGTTTTAAAAGATTTAAAGCTTAATTTTATATAAAAGAACAAGCCTCCTTCGGCGACCACCTGTATGCCTGTAATATTAATAGCCCAAGTCTATGATTGCAACTTGGCGAAATAAATTGGCGGTTTTAGAGGATGAGGCAGTCTGCCAAAATTTTATTTTGGGATATATCTCGAAAGTAAAGGATGGTGGATGGCAGGCGATTCTTGATGACATATCTAGGCATCATAAGCTTACAGATGAAATAACAAATGTCGAAATCAGTCTAGTGGTTGGGGCTGGGAGACTCTGTCATGGTTTTTCTCCACAGAGAATGTACAGTAGAGAAATATTTTTTCGATTTCTCTCGAAAATGAAGGGTGAGGGGACAGGCGACAATTGATGACATATCTAAGAGATCATAAGCTTTCATATGAACTAAAAATTGTCGAAATCGGTCCAGTGGTTGGGGGACTATCTAAAGGTTTCTCTCTTGTAGAGAATGTAAAGTGGGGTAGTGTTTTTAAGATTTCTCTCGAAAATAGTGGGGAGAGGGGGGACAGACGACCATTGATGACATATCTAGACGTCATAAGCTTTTATATGATATAAAAATTGTCGAAATTCGTCCAGTGGTTGAGGCTGGGGACCGCTGCATGGTTTTGCTAAATTATTTTAAATATATAGATTTATATAATTAATGGGATTATCACTGCTTGAAGCCTTTTATTCTAGGCTATTGAGTTTTGGATTTAGTGATTTTGGAAGAATTCTGGAAAAAGACATGCTTTACTCATATTAGTTGAAACAGTGGCGATTTTCAAAATTTTAATTAATCAGATATGCAATGCTGGTAATTCATCTTTTAATGGATGGAAAATATTCAAATAATTGACTCAGCACAGGTCTAGGTTTTTCCCTCCTGGGAATTGCCAGATTATAGGCTGGTCATGAAACAATTTGTTGCAAATCTGAGGTGAATTTTTTTTTTAAAGAATTTAATTGAATCTAATTTAATGTTTCAAAACATATTTAATGCTGAGGTAGTCAAGCAGGACTTTTAATCTTCCATAGTTAGAAGCACCCTCCATTTTCAGTGTAACCTGAAAACTCAGAGGTAGGTAAAATCGACTTAAAAAACACTTAAAAGTAAATTATAATCATTGGTCTTTGTTTTAATTCTTACACATTCTCTCTATTAGTATAACCTATAGATTCAGTACGATTTTGAAATATACTGGGAAAAAACTGAATATTAAAAATTTAATTTGTTTAAATATTTTTTTATTTAAAAATTTAAAATAATTCAGAAATAATTTGAAATGACTAAACTCATAAAAATGGTCGACAAGCACTATGAAGGCTTTTGCAGAAATGGGGCAAAATTCAAAGTGCAGCTTGAATGGCTGAATAGCAAGAGCCAGTAAGCCGAAAAATGGCAGTCAAACAAACAAAAAACTTTTACAAAGAACATTTTATAAGCTAGATAACATTCAACTTAATTCTGGTAAGAAGGTTTTAGATTTGAAGAATCAAACAGAACTCCGAATATACACAAATTAAACATCCACAGGCTGTTTCCCAATCGTTTGATCTTTTAATTTTCAGAATTGAATATTAGTTCTAATGATAAAATAAACAAGGCGTTATCTTGATGTCAAAAATAATAAATATTAAAAAAAAAACTCTTTTACCAATGCATTAAAAAAGAAAATAATATTTTTTCTAAAAAATCTGGAGGTCAAAACAAAAATCGGAAAAGCGTGAGGAGCAGGTAGAAAAGCTGTAAGTAAATTAGAATTGCAATCTGTGCAACCCATCGAAATGCACGAGAACTTAAACTAAAAAAAAACTGAAAAATTTCAAAACTCTGCTATTTTTACTTCCTCGTATACGAAGTGCACAGAGAAAGTATTGTAATCGTGAAAAAATTCGAACTCGAGATTTTGACGAATCTCCACGTTTTAGACCTCCCCGAGTCCGAAAAACACAATTTGGGAATTATGTCTGTCTGTCTGTGAATACGATAACACGAAAACTATTATAGATAAAGGGATGTAATTTGGTATGTGGTCTTTAAACATGATTTGTAGGTTTCTATCAAATTTTGGACAAAATCCGTCAACGGAAAGTCTGTCTGTATGTCCGAAGTCATATGAACACTAAAACTCAAAAACTTGAATAGCTAGATGGATAAAATTTGGTACACAGTTTTATCGTCATGAATGTAGGTCCATATAAAATTTTGTGCCAAATCCGTCAAAGGGTTGACTGTCTGTCGGCCTGCATAATTTACAGTAAACTCTCGATTATCCGGCATTCAAGTATCCGGAAAGCGCAACTAACCGGAAAAATTAGAAAATGAGTTTTTCTAAAAAATTTACATCTGCGCGCCAAAATTTAGCATGCGCGTGCGTTGTTCCACTGACGCGGACAATTTGTTTCTGGAATGCAACGTCCGTTCCCGCACGGAGGAGCGTAGAAGGAACACAAACAATATACAGTACTGTGATTAACACAGACTTGTTTTATGGGGTGGGCTCAAAAGCAAAAGTGAGAACCCCCCAAAAAAGTAATAATAATAAAAAGTCCTCACCTTTCGCCGAAAAACAAGACCTAAAAACAAAATCGACAAAAAAAAAAGGCAAAGAGACAGAATCGGTAAATAAAAAAAGCTCATGGGGGGTACTCCAGATTGATAAGTCTCTTTCTTTTCCTTTATTTATTTACTCTCCAAATACCGGCAGAAGTTGATTCCGATTACGAAATATCAAGAGCAGGAGAATTGGAGGTGCGCGTTTTGCGCAATAACCCTTGCGATCTTCTAAAAGATAATTAGTTTTGATATTCAATCTGGGATTTGTTTATGATTACTTAAAAGAGTTTTATTATGCTTGCTGAGTAGAATATTTTTCAGTTTCGTCGGCTATTTTTATATGTTTACATTTTTACAATCTATATATTTACGGTAAAAATTCGGCTACAGATCATATATATATATTTTTAAATCATCAATGTTAAATTAAAATCTTCATATGTTTTGTAAATACAATGTTATGGAAGATACAGAAGTATTATATTTAATGCACATTTCAAAATGACAAAAAAAAATTATTTGGCCGAAAAAATCTTTAATAAAAAGGCTACAATTTACTCACCCCCCTCCCCATTTTTCCCGTCACACTCAACTATCCGGACTTTTCAGGTATCCGGAAATCGGAGTTTCCCGAGCATGCTGGTTAGTTAAGCTTTTACTGTACCATTGAAACCAATCCGCATCTCCACACGCATGCGTACGAAGCAATCGCCTGTGCTCGCGAAAGGAGCGAATTACGTCAGTTTGTCCTTGAGACGGCAAGAGTGAAACCTAGCAGTGTGCGATAGATTCGTTTTAATCGGTACGCATCTCTTTGAATTCTTTACCTAGATATTTTTCAATCACTATAATGAAAAACCTTCCGATAGTCATTGGATTCTGGATAACAGTAGGTTCGAATTTTTTTAGCCACGCGGGGGAAGAAGAAACGGCACCTTTTGGGGGAAGTATACCAGAAAGTTTAGGGGAGAACACTCCCGCTGGTTAGATACTTGTCTCGTCAGAAACCGAAACTAGACCACTGTGCAACCCATCGAAATGTACGAGAACTTAACCTAAAAAGAGAACTGCAACCACTCAAGGTCAGCTATAAACCTTCAACTCGGAAACCAAAACTGTATGTCAAGGACGTCACCCGTCAACATGACGTAGAAGAAAGTTCTCTTTCCGGCAGCGCACCGGTTTCTTGTTTCTACCTTCTCTCACCTCGTCTCCGAATGTTTGCTTCGCCTCGAGGACCTGTCATAAAAGCGAACTGGCCATTTTTGTTTAATTCCAATTAAATATCTTATATGTAAATTTATTTATAACACAGTCACGGTTCCCTCAATAAAGGAACAGTGTTGTTCAAAATTATCAGAATAGTCTGTGGGACGAACATCAATATCGTTCAAGTCCGTTTGCCATGTTTCGACACAAGATAATTTTTTTATTAAACTATTCTAATTACTTAATTTCGTCTTAAATCTCAATGTTCCCACACTTAAATGTGCACATTACTTATAAAATAACAATTATAAAGAGAACTATATTTTTATTCCTGTTTGCAGCCATTCGTAGAACCGCTACTAGATGGCGCTGTCAAAATTCAGTTCAAAATTTAACAAACAGTCACACAGTTAATCACAATATTCTACTTTTTATTTTATTTTATATCAATAAAAATATTAATATGATGTTCATATAGTTAATACTTGTGATTTGGGTTTATTTAGTTCGCTTATGAATGAAGTTTGTATTCTTCCGCCATTTGTTTGTTTACCTTTTAAATGTTTGATATCCTCGCTCGTTACAAATGACAGCAGTCCGCGGAGTTGATTCCTTTTAAAATTACTTTTTAATTTCTCATTGTATGAATGCGTAGTATAAAGAAAAACCAGGATTATTCAGCTTAAAGCATTTAATATAGACAAGTAATTTTTATATAGTAATTTTCGAGCATAATAACGCTCATTTGACATGAGTGCTAGTGCCGCTCATTCTTCATTGACGATTTAAATGATAATTTAGTATCCTTATCAACTAAAAGTTTTGAAAAAATAAGGCAGTGCATGCAAGAATGGTTGTTTCTTGATGGCAAAGAAAAAGAAATAGCTGATTATTTGAGTATTTCAAATGGTTTCGGAGATGATGGTAGCTTAGAAAAATGCAATGACAATAACTATGCATATCACAGGAAATGTTACATGCGATTTACGGACAAAGCAAAAATTCAAAGAGCTAAAAAAAAGAATGGAAGATATTAATCCGGTTGAAGTCAATACAACCGTAATTCGTCCAAAACGATCAAAAGCAATATCGTGCGATCGTACAGGTATCTTCCCTCCTGTGTCATTTGCTCGAGAGAAAAGTTCATTTTTGAAAGGAATTCTTCAAAAAGAAAAGCTTACATTATGCCAGACTTTCACAGCAAGTAAGGCATTATTAGATAGTGTCATTAAAAAAGGAGATGAAAAACTACTGTGCAAAATACAGGGCATTGATTGCATCGCCAAAGAAGTGAAATACCATAAAAGTTGTTATAGAAGATATACAAAAGAAAAATCTGAATGTACTCAACCAAAACCATGTATTATTTCATGTATTAAATATCATAAATACTTCTTACAAATTTAATCTTTCATATTTTGTACTATTTTAAATAATATTTTGCTCCAAAATTATCTAAAATTTGTTACAATTTTTCAGTAATTTTTTTTCAACCTAGAGTGTAAAATTTATTTTTAAATGTTTGTATTATGAAATTATAATTTATTTATTGTTCTCATTTCTATAATAAAGTTTTTTTTTTTTTTTTTTGTATGCAAACAATTGCAATAACTAAAGTTAGAAATGCAATTTTCAGATGAACGAAATCTTGAACGATTTGAATTCATCTCAACGCAGAATGTAAACAAATGGCGGAAGGTTACAATACACTTTTAAATATGACGAAAATAAATTCCAAAAAAAAAAAAAGAATATCAACGATGTTTAACATCGTATTAATACTTTTTATGATATTAGGTGAAATAAAAAAATAACTTAATGTGATTAAAAGACTGTTTTTAAAATCTTGACTGAATTCTGACTGCGCCATCTCGTAGCGATTTTACGAATGGCTGCAAACAGGGGGAAAAAAATAGTTCTCAATTTAGTTGTTATTTTATAAATAATGTGCACATTTAAACGTGGGAACATCGTGATTTTCGATAAAATATGGTAATTAAAATGCTTTAAGAACAAATGTTTGCAGTTTCAATAGATGGCAAACGAAATCTCGTTTCAAGCATCTTTTATGAGTTCGTCCCATAGTCTAGAACGTTAAGGAAAATGTTATACTTTTTATCTATACTTATAAAAGGAAGTGTGTCTGTGCGATGTCCAGACGAATCTATCGCACTAACAGCCATGAAGTTTGGCACACAGGTAGTCGTAATGGTGACTCAATGCACCTCGAAGCCGGAATTTTAAAATTTAATCTAGATAATTTTTTATTTAATGTTTTGTATTGTTTTCGATTATTTTTCGCACTAATTTCTAGATAGCATGGTTTCGGATAATTATACGAAAAAAATAGATACACCATCAGTAGGAGAAAACGATTTCCTTTCTTAATGAAGTTAGTTTCGAACGTCTAACGTAATTTACTGAATTTTGGGAATTTTTTTAAAAAGCCACTTTTCAAAAAAATTTTTATCCGAAATTCTTAAAACTCTTGCATCCGACGTTCTAATAAAGATATCATTTTCAAATTTTTTTACGTAGTAAATCAATTTTTTTTCTCTGTTTTAAAACAAGAACGGTTAAAATATTTTCTTTCTCCGATTTTAAATTAATTTATTTCTTGATGGGATCAGAGAATTTTTATCGAAAGCCGATAGTGAAGAACTATGCCGTTTCGCCGTTACCTACGAGATAAACCTGCTTATACTGAAGGTTACGATTTCGACCTGGCTACGCCATCTGGCGGGAAAAAAAACAGCAGTGATTTATTCCCTGTTAACGTTTCGACCGGAATAATTAGAAATCATTTCGCTGGACGCAGTCTAAAGCAAGTAATACCGGAACGTTCAAACTTGAAATGCCAATGCTGAAATAAAGCAAATTTTACAGATATATATTTTTGATTTAACATAAACATTACTCAAAGCATGATTAGAATAAAGACGTGAAAGTATGTTTTTTTTTTTAATTAAGTTCATTTCGTTATAAAAAAACGAAGTAATATCAAAGTAAAATCATGACAATGATAAATCTAAACTTATAAAAGTAAATGTCTGTGTATGTCATTCTGGGTTGTTTTTTTTTGCCAATTTGACCGCCAGTTTGTCAGTTTATTTCGCCAAGTTGCAAGCATAGCCACAGGCCATTAATATTACGGGCGAACAACTGGTCGCCTCAGGCGGATAGTTTTATTATATTTTTAAGTATTTCATATTTAAAATTATCCTATAATGGAGATATATATATTTTTAAAGCTAATAATAAGGTTCTTGGGTCTCTCTGCTTTGATGGTCTTTCAGTGTCGGTAATTTTAATTATATTCAGTTTTAGTGGCAATAATTTTAGAGATGGATGACGGTGGAAGGGAATTTTAGGAAGGAGCGAGGAGATTTGGCGTCGTTCTTAATAGTTTTGTTGGTGTGCGTCTTTCGCGGAGTGCGCTTTTGGTTTGTATGGATTGGTTATGTACGGTAAGACTTCGGAAATTCAGTCGGGGACGAGACTTGGTATATTGGGGTTTTGAGGGGTGTTTACTCATCAATGTGTGAGAGCGCCATAGCCAGCCGATTCCGAGGGGGGGGGAAAGCCTTCAAACTTTCTCACAGCTTATAAACTGATGCACAAAAACAATCTAGCAAACGATCGCCAAGGCTCAGTTGGCAAAGCGTTGGATTGAAAACCTGTTGGAACGTGGTTCGAGTCCCAGCCACCGTCGTTTTGTCTAAGGACTGGTATTTGAGTTCAAAATGCTGTTTATTTATGTTCTGTAAATTTCGGATCATTTCTATATTTTTTCTTTAACATGCTAGTTGGACAATTCTCGAATATACAGTATATGTATAAATACTGAGTGCCAGAAGTTGTAGACAAGTTCTGTTATCTAAACTATTAAAATTCGTCGTATGTATGTATCTATCTATGTCCGGCTATCTTCTTACGAACCACTGAATCCTGAAACCAGCAAAAAGTACCGAAAGATGGGAATATCCATTTCGATCATTTAAATTCCGAAATTATAATTAATTAAAAAGATATTAATTAACAACTTCATAATGATTGCGATTTCACCGTGCTGCCATCTACTGAGGACTCTGACCTCCAAAGTTCTTGCATTTTTTTTTTTTGTTGTTGTTTATTGACAAATTTGACATCCGAAATTCTTGCATGTTTTGTTCAATTATTTAACGAAACCTGGCTTTAATTTATATAAAAGGGTTTTTTTAAGCGAACTTTCGTATTTTTATTTATGAACATCAGAAGAAAATCATTTTCTTGCTTTTTTCCCCCTCGTTTCATAGTGTTTCATTACTGTTATGTAAGTCATGTGCTGCCATCTATTGAACAGAAATCACATGAATCGATTTATTTTAAAAGGAAACTTCTGACATTTAAAAAATTTTACAGGAGGAGTAAAAAAAAAAAAAAAAAATCGAAATTAGGGTCGAAGATATCTCTAAAGTTTTTCAGAGTAGAAAATGAACCTATGGACGAAAACCAAAAAAAAGATTACAATTTTTGAATTTTGTAGAAGTCCCCTTTTAAGATCAAACAACATAAAACTTCAGAATTTTATGGAATAAAATTTAATAAAGCCAAGAATATAAATGAAACTTAACTAAAATTCAAATTTTATTTATTCGTGAGTACATTTATTTAAATTTAAAGCCTTAAAATAAAATAGAATTTTAAAGTTATTTGCTTTTAAGTAAAAATAGAATTTTAAAGTTATTCCTTTTTTAAGAAAGAGTAAAATTTTAAAACAAGAAAAAAAATTCAAGGAAAAAATAATTAGAAGCTAGAAATATCAAGGAAACTCAAGTAAAATTCAAAATTAATTTACAGTGTACTCTCGATTATCCGTGCGCGGATTATCCGCGCTCATTAAGGACTCACAAAAAAGTTAAAGAGAAACATTTTCACGCTTATCATGCATATAAAATCGATGTTGATGTTCGATCGAGAGATTCATTCCGTGAAACTAGTGAGCCGTGACGGCGGAGGCTAAAGAAGAGACCTTTTTTTTCTTCGTCCACGTGCTATCTCTACCGGTTCCATCTCTAATTTTCCGAGAAATGAATCATCCACATCCTGCAAGCTCATTCTCTTACGAACACGCTTCTCCCTGACATATCATTCTTTAACTTCTTCGTTTTCTCACACTTTCGCACGTGTTCCTTTAGTTTTTGCGTCTTGTTTATCGTCAGTTAGTAGCGTGAAATTTTTTACTCGTAAAAATGAATGGAGTGAAACGAAAACGAAACGTTTTAAATGTTAAACAAAAATTAGAAATCCTTCTAAAACTTGGTAAGGGAGAATCAGCTAGTACTGATGCAGAAAGATGTACTAAATGAGGGAAATACAATTTCTCATCCTGCTGTTCTACAATCTGTGGAAACTTTGTTAGATTATATGGGACAACGAGGATTTGATTACGGTGACACTACTGCGGTTCGTAAAAGATGTGTCGTTATACGACAAGAGATGAACAAAGAGCAGAAGCAAAGACGCATTACAGATTTTTTTAAAGCAGTAAATGTTAAAAGGAAAATACCTAGTTTGATGTTATACAGCATGCAAATGTAAGTAATTTTTATATTTTTGTACTGATGTTGATTTTTTCTTTAATAGAAAGGAGTTTTCGGATTATCCGTGTTTTTCTATTGTCCGTGCGATCCCTCCCGGTGATTAACCCGGATAATCGGGAGTGTACTGTATTTGAAAGTAAACTTAAAAGAGAGAGAGAGAAAGAATCCAACTAAATTTTAAAGTTATTCGTTTTTAAGTAAACTTCAGATTTCAGAAACAGACAGACTAAAGAAAAAAAAAAAGTCAAGAAAAAGATTATAAAGCCTGTAATGCCAATGGAACTCAAGTAAAAGTAAAAATGCCTTTATTTGCAAAGAAATCTAAATTTGGAAAGTTACTGGTTTTTAAATAAAATTCAAATTTTTAAAAAATCAGGGAAAAACAAATGTCAAACGAGAAATATCAATTAAACTCAAATTAAATTCAAAATTTGTTTTAAAAATTAAAATTTTAATAAAACAAAAGAAATGTAAAATTTGTTTTTAAGTAAAATTCATATTTAAAAACAAAAATTAGTAAAAAATAGTGATGTAAATTAATGTTAGGCCTTTGAGGATCAATTGAAGATCCTCTTCGGCGCAGAAGTCCGCTTCTAACATCATACGGAAACTTTCATGATTTACTACAACTTAAGTGTGAATGGCAGAATTTCAGGTTTTACAACAAACAATGCAACTACATTCACCAATTCGAAAACGCAAAAAAAAGTAATTTCAGTCGAGTCTGCAGAAGTCTCCTTTTAAAATCAAATGGTACACGCACGGTGTTCTTTCATTTCCATTTGTTTATTTATTTAACGGAAGCTGGTATTTCTTTTTTGGAGAGCTTCTGTGTTTGGATTTATTAATATCGGAAGAAAAAAAAAATCGTTTTCTTTCCTTTTTTACTTTCTCGTATATGAAGTATACAAAGAGAAAGTATTGTAATCGTCAAAAATTCGAACTCGGGATTTTGACGAATCTCCACGTTTGAGACCTCCCTGAGTCCGAAAAACACAATTTTGGAATCTTGCTTGTCTGTGAACACGATAACTCGAAAACTATGAGAGCTACGGGGATGAAATTTGGTATGTGGTCTTTAAACATAATTTGTAGGTTTCTATCAAATTTTGAATAAACTCCGTTTACGGAAAGTCTGTCTTCCCGCGGTCATGCGAATACTATAACTCAAAAACTTGAATAGCTAGATGAATAAAATTTAGTACACAGTTTTATCGCCATGAATGTAGGTCCGTATAAAATTTTGAGCCAAATCCGTCAAAGGGTTGACTGTCTGTCGGTCCGTATAATTTACTTTTGAGGAGCGTCCGTTATCTCCACGCGCATGCGTACTTGAAGAACGGAGAAGAATTTCATTACGGAGTAGCGAATTACGTCAGTTTGTCCTTGAGCCGGTAAGAGAGGAAAATCGTTACGCATCTCTTTGAAATTCTTTACCTAGATATTTTTCAATCACTATAATGAAAACCCTACTGGTAGTCATTGGATTCTGTGTAACAATAGGTTCGAATTTTTTTAGCCGCGCGGGGGGAGGGGAAACAGCACCTTTTTGGGGAAGTGTACGAGAAAGTTTAGGGGAGAACACTCACGCTGGTTGTATTAAGGTGTTTAACTTTATAATGTTTGTTGGGGAAGGTAAGTGATAATATTTGTTGAAAAAAACGGAGGCGGGCCATATGAAAATATATGGATCCCGAGGCTTCACATGACCTCACTTCTCCCCGCTCGGGAATATCCCATTATTCGAAATAGCCCGTGCAATGCCGGGCCACACAGCTAGTCTTATGTCAGGAGTTGCTTTATGTTAATAAATCTACTTTATGTGCAATCACTTTTATCTTTACTTTATGTAATTACTTTTATCTTTATTGGCTGAAAATTGCACTTTTATATACTAATGGGTGAACACCCTACACGACAGGTTTACTGCTAATATACCAAGTCACATCCTGAACCGATTTCAAAAGACATGCCCTCCGCTTGATATAAATATCAATGATACTTGATATTTGTTAAAATTTTTTACTTTCACGAAGAGAGAATATTGTAATCGTCAAAAAATACAACCTCGAGATTTTGATGAATCTCTACGTTTCAGACCTCCATGAATCCGAAAAACACAATTTTGGAATTTTGTTAGTCTGTCTGTCTGTCTATCTCTGTGAACCCGATAACTCAAAAACAGTTTGAACTAGAAAGATGAAATTTGGAATATTGGCTTTACACAAAATTTGTAGATTTCTACCGAATTTTGGACGAAATCCCTCCACGAGAAGTCTGTCTGTCCGTGTTCATGTGAACACGATAACTCGAAAACTTAAGTAGCTGCGTGGAAAAAATTTGGTGCACAGTTTTATTAGAATTGTAGATCCGTATCAAATTTTGAACCAAATATGTCAAACGGTTGACTGTCCATCGGCCTGCGTATTCGCAAGCAAGCATGTGAACACGATTACTCCGAACCGCAATGCCTTCGATGAATGATATTTGGTAATCTATGCCTAAGTGTGAATCTGTATCAAATTTTGATTTCACTCAGGCAAAAAAGGAGTTTAAAAATGCAGAAGGCGTCATGCCGTACAATACCGCTTTCGCTAGTATTCTTGGCGCGGCCTCCGAGGGAAATCTTAATCTGGACGTTCACCACCGATCCAATCCATTCGGAGGGCTTCTTAGCAGACCGGTTCCATTTTCATCTCATAAAATTTGGAGGGTCATTCCCAGGTCGGACTGCGCCGACCGACCTACGGACAACCCGTACCCAAGGCTACTGTGCTTTCTCTTCCTCATTTCCCCATGCTGATTACCATCCACACACGCACTCCCCCATTTTGTGGTTTTCGCTTTTGTGAGAGAGGCTCGGTCCCCCAACCGACTATCGTATTTCAATTTTATGGCCTAATGGGCCGAATGAATACTAAATCGGATGGAATTCCAAATTTTTCCTGGGTTTAAACCAATTTTTCTTACATTGAGGAATTAAATTAATTTTGGTCAAATTTGTTTTTAAGGCATTTTCATGTGTTTTAAAATTTCAAGCTTTGGGCATATTTTTGCACTAAAATTTCCTAATTTCTGTCAGTACACTGCCATAAGAGCATATTGGTATATCATTTGCTTTTATGAAG
This sequence comes from Araneus ventricosus, assembly GCA_013235015.1. Classification (NCBI taxonomy): domain Eukaryota; kingdom Metazoa; phylum Arthropoda; class Arachnida; order Araneae; family Araneidae; genus Araneus; species Araneus ventricosus. The sequence goes on along the minus strand of BGPR01001628.1, from coordinate 149,319 downwards.
AGTACTTTCGAAACTTTTTGTAAGTGTAACCCATTCAAACAGTTTTCTTTAATTAATAATGGACTTTTTGTTTTCATTGAGGCTTTTCAAGCTTGTCTTCAAAGTTTCTAGAATTAAGCTTGTTCTTGCAATTTTATTCCAAATTACAGCAGTTCACCTTAACAAAGTATATTAGTATTTCACCTGTTAAATTTAGAGAACTTCTTGAGCAACTGGGACCTCTTTTCACTACGATAGTTCTTACACTAAGGCAGCCCTGTTCCACTCCTCCAGTTTGCATTCAAGTTTTTATTCTCTTCCATATTGTTTTATCGTCTTTTTTGTATTATAGTCAACTATTTTTCACACCCACTCAGCATTTACAAGTGACTGATACCTCATACACAAAAGAACTCTCTGATGTTTCAACAAATGTCTAAACAGGCAGTGCCATGGACCAATCCAGACACCAGTCTGGCTGGGCCGAGGACTCTGACCAATGTTCCTGACACAAACAACAACACCCCCTTCTTCTCTCTTAAAGCCGGCTGCACCTGTTAGCAGACCGAAGTCAGGACCCTGTTTCTTTTTTCTACAACGCAAACAAAATCGCACACACACTCTTCCAACAACCACACTGTATTGCATTGTATACATATAGAATATTAGTAACCAAGTCTTCTTGTAACTGTTTTCGCCATGAAAACCTGCTTTAACAGCAGCCATACTGCATCGTAATGTATATAAAAGGTACGTCCAGCTACCAAGATTTTTATGTTATGTGCCATCATCATGGTTCTCCACACACAAATCACTGGCATGTGGGCCCATTTCCTTTCTCTTGTAGTTTAGTAGCATCTCCCAGCATCATTTCTAAGAAAAACTATTTCTTCCTTTTTGACCCCAGTCAAAATGGAGGCCAATGCAAAACACATGAACATTTTAGAAGTTTACGACAGCGACACCCTTCAAAACAGGGGCATTGAGGCCCCCCTCCCTCCATTGGACACTCACCAGGAAGAAGCTCCCTCCGTGGACACTCCCCCGTTTGAAACTAGCATCTGCAAAGGGAACACCCAACAGAACAATCCAGCTAAAGATGATGACTTTTTGGGTAAAGTAGTGAGGCAGGGTAGGAGACGAACGTCTTCTACTTCATCAGTGACAGCATCTGCTCAACAGGCGCTGCAAGCATGAATAACATATTTGACAACAACACCCCACTAGAGGCCCTCCTGGCATCCCTCAGGAAAATCATTAACAGCACCACGGGACCATCATCAAAACAGAGGCCCAGGCTCACGGTAGGACTGATGGAAGCTGGGAATGCTATAATGAACCAGCTGGAAAAAAGAGCAACCTGCTTTGTCACACCAGCCACGACCGAGCATAGGGCGGTGCAAACAATAAGCTCCCAGCCAGAAAAACAGCAGGATGCTTCCCAAGAAGAGCGGAAATGCCCGGACCCACCTTTCCACTACTCGAATGCAGATCCGAACCTAGTGTTACAGCAGCAAGCCCCTCCAATCTCCTACGCAGAGACAGCAAGGAACACCATCCTACTGTATCCAAAAGAGGGGAATAAGGAAACCTCCCTGAGGAAACTCCTCCAAAAAGAAGTGGACCCTCTCGAAGAAAAAATCAAATTCAAGGAGATTAGAAGCATTAGGAACTAGGGTTTAGCAATAGACTTCGCTACAGATGAGCAAGCGGAAAGGCTCATAAAAAAGTTGGAGAGAAAAGAGGAGCTCCACGCAGCGGTGGAGGCAAGGAAATTCGAAAAAAGAAACCCGAGGTGCATCATTTATGATGTCACAACGGCAACATCAGATGAAATCATACTAAAGGCAACAAAGGCAGCAACAAGCTTCGAAGCCTCCAACTTCACTATAAGCTTTAGAACCCGAGACAGGGGAGGCAAGAGCCACTGTGTCATCCAGGCGAAGCCAGAGACTTTCACAGCCCTTATGTCCTGCAGAAAATTAGCAATAGGCTGGTAAAGGCATTCCGTCAAAGAACACCTCAATATCAAAAGGTCCATAGCTTTGGCATCTGTAACAGATGCCAAAGCTATGGACATCTGCAGAAGGACTGCAGAAGAAAAAATTTCTACTCTGTCTTCTGTGGCTTCGAACATCACAACAAAGCATGCCACAGCAGAGCTCCCTGCTGTGCAAATTGCTGGGAGGAGAACACAAAAAGAAGTACTGGATTCCGAGTAGACCACCCGGCCGACTCAAACTGCTGCCCCATCTACCACAAGGAAATTGCTAAATACAAACGTACTATTCGTTACCGCGAATAGCTGCCAACAGTACTTTTTCTTACCTTTTCTACACTCCTTCTTAGTTTCCCCAAAGGAGAAAGAGAAAAGCACTAATGGCATCCTCACCCACACCATTTCATCAAGCTCTTCCCTCCACTCCAATCCATTCCACAGGCCACCCCAGCTTCTCCAGAAAGGACCCCCTAGATTACGCCAAGATTTTTTCAAACTGCTCCACCATCTCCGGCAATCAGAATCCTTCAGATAAACCTCCACAAATGTATACCGGCCATGAATAAATTACAAGAAGCAATAGCAAGACATAAAATTGACCTAATAATAGCACAGGAACCATATATTAAAGATAACGTCATTAAAGGAATCCCACAAAACTGGAGAAGATGGACCTCGGTAAATGGAAAGGCAGCACTGATTTCCCCATCCAGCCAAAAAGTTACATCACTTACCCCACTTGATAATATGGTGGCCATCAAAATTCAAATGAACCAAAGGCCATGCACTATCATTTCAGCCTACTCCTCCCCACTTGAAGACATTGAGCCTATTCTTCAAGATACAGTAGAAGCCCTCAATGGCGAACTTCCTCATAGGAGCGGATCTGAATGGCCACCACACCAGCTGGAGGTACAATGACACAAGCCCGAGAGGAAGGTCTATAGAAAACCTCCTCAATGCTAAGAACATGATTCTCCTTAACCCAATAGATGCCCCTCCCACCTTCTTCCATACAAATGGAACAGTGGGAAGACCAGACCTCACGATAGCTTCTAACAACGAGGTTTCTTCCAAGGCCTCATGGAAGTACTAGAGGAGAAAACAATGAGTGACCACCAATATATAAAGCTGGAAGTCCACTTCGAAAGGAAAACCATGACATTCTTGAGATTCAAAACGAAGTTCGGAGGCCATGCCAAATTCAAAAATAATCTGAACCAATACTCAAAAAGCGCAATTGAAGACCTAAAAAACTGCAATACTATCTCAGAATTAGAAAGTGCAATCGAGAATATTCACCTCCAGATAACAGAAATTTGTAAAAAAATCCTATCGCCTCAAAAAGCAAGAAATAAATAAACCCCCAGTCTGGTGGGCACAGGAACTTTCCATGAAAAGGAAAAGAGTGGGAGCCTTCAGAAGGAGGGCACAGACAGCGACAACAGAAACGAGACGAGCGACATGCCAAATATACTCACGGGAGAGGGCCCAATATCGCAGACTGCTAGTTCGAACAAGAAGGAGGGCCTGGAGTAAATTCTGCGAGGACACAGCAAACCCCTTCGGTCGCCACTACAAAGCCATCTTTAGAAAAGGGAGGCCTCCTTCGGACTTGTTCCAACAATCCACCTCAGCAGGCACTGAAATGGAACAAGCAGAAAACATCCTGAGGACACTTTATCCAGCCACTACTCAAGAAACAAAAAGTGCAGGACCCTCCCCTCCGCCCAAAATGACCGTCCCTTCTCTAGCAGAGAAATCACAAGAATAATTAAAAACGTTAACGAAACCAAAGCTCCAGGATTTGACGGACTGGACAATATTATACTTCAACAATTCATCAAGCAAGTCCAGAACTCCTACTTCTGATGTTTAACAAATGTCTGGAATTCGGCGTTTTCCCTTCAACCATTAAAATAGGGGTCATAGTTTTATTCTACAAAGAAGGCAAAAGTCAAAACGACCCCATGTCCTACAGACCAATTTCTCTCCTCCCCTCAATAGGAAAACTGCTAGAGAAGCTGATGAGCCAGAGACTGTCCTTCCACCCCCAAGACAACAGACCAACAACACCCGAAGCAATATGGTTTCAAGGAGGGCGCATCCATAGACCTGGACTCCCTCCTCTCTACACACAGAAGAAACAAAAAGCATGTCGCAATCGTCTCAATTGATTGCGACATGCTTTCAAGAAGAGATTGAAGGGGGCCTTCGACAACCTAAAATACAGCTCCATCGATAGTCATCTAGTTAACAGCCGCAGCCCTCAAAATATCCAGAAGCTGTCTAGCCATCTCCTGCAAGATAGAAGAGTAGTCATCCCGACCAACGAGGGAGTGGCTCAACACATACAAACGACAGGATGTCCGCAGGGGTCCTGCAGCGGCCCAGCATTGTGGAACCTGGTGGCTGACGAAGCACTTAAGCAGCAGTACCCGGCTGGCACATCAATTCAGGCATTTGCGGACGACTTCCTAAATATAGCAGCAGGAGACAGTGAAAGAAAACTAGGAGCAGCAGCGTCGGAGGCCCTTAAGATATTCAAGCTGTGGTCGGATAAACACGAACTCCAAATTTCAAGAGACAAAACCCAGTTCCTGCAGCTCGGAAACCTAAAAAGAGGGCCCTCGATCTTCTGGGGTGACCGACGGGTAAAGAGTGCCCCACCTGAAATATCTAGGGGTGCACCTGGACAGTAAGCTAAACTGGCTCCACCACCTTATTCAAAAAGGGGCAAAGGCTCGCCAACATCACCGACAGCTTATGAAATTAGCAGGATGCACCTGGGGAATCTCGCCACTACATAGAGCACAACTGTACCGGTCGATCACCGAAAGAACAATAGCCCCTGGAGTGTCGGCATGGGGTAGGCACTTTTCATACAGGATGCAGACTAAGCTCAACCAAATCCAAAGACCGTTCCTCCTCAATATCGCGGGAGCTTATCGAACTACGCCCACAGCAGCCCTCCAGGCCATCACGGGGATTTTGCCTCTAGAGTATAAATTCGAAGCGGAGGCAAAGTTCTCAATGCTCACTAGGCTCCGTAAACCCATTACAGATGAAGGAAAAAGTTTAACACCGGAAGAAATTGAGGAAAAATCAACGGGATGTGCCTTCCATCCAGCAGAATTCTTCGAAGAGAGTAGAATCCAAGCGGCAGAAGACCTCCAAGCCGTCGGCGACATTAACATCTACACGGATGGTTCGAAAACAGCAAAAGGAGTGGCCTCTGCATTCTGTATAACCAACGAGCGGCAGGAACTGCAACACCACTGGCAAGGTCACCTTAAACCCAATTCCTAAGTGTTACAAGCAGAAATGCTAGCAATTCGGGAGGCCGTGATTTATGCACAAAACCAGCCAGGAAGCGTCGAAATATGGAGTGATAGCCCTCTCAAACTAAAAAGCTACAAGTCCAATAGTTAGACAAGTACAAGCCACCCTCCTTTAAGCTCAACACAGGTTGGATAAGGGCGCACGTTGGCCACATCGGCAACGAGATGGCAGACACACTGGCCAAATCAGCTATAGAAGATGAAGAAGTTCCCCAGTATCTGATACCACTCCCAAGAAGCAGCGCCAAAAACTACTCAGGGATAGGGCCCTGGCCAAATGGAAAGGATTCTGGAGGAAGCATGAATATGGCCGTTCGACGCAATCCCAAAGGTCAGCAACAAAAGCCACAACTGGCCTCGCCAGCTTACACAATTTATCACTGGCCATAGCCCTTTCCCAGAATATCTGAAACGTTTCGGCCTGAATGGCAATGATAGCTGTGTCTGCGGAGAAATAGGATCCCCGCTCCACTATGCAACAGAGTGCTATGTCCTGGCCTCTCACAACCTCACCAAGCCAACCCTTGCAAACACCCCAGCATGGTACAAGTCGGTTGCAAGCCACTCGGGGTCAATCAAGAAAATAGTCAAACTAATGGATTTCCTGAGGGAGCGAGGAGAAGACTTAAAGGTCCCAGACTGATCCTCTTCCCAGTAACTCCACCCTATTACCACACAGAACAGCAAAATTAAGTCGAGCAGCACACCTCCTACCCTGCAAAAGATCCAGACAGGAGCCCACTCAGCCTCACCACTCATCTGGAAATGAGATGATAAACACCCTTGGAGAGTTCCTCCTCTCACCAATAGACATTCCAACATCCCCCAATTCAATCAACAAACAGTTAAGGCAATCCTCTCTATTCTCAGCCTTGTTTAGTTAAGTTTGTGTTTATCTGATCCTTTTAATTGTGTGTACTTTGATCCCATCGTCTCCAGAGCCCCCTTTCATGTTGATGTACCATTTGCACCAGATCTTAAATAATCAAAGTACCCACAGACCAACCTTCTTTTTCAGAAACTCGACCAGGGCTTGTTTCCCCATGTAAATAAGATTTCTTAACTTATCAAAAATAAACTCTCGTGATTGGGATGGTGCCCTGGGTCCTGCAATGGGGATCCAAGGGGGGGGGGGGGCAACACTGTTGCTAGTACTTAACTTTCCAAAATTCTTGGGCTGACCACCCATCCATTTTCCCATTTTAGGCCTTTTCTTAAAATCCAGCTGGCAAGCTTAAATCTCAATCCCAAGCTAATAAAACCTTAATTTTAGGACTTCCTCCCTTCCATTAGACAACTTAGGGGTCTATTCTGGTACCCCCG
>BGPR01001628.1:82808-142667 GCA_013235015.1 Araneus ventricosus | reverse complement strand
TTCCTCCCTTCCATTAGACAACTTAGGGGTCTATTCTGGTACCCCCGGTTGGGTTGGGAGACGTCACTTTTCCCGTTGTTAACGTGCGGAAAAAGTGACGTCTTCCAACCCAACCGGGGGTACCAGAATAGACCCGTTAGTCAAAGGGAGGAGGCTCGTTTAGTTGACTCAGCCCAAAAGGGCGGCGCGCTCATTATGGTCGCTGTAAGTGGCCTTTTTTCTAGTCTCGCCCATGAATGGCTGGTGTTGTCGAAGGGGTTTAGCCTCCTGTGTTCGAAAAAAGTGGAGTGGATTACTGCTGAAATTTTTTTTATCATATAAAACCTTTAATTTTTTCAGTCATATTTCTATAATATCAAAAGTGTTACATTGAACTAAATATATGCAGTAATTTGATATAATCCGTTTATGATAATTATATAAAATAAAAATTAATTGCTCATTTGCGCTGTAATACTCTTAAATTTTAATATGTTTGTCTACCGACTGGCTATAAATGACTTCTTAATTACTGAAGGAGTTGCATAAGGTGAATTTTGCTGAATCTTGAAAGGAAAATATTAGATGTGTTAACGTGTGGGATTTATTTACAATTTGATATTTTATCTTCTTTGCTGTTCAAATTAGTTCGCTGGAGATTTTATTAATAATGTTATTTAGACATATGTCCTGTGGCTGTGGAGCTCCAGCAATGTGAAATAAATAATGAAAAAGAGCACTTATTCTAAACCGTTTAAAGAGTGGATTTAAGTTACGCGAAGTCTCAATCACATCACAAGCGTAAATGCGCTTTCTCTCTAATATCCACTTTCATGTTGTCTTACGCTGAATGCGCAATAGATTCCTAAATTAAATTGAGGCGTTGCATTTGACGTGCATCACATGAGCTTGTACTGAACTGAGCATTTATAAATATTCAAGATGAAAGGGTTTTTTCCCCCCTGTATAAAGTAGGGTTTACACGAGGCCAATATTGCCTCGACAATAAGTTCGCACATGCGCAAAAAGATAAAAAAAACAACGGCACGTAGTTATTCCGATTGAACAAGCACTTGCTATTGTCTGCTCTTTCTGCGCATGCATGATCTTCTTTCTGCGCATACGTAAACTTATTGTCGAGACAATATTGGACTCGTGTAAACTCTGCATAACGCTAACTGAGCGGGATTTTACTCCAAGATGTAGGAAATCAAAAGGGGGGACTACATTGTTGTGTTCATTTCCTGCTATATTTATGATAAAAAAAACCTAAATATTATATTCGTTTTCATTTATTTATGTATCGATATATTTATGTATGAAAACCACTTAACTTCTTTTCTCGCTCTCTCTTTTATCTTGTTAAGTAGGATTTTAGCATTATGAGAAGAAAGAAATGTCGAAAATGTTTTAAATATAGATATACAGCAGTGTCATTAGAGCAAAGGTATTTTATTAATACACAGGCATAGTCGTATTAAACTGCAACTCACTTCACTGTTTACTACAAATCTAATTTTTTTTATCTATTTGACGACTCGCAAGTATTTTAGCAAAATAAATCACGCGACTTCTTGGCTATTTTCTCAGCTTTGATTTGTACTTGGAGATTCAAAAGGTATTTCGTTTTATTTCAATTTATCACTTACAGAAAAGGAAAATACTTCTTTTAACTTTTGAAACTTTATGTGACATGTGTGAGGAAGATGCTTTAAGCTTACGGCAAATATTCTTTTGAACTTTCGATGAATGATAAAATCTAACGTGTGTCGCCTTCAGGAAAGCTACTAGAAGTAAAAGATGGCGAAATAAAACCCAAGTATCGATTTTAGGCGGCGTTTACCACACGAAATAATACTGAGAATATGGAATTATCGAAATTGAATGTTAAAAATCAGTTTAATAAAATTAGACATCTTAGAGTTTTAAAAATTAGATGTCTCAGAAGGTCCTGACGCGGGTACTGCACGGGAGCTTTAAAACTAAGATGTCTCAGAAGGTCCTGATGCTGGCAGTGCACAGGAGCTTTAAAAATGAGATCTCAGAAGGTCCTGACATGGGTACTGCACGGGAGCTTTAAAAATGAGATCTCAGAAGGTCCTGACGCTGGCAGTGCACAGGAGCTTTAAAACTGAGATATCTCAGAAGGTCCTGACGCGGATACTGCACGGGAATTAGAGGAAATTCATATCTCTAAGCGCGCTGACATCTGTGATACTCTTGAAGTGTAGAGAAAATGACTTTTTTTTTTTTTGTAGCGTATGATAATAGACGATTAAAAGTGGAATGTCTATTACAACTTCGAATGGGAAAAGTAGTGGAGTAAGAGTAATAAACCTGATCAATGTATATACGATTTACAGTGAATAGTCACATGGTAAGCCTGATGCGATTTTAATGACCTTTTGTGTTTTGAATAGTTTCCACGGAACTGAACTGTTATTCCCGAAGTCTAAATCAAGGATTCGAAGATTAAATTAAAGTATGTCATTCACCCTAGATAACTAAACTCAACTCAGTGTTACTCTGTGACTAACGTTGCTCAACACTGATTTTTTCTTCCCATTGACATTCCTGTGATTTTAGGGTAAATTCGTGGTGCTGATTCCAAATCTTTCTCCAGATTCCAGTTCTTTTTTTCAGACTGGCTCTAGTTTTTGAGATAAAATGAAAGTTAAATTTCAGTAGTAGTAACGTACGCACAACTCAAATCGCATTGAAACTGTCTCGTATATAAATCAATAATAAAATTAAATCAACTTAATCCTAAAGAGTAATTAATATAATTATTAGAAAATAATTCTATTAAGAAATCACATGAAATCTGTGTCAAATGTAAGTTAAAGAATAAAATTCAGAGCAATATCAATGAATGAAGTAAAGAAATAAATGTAAACAAATAAAACAGATAAATCGTAATGGTATGGTAAAAAATGTACGATGATATTGCATGAAGTCCCATAAAAGGAATAACCGCAAACCGTGTTACCCCGGCCTGCCAAAGTACCCGGGGTCCCAAAGGACAGCCGCTGCAGAAGCTCGAGTACTGAGACCGGAGTCCTAGTAACCCATCACCGGGTCTCGTCCCGACCCCTCCGAGGGAAGTATGTACTACAGTTGACGCTCGTTATAACGACCACACATTATAAAGATCATTCCATTATAACGACCAGTGATAAAATCCCCAACTGTATTTCCCTATGCACTCTATGTTATTTTACTTCCTGTATAACGACCGTCTAGTGTCGTCTAATCCCAATACAACGTCCGAATTCAGAGGACACTCTTCCCGGTATTTTTCCAAAATTCCTTTATTTTCTACTTTAAAATCTATTTTAGAAAGATATTTTTAATTGATAAATTTTATTTTTAATACCAATGATGAAAAATAATTTGAGTATTTAGTTGGAATCTCTTTGAAAATAGTCTATTTTTACGGAACTGCTGAACGTGCATGTGTACATTTTTTTAATTATATCCACTATAGCGACTACTCGTTTTAAAGACCTTTTGTTGTGGTACACAAAGGGTCGTTATAACGAGCGTCGACTATATCAGTAGTGGGAGGTAGCATAACACACACAGGGCAGGAGAGTTCCTGCTTACTTATCCGGCAGCAACTGAAATCCGTGTACTCGCGGTGCCCCCTCCGGTGGAAGCAATAAAAGGAATAAAATAAGTTGGTTTAATTAATTCATGCAAAAGCTTTTATATGATTTCCTTTTACGTACAATGAAAGATATTACTCAGAATCTGGAATTATCGAAATCTAATGTTGAAAATTAGTTTTAAAAAATTAGATATCTAGATATTAGAGCATGCAAACACAAACAAGAAAAAAATCTATAGCAAATTTTTAAAAAAATTAAAAAGGATTTTTTTTACAAAGTAAGTAAAATTTTAAACTAGAATAAGAAAATAAATTTTAATTAAGGTAAATGCTCCAGTAGTGGGCCACTTAAGGGTATTTCCTCAATTATCATCTAAACTTTTGAGAAGTTTCGCTAATCTATATTTTTTTATGGTTGTTCAAACTTTTATCTAAAATAATAATCACCTGAAATATCAAAATAATTGTAATATAATTTTTTAGAAATTAAAAACTTAGATCACTCCTATGCACCAGAAGTGGGCATAGCAAACTTTTGATGTACCAGTAGTGGGCATACCAAAAGTGGGCCACCCAGATTTGTCAATTATGCCAAATAAAAAAGAATAAAATCATTATATATAGTAATAATAACAATACATTAACATTATACACTATAAAAAATGCAATAAAAATGGCTTGATATAGGTGAAATCTTTTATTTATAGATACTAGTCACATGTGAGATTTACATTTTTTCTCTAACAGCCAATTTTTTATTAAAAGTATATGCTAATTATCATCTTTCATTTTAAGTTCTGTTTGGGGCATTATGGATATTAAATCGTGATATTTTATGTTGAATAAATCTTTTTTTTCTTTTATCATCTTGCCTCTGCAGCCAGAAAAGAACCCTTTTAAATGGTGATGGAATATTTTTCGATGGTCCAGCAATACGATAGTTATTATTGTCTGCCTCGTTACAGAGCCCAACTAATTCTTGAATATCAGTCTTTTCCTCAACAGTATTGTAAAATATTTATTATTTAAGTAATTGGTCAGAATGTTCCATTAGTGTACCAGTGGTGGGCCATTAGTGTACCAAAAGTGGGCCCAGTACTGGTTCTGATAAAAATAAAGCAAATCTAATTAAATCAAAAGACTTTACAAGATGTAACCTTCTTATTAAACATCACAAAACAGTCTATTTGAGAGAAAGCATGTGCTCCAGTACTGCCCCCCCCCCCCATGCCCACTACTGGAGCATTTAGTAAAACATTGATCTAAAAGTGGGCCACCCTTCACTATCCATAAATTATCAATATTATTTAATTTAAAGATAGTTTATAATACATTCATTATATACTCAAATAATATCAATAACAATTCATTCTAAAAACAAGCAGAATGCATGCTAAAAAATAGTTGAATGAAGAGTTACCTCTTAAGGAAATCACTAAGAATAAGCTAAAAATGCTTCTCTCAGAGACCAACCTCAGCAACAAACTTTCTAGCTCCAAACTAAACAGGAAATAAAGGCTGTGCCTTTGGTATTTAGTTGATAAGGGTTTCAGCCTACCAGAGGCAGATCTCTTATTTCATTGGAATGATGGAATTTCTTGTTTTACAACTTAAAAATTCAAGTGGCCCACTACTGGTACGTGGCCCACTACTGGAGCACTTACCTTAACATACAATAAAATTAAAGTAAAATAACAAAAGAACTTTTTAAGAAGAAAGAAATAAAGTTAGAAAAAATTACGCCAACGTTTAAGAAGCGCGCAATTGCAGCAGCTAAACAAAAAACAGTAGACAGATAAACATATAGCCAAAAGTAAAAAATGAAGTAAATAAAAGCAATCCTAGAGTAATTCGAAGGTAACTAAAAGCAGAAAACGAAACAAGGAATCCATTCAAGTTCACTTTCTCAAGGGCTAAGAACTATTCGAAATGGATTCAAAGGAATGTTTGGGAAACTTTCTATAAGAAACAAGCTATTAGGCTAAAACAAAGATTCTCTTAGCCCGAACTTCCCAAAACACAGAATCCCAGCAGGCAAATCACAAGATCAAACATCAAACGATATCTAGATATTAGAGTTTAAAAAAAAAAATTCTCGTCTCTAAGCGCGCTGACATCTGTTATATTCTTGAAGTGTAGAAAAAACGCCCTTTTTACGTGCTCGTGTAAGAAGTATACAAAGAGAAAGTATTGTAATCTTCAAAAAATTCGAACTCGAGATTTTGACGAATCTCCACGTTTTAGACCTCCCCGAGTCCGAAAAACACAATTCTGGAATTATGTCTGTGTGTCTGTGAATAGGATAACTCGAAAATTATTACAGCTAGAAGCATGAAATTTGGTATGAGATCATTACACATAATTTGCAAATCCGTATCAAATTTTGGACTAAATCCGTCAAAGGGTCGACTGTCTGTCGGTCTGTAAAATCGCCTACTTGTGAACACGATAACTCCTTAACCATATTACATCGGTAAATATAAATTGAATTGTGGTCTTCTTATCTTAATTGTAGATCTGTGTCCAATTTTGTTTTCAATCGGTTGAGAAAAAGACGTTCAAATCGCATAACGATTTTCTTTACCTTACGCAAGACCATTTGCGTATTGGCGAGAATCCGCCTTTCGCCTTGGCGCGTGCCAAGGGAAACTCGTTTTATGGCGTTTGCCTTATTTTTTCTCCACCTGTGATACTTACGCTTGGTGTGTTTTACTGAAGTTTAGATTATTTTTTTTTCTCCTCATATGTTAGGGAATCGTCCATGTTATTGCCGCTCTGTGTATTTTTTTCCCCACCCGCGTTAAGAAGGAAACGAGAAAGTTTCGGGTAGACCACTCCCGCAAGTTTTTCTTTTCATGCGATGTATCTGTTCGAAGAAGTGATATTATTTAAAGTTTTGTCGGCACATTTCTGAGAGAGATGGTTTAGAAGCCAAGGAAGCATGGGTAGTCGTGCTTGGACAATTGTTTAAAAAAAAAAGACTGAATTGTCGTTATTTTGTAAAGGCCTGTTTACTTTATAACTGATATAATGTTTAATAACCTCCTTTTTTCAATAATAAATCTCTTTCAAATAAAATTCAAAAGCCTCGAAAAGTAACCACAACATATTTGCCCGTAGTATCGTTTCTGAACATATTAGCAATTGCTCAGCTGAAAATCTTGCCACCCAGGGCGAAAATGCAACATGCTCCACCATCTTCTTTACAAGGTACATAAGGCACATGAACCTCAAAATAAAATAATAAATTTTAAAACCAGCGGGAGTGGTCTCCCCTAAACTTTCTCGTATACTCCTAACACATGTGAAGGAAAAATAAGCTGAAAGGCAGTAAAACGAAGCGTCGATAATGCAATGGAGAAAAAAGCTTGGGAATCGGAAGCTTGCAGGCGAAAGGCGTGGGTAGAAGTGGAAAGGATTTGGCGCGAGTGAATCGCGCAATAACGGCCTCGCGTCATTGTGTGATGAGAAAAGACAAATAGGCGATTTCAACACCGTTTTTTCGACCGATTGAAGCGAAAATTGGGCACGGATCTGCAATTATTGTTAGCAAGCTTCATACCAATTTTTATTTACTAAAGCCGTAGGGTTTACGAGTTATGATGTTTAGAAGTATGTGATTATTCAGATCTAAAGACAGTCAACCCTTTGATGGATTTAGCCCAGAATTTGATACGGACCTACATTCATGATGATAAAACCGTGTACAAATTTTATCCATCCAGCTACTGAAGTTTTTGAATTATAGTGTTCATAGGAACGCAGGCAGGCTTCCCGTAGACGGATTTTGTCCAAAATTTGATAGAAACCTACAAATTATGTGTCAAGACCACATACCAAATTTCATCCCCGTAGCTCTAATAGTTTTCGAGTTATCGTGTTCACAGACAGACATAATTCCCAAAATGTGTTTTTCGGACTCGGGGAGGTCTAAAACGCGGAGATTCGTCAAAATCTCGAGTTCGAATATTTTGTCGATTACAATACTTTCTCTTTGTATTCTTCTTCTATTCCATTGTATTTGTATCTTCATATACGAGAAAGTAAAAAGGTAGAGGTCTATCATATTGGCTTTGCGTGTCACATCTCTTTGCGATACTGTGATAAAGGTTGATCGCTTTACCAGTACGGCTAGAGAAAATAATTTTCTTTTCTGAATTTGGTTTTCAGGGAAACGCTGCGAGAGTGCAACTATACACAGGTTAACTTGACAGTACAGTAGAGGCTATAAAGTTTATTTTTCTACTCAGTCAAACAATTCTGAGTGTCAGAATCAGAGGATATGTTCCAAGAGTTAATTTTAACTTTCCAACATGTATCATAAATACTCATATTTTATTTCTGCGCACGGTCTTTTTCCTTTTCATTCAATAGATTCCACACTATAAATAATCTTCCACACTATAAATAATATTATATTATTTATATTAATATAAATAATATAATAAGGAAACGCCGACCCTTCGCAAATGTCCTTTTCATTCGCTCTTTTCATTTACTTTTATTTAAAGATAGCGTTATTTGCAGATACTGTACCTACGAATAATTCGCTATTTGCAGGTACTGTACCTACGTGTGATACGTTATTTGTAAATACTGTAACAACGGATGAAACGTTATTTACGGGTATTTTCATTCTATTATTTTGCACACTTGCGAGTTCTAGATGATAGTACATTATTTTAATATTTTTAGAACTTTATTATCAGTTAATACATCAATTAAATTAAACTAAACTTATTCCATACAAGTGGCGCCATCTTGTACTGAATTTGAGAAATTTATTTCAATTTTTTTCTACTTTTTAGTTTTTAATAGATAATTCATTTGGTTTATAATAATGAATTATAAATTAAAGATAAAATAGTAGAAAATAATTAAAATAAAAAAATTCGACTATTTAGTACACTAATAAGTGTTTTTTAAAACTGCTTTTATTCTTTTGAATTTAGAATACTTCTAAGTATCAAAAAGGAAATAAGAATAGGAGTTATTTTAAATTTGTCTGATAATAAACTAAGTTTGGAAAAAGGAGTAAACACTGAATTTCAGAGATATAACATTTCGAGGAACTTATTTAAATACAAATTCTACTAGGGTTTGGCATTCGACCTGTCTGATGTTTAGCTAATGCCCTAACAACTGTACCACCCAGATTTCGCTCCTAGGCCGTACGGGGACAGTAATTTAGATATCTTTAGCTCTGTGATTTGTTAAATCTTTTAAATGGCAATTTTGAATTTTTTTTAATGAAAATTTACATTTTGCTAGTTGTTAAAAGAAGATTCAAACTATCGACTTAGGACATCCGTTAACTGCAAAGAGGTGTTTAAAATTCTTTGATGATGAATAAGAGTGTATGGAGCTCATCCGAACTATAAATTTGATTTTTGATAAAATATCCGAGTTGCAATTTCATCAGTAAACGCTTCAATAAACACTTTGTCTACAGAATATTAAATCAGATTCGTGGGACACTGGCACCGAAAACCAGACAACAGAAATGAAAATCATCGTGTGTTTCCGTCGAAATACTGAAAAATTTTAAAAAATAACATTAAATTTCATAATCTCAAGCAAAAAGAACAATCTCATAGAAACCGAAGGGAGAATAGACTGCCAAAAAAGACCTGTAGAAGGAATATTGAATTTGACAGTACCTACACATAATGTTTTATTCGCAGGTACAGTACCTGCAAATAATGAAGTATTCTTCGGCAAAAAAAAAAAAAAAAAAGTTTTTTCGTAGGTATAGAATCTGCAAATAATCAATTGCTTTATTTAATATACTATATTTTAAGTATTTGTTTTCTCTGTTGTGCTGCTGTACAGTGTACTGTACATTCCGCGCCGTTGGGCGTTGTAGACAAGTTCCTGTGTTTGTCTATTACCTTTAATGGATTTATTTTTAATCCTTGAAAATTAAAAACTTCCAAAAAATCTTTACACATTTTTCTTAAATATTCCTAAGCACTTTTGTCCTCCATCCTCTTTACCGCATGACTAATATTTTGGATAGTTTAAGTTTCAGACAATATTTTCCTACAACTTATGAGAAAATGATTTTTTAACTAGATTTTATTCCTTTTTCCTAACATGGTATATTATCTGATAAATTTAAATTGACTCCTAATGTAAATTCCATCTCTCCAATTAAGAAAAGAATAAAAACTGTTTTTAAAAACACTGTTTCATTAGTGTAACTAAAAAGTATTTTTTTATTTTAATTATTTTATAGATTTTAGTTTTTAAATTAGAATTGATTATTATAAATATAATTTTTTAAAACAATTTCTTCTTAAATTCATAAGCAGATGGCGCCACTGGCATAAAATAAGTTAATCGGTTAACTGATAATAAAATTCTAAAATAATTAAAATAGTGTAGTGTCATCAAGAAAACATGAATGTACAAGTTAACAGAACAGAAAATATCTGTAAATAACATTTTATCCGTTACTATTGTACCTGCAATTAACGTTTCATCTGCCCGTGCAGTACATACAAATAACGTTTTATTCACAAACAGTACCTACAAATAACGTTCTATTCGATCGCACAGTGCCTGCAAATAACGTTCTATTCGATCGCACAGTGCCTGCAAATAACGTTTCATTTGAACACATCATACCTGGAAATAAGGTAGGCTAAGGTTCAGGACCAAAACATTTTATTTCTTCTTAATTAAGGTGAAAGCATTAAAAGGAGTTGTGCTTAAGATTTTTATTTATTCATAAAATTGTCTTTATTTATGTTCATAGTACTAAGATGTCACACCACAGTCTCTTTTTTAATAATATTAAACATAATTTGTTATTTGCTGTATTAATTTTTAGAATAATTATATTTGTTTAATTTTGCAACTCTTATTCATTTGTTTATTTATGCACTTTCATAATTTTCTTTGTAAGTTTTATTTGAAGGAAAATATCTTTTTTGGGGCTATATATATATATATATTAAGATTTTACAATAATTGTGCTAAGACGCGCATTGTCTTCAATGTAGCGAGCGAAGCGAGCAGGGTTTGTGTAGCAAACGTGGGAGGATTGTGTAGCAATGTTTCTAATATGACCAACAGTTCCACAGAAAAAACACTTCCTCCTTTCTTTGAACCCCTTTGTAGAATTCTTCTTTCTGGAAACATCACTTTCAATGGAAAAAACAGCAGGTTCTTTAGGCCTTGCTTCAGATTTCTCACGGATTATAACTCTGTCATATTCAGCCAAGAGATTTTTGAACATTTAGTGAAGTGAAATTTTTGTCATCTAATTGGTATAACTGCATCACTAGGTTGTCATATCTTCTTGGCAGGTTAGCTAACATTTGGTATGCAATCTGATCATCTGGTATAACCTTTCCAGCATTCTCAAGGTCTTTTGCAGCTTGGGAGATTTTTCCGATATAACTGCTCATAGTATCCGATGGAAGAAACAGAATGTTCAAAAACTTTTTCCTTAGAGCTCCAATTCTTGCTCTGCTCCTGGGTTCAAAAACATTTTCAATTTCCTGCAAAGCAGCAACAGGAGAATCTATATTATAAACAATGCTTTTCAAGTTTTCATCAATACTTAAGCAAATAGTGGAGAGAGCCTTTGCCTTCCTTAATTCAAAGTTCTGTTTATCAGCTTTTGTAGCTTCAGTATCCAAAACAGGTTCTTGCTTGTTCACAAATTCTATTAATCCCAAGTTCAGAAGTTGCATCTTTATGTTGAATTTCCATTGCTTATAATTATTGTTGTTCAACTTCTCAAAGTTGCAACTCTCAGCAAAAGCCATTTCCAGTTTAAAAAACCAACAAAGCAAAGTTCAAAACCATCCTATAAAATGGCTGCAGGATTCCAAACAGCAACAAACCACAGACCTCTGCAACCACTTTTTCCTTTCGGGTACCATTTGAGATTCTTTAAAATTATTAGGGATTTTAATACCTACCAAATGAGCCTCACTATCCGATATATCCTCAATATTTGTTGAAAAATCATCCGATTGAATTTCAATTGCATTTGGTTCATTATCATCTGAAATTAATTTAGATGAAAAGTCAAAATTATCTGGGTTATAGTCAATACCCTTACTTTCACAGTATTTCTTATCACTCCAAACATTTAATGGAGCTTTTCCTTTCAAAGCTTTATGGGGAAATCTGTTTCTAAGATAATTTTGAGTATTTACAAATTCAGCCCATAAATTTTTGGGAAGTTTTCTTTCATGTAAAGGAGCTCTAACCCCTTCTATTATTGTTCTATTGTATCGCTCAGCAACTCCATTCATCTCTGGCGAGTAAGTGTTAGTACACTCAATTTTAATACCTTCGTTTATCAGATACTGTTCAAAATAATCTGCACTAAATTCTAACCCTTTTGATTTTTCTATTAGTTAATCGTCCCATCGCTTGTTTATATGCCTTAAAACACTCAAAAGCTTCATTTTTTGTGTTTTAAAATGTCATGATGTGGGCGTGTGCATTTTCTGACATCACTAACACAAACAAACAAGATAAATGCAAACAAAGGTTCAAACAAATATTTATACGATTTTTCTGAGCATGAAAAAACTGCTAATTAAACTAACAAATTGCAACACAATCTTCCTGGGGGTTGGCGAGCTTTAGTGAGCAGGGGGCAGAGCCCCCTAGTAGAGAAGAAGTTCATTACCTAGCGAGAGTTTGGAGTTTTTCCCTCGGAGTGGATGGCTGCGTTTCGCCATTCTGAATTTTTTCCTGGTGTTCTCCAATGAGAGTTTTAAAGGTTAATCTTTTGTCCAGCGGGATGCCTAAATATTTCGTTGTGTCGCTCTAAGGGATAGTCTTCCTAAAGACTTTGGAAGGGATACTTCTACTCATAGTGAAGTATACCGCATGGCCAGGGCCGGCCCGAAGGGGGTGCGAATGCACAAGGCCCCGCACTTCTGAAAGGCCCCACACCGGATTTTGCAAAATTCATTAAGATTTTTTTATTCTTTTTTAAATATTCTCTCAACCAACTTTTATGTAAAAAAAGGCACAAAATATTAATAATTTTTCTAAAAAGAAATATATTGCTTTTTTTCTGGTTTTGAAAATTTCTTTCAAAGATCTGTTAAAAAAGTAATTAGTGTATCTAGTGGATAAGAATCCAACAATTCCCTTTGCTACCTGTAGGTCCACGTGTTTCGGATTCCTGGGCAGAGCAAAAGGTAAAAAGTGATAACATTGTTCAGTCCTAACCAGGTTCGATTACCCCAGGAATCAGATGGTCACTCTCTTTTCGGTGCGGGAGCACACCAAAGTGGATGTCCGTCATTTGAAGATAAATTGCAGGTGATAATATTCAATACATTCCTTGTTCCCGAGATTATTACTTTCAGGGTATACAGGGGGTAATTCTTGTGTGCGGATCCACATCTGTTCCCCTAATGGCCAGCAGATAGTCTTTTCCAGGACAGCTTAAAGAAGCACCTAGAGGAATGCTTTTTCTGCTTATCTAGTTCTAAATTGAGCACATCTGTTCCCCTTGTATTCAGCAGAATTGCTATGCGATAATGAATGGTTTCTCGCTTTTGTCAAAAGTGTGGTTTTCCAGCATCATCTACGAATTCATCGTAGGTACTTGTTAAAAGGTAGTCTGTCACATCTATTCCTCAGAGTTTAATCAATAGTAGTGAATCTGAATATTGGATTGTGTGAAACACGACAGGTAACCCAAGGCATTTTCTCAGAAGCTTAATTTTAAACTGAACAGTTCGTTTGCATTCGGAGTATCAGCCGTACAGCAAAATAAAATATTCTGCATTTGTTCTTGGAGACAAATTTCAAGTATGCTAATTTTTACCTCTTTTATAGTTTTTTATTAAACTAACTTTCCTTTTATAAAATTTTATTATAACAGGTTATCAATTTATAAAACAATGGAAACCCCTTTGTTTTTGTATTTCAACATTTTTGCTATTTGTTATTATTGTATGCATTTCAGATAAAACATTTTTTTATTAACAAACGAAAAATTGTGTTTTCGACTCTTTTACATTGGGCATTTTTCGTTACAAAATGTTACTTATTTGGAACCTTTTATTGTTTTGGGAACTATATATCAAAAGTTATTTGGATAAGTTTTAAAATATAAGAAATATTTTGAAGATTGATTCAATTTAAATATCCTAAAACCAAAACTATCAGTAGGTTGTGCATAATTGTAAATAAGTTTGTGATCAGTCGATTATCGTTTTTTTAGTTTTTTTTTTTTGTATATGAAGAAATAATTGTTTGTTAATATGAAGAAATAATGAGTTCAACTTTTTTTTACTCAAGAAATAATGAGTTCAACTTTTAAGAATTCATTTGATAATCCAAAAAACAAGAAAATCCCATTCATACAGTATAATATTTTATTTCAATACTGAATGCATGTGCTGACATTGTAAATCGACAGAAAAATTGAAAGGGGGCATTTTCTCTTTCAATTGACTGCAAAGTTAAAAGTTATTTGAAATTTCTTAAGCATTCATGTTTTGAAACTCTAAATGAAACTATTTATAATTTTAATTTCAGCACTGAAAGTTTTCAAACTGAACAATTTTTTAATATATACTCATAAAATCAGGAAAACAGGACACATTTCTACAACATGAGTTTGCAAAAAATAATGGGAGGAATTTGATCTCTTATTTAAAAAGGAATGCTTGAATTCAGGGCCAACCCTAGGGGGTTTCGAAAGGTGCGAGCGCACAAGGCCCCACGCCGCTGTCAGATTGCGCAAAACAAAAATGAATTGCATTCATTTATTTAGCGAAATCAAAATTTGGCGGCAAGTTTTACCTTCCAGGTCACAATATTGCAAATATTTACAATATTTATTTAAATTGTATCTAAATTTTACTTCTGTTCTAAAATTATATTGACCTTACCAACAGGAATGGCGCTTGAGTTTTCTCAACGGTTGGCCGACGGGGCCACGACCTGCTGTAGCGTGCGTGTAATGAAATTGGTCTCAAATTTTGCCATATTATTGTTTATCAACTACAATTAAATACCAATACAAATATTTTCCCGGCGGGATACAAAATTTTTCCTCGATGGGGGGGGGGGCACAACATACCAGATGCCTCCCGGTCCCCTCTCTGGCGCTACCCCTGCTTACCAATAACGCTCGCGTCTGCAGAAAAATCTTCTTCAAGATTAAAAATAATAAAAAATTACTTGAGATATAGCATTAGAGGCGAACAATTAATTTGCTTAGTCATTTTATTGATCGTATCCGCATTAACCAAAAATCTAAATCATAATAGTATTATCAACGTATTTGCTATAAAACTTATAACAAAATGAAACAAACATCACATATTGTAAACTGATTTTAGTAAGTTGAAAACCAAATTTTATATATGAAACAATTATTTTTGTTGTTCGATTTATTAACGATTTTTTTGTCTGATTAAATGATTAACTTATTAAAAATATTTTAGTTATCTATTATTTTCATGTATTTTTTTAGTCTTTACTTAACCAAATTGTGAAATGTAATAAATAGCAAAAAGCAATAAATTATTTTGTTTGGCGAAATTTTTTCCAAGGCCCCGCAAGTCAACTTCGCACCGGGCCCCGCTTTTGTTCGGGCTGGCTCTGCGCATGGCATTTCTCGACATTAATTTTAGTTTGGCCAGGTGGTTATTGAGGCTTGTCATGTTTGCTTCCTGATTGGAGGTGATCGCTGTGGTGCTGTGCAGAAGATCGCGGTGTCATCGGCAAATAAGTAAAGGCGGATCTGCTGCGTTTGACAGATATCACTTTTGAAGATGTTGAAACAAAGAGGTCCGAGTTTCGACCCTTGCACCACGCCGGCCTCTGTCATCCTAGGTGTTGAAATTTCTTTCTTTACTCTAACAACAAAGCTTCTATTTCTCAAGTAAGCAGCAGTAATATTGAATTTTATGAAATTTGAATATCCTGGGTGCCCATCTGAACTTATAAACTAAATACATAATTAAAATTGAAATTCGACGATTAATACGCAAAGATTCAAGTTTAAAAAATATTGATTTGCGATCACTTAGTTTCTCTTAAAGAACAACAGAAATTCTGCTGGTTGCAATGCCTACAACTAACATTCTAAATCTTGATGGTATTCAAATGGAATTTTTATATACGCTGCCTTAGATATCTAGCTTCGACGTTATGAAAGAAAATTTACTCTATGTTTCGCGCATGAGCAGTTAAAAAGTATTTACTACAAATACTCATATTACCTCAAATATTCAAGCTATTAACTTGAAACTTTTAAGACAATGTTTCTCTGTTTCGCAAAATTTAGCGTAAGACTCTGCATGTTCTACGCAAAAAACATGGGATGTTTTAAAGAAACCTTTACATCTTCCCGAATATTCATGATATTTTTATGAAATTGCATGTAAGCAATGTGGACAAGAAGCAAAACGATTGATGAAAGTTATCAGACATGACACAGGCTTGGAACAAAAAAAGCTGAACTTCATAAATCCGGTATCGTGTCAAACGTAAACACCAAGAAGTAAAATAAGTATTATTAATTGAACAATAAATGAATAAATTTAAACAAAAAGTGCTTGAGATATTAAAAATATTGCAAATTATTATTTAAAAGAAAATTAATGGATGAAAAATGAATTCGCAAAAAGTTTTGTTAAAATAAAAACTGGTAAAAATTATCTCACTAAAAAATATGGCAATGTAAAAACTTTTTTTGATTATACATAATTATTAAAACTTTTGTTTTTCATTTTTGAACTAACCGTTCAAGCTATCTTTTATGCTTCAGTCTGCTATTTTCCTTCATTTTCTAAATTTTGCTTTTTTTCTTTGATTGGGTTTTTTCTTTATTTTTTTCTCATTGCTATTTTCTTACTATCAAGTTCCTCTTAGTACCATTTGCCTGATGACCTAAAATTTTTGCACATGTTACTTACTATCAATAGCATCAAGTAAAAAATCTTTTTTCTAAAATATTCAAAAGCAGACTGCTCTTTGCTGATCATTTTGTATTAAACACTCTAAATTGAAGAATATGTTTCAATATGCATTCTTCCTGATCTTTTATCTATCAAATCTGACATTTTAAATGTGCACACGGCGGGCAGTTTTTGTTTTCGTGTTTTTCACTTCTTTTGTGTGCGTACCCCCTCCCCCCCAACGCATTACCAAAAATTTTAATGCAGATTTACATCGATCCCAAGAATGACAAAATTCGATGCCGAAAACGCTGAAAACCGCGTTTTCACACAAACGTGTCATGTCTGTGTTGATAGACAAACGTTAGGGAACGAAAACTAACAAAAATAAAATCAAAATAACTAACAAAAACGAAGAAAAGAATGTTAAAAAGAACGCGAAAAATAAATTGGTTTCAGCGATCTTTTTTCTCACGAAATTCAGATCGGAAGAAATTCGTAGATGATTTTCTTTCATCCAATCATGGATTAAAATGAAAGACCATTGGACGAAACGAGAAAGAAAAGAATACAACCTTTTCAATACAACCCTTTCCTCCCAGTGCTAAACTTTGACCCCAAAGCGCGGCAAAACGCTGATACAGTAAAAGCTTAACTAACCGGCATGCTCGGGAAACTCTGATTTCCGGATACCTGAAAATTCCGGATAGTTGACTGTGACGGGAAAAATGGGGGGGGGGGGAAGGTAGATTGTAGAATTTTTTTTTTAAAAATTTTTTCGGCCAAATAATTTGTTTTTGTCATTTTCAAATGTGCATTAAATATAATTTTTAAGAATACTTCTGTATCTTCCATAACATTGTATTTACAAAACATATTATGAAGATTTTAATTTAACATTGATGATAAAAATTTTAAAAAAGTACGATCTGTAGCCGAATTTTTACCGTAAATATATAGACTGTAAAAATATAAACATATAAAAATAGCCGACGAAACTGAAAAATATTCTACTCAGGAAGCATAATAAAACTCTTTCAAGTGGCCATAAACAAATCCCAGATTGAATATCAATATTAATTATCTTTTAGAAGATCGCAAGGGTTGTTGCGCAATACTCGCGCCTCCAATTCTCCTGCACTTGATATTTCGTAATCGGAATGAACATCTGCCAGTATTTGGAGAGTAAATAAATAAAGGAAAAGAAAGAGACTTACCAATCTGGAGTAACACCCCATGAGCTTTTTTTTTTTTTTTTTTTTACCGATTCTGTCCCTTTGCCTTTTTTTTTTGGTTGTCGATTTCGTTTTTAGGTCTTGTTTTTTGGCGAAAGGTGAGGACCTTTTATTTATTTATTTATTTTTTGGTTCTCACTTTTGCTTTTGAACCTCCCCTCCTCCCTAAAACAAATCTGTAAATCACAGTACTGTATATTGTTTTTTTTTTCATTCT
Source organism: Araneus ventricosus (assembly GCA_013235015.1). Lineage (NCBI taxonomy): Eukaryota > Metazoa > Arthropoda > Arachnida > Araneae > Araneidae > Araneus > Araneus ventricosus. The sequence goes on along the minus strand of BGPR01001628.1, from coordinate 124,727 downwards.
ACGCCCCTCCGTGCGGAACAAACGTTGCATTCCAGAAATAAATTGTCCTCCTGAATGGAATGGAGCGCGCGCGTGCTAAATTTTGGCGCGCAGATGTAAAATTTTTAGAAAAACTTATTTTCTAATTTTTCCGGTTAGTTGAGCTTTCCGGATACTTGAATGCCGGATAATCGAGAGTTTACTGTACATAACTGGGACGAAACATAACTTTCGGCAGGATTACGCAATATATTTTCAAAACTCTTTCGCCTTAGAGCCATAAGCAAAATTTTCACATGACGCAACCCCCCCCCACACACACACATTAACAAAACTTTTAATGCAGATTTGCATCGATCCAAAGAATGATTAAATTCGATGCCGAAAAAGCGGAAATCTGCGTTTAAGCGGAAATGTGTCATGTCTGTCGGTATCGTTGCACCCGTCAAAGGAGAGATTCGGGATCTAGAAGCTAAAAAGCGCACGTTTTTATCATTACCTTCCCGTACAAGATAGATAACGGCTGCTTATGCATCTTTACTTCCATCACAAAAAGGTGCGTATGAAGAATTTCTTAGTGGCATCTGGAGTAATGTTGTTCCAGCGAGGTACACGAACTGCTTTCAGTGCTTCTAGCTCTCTGAACCATTGGACAAATTCGTCACGAAGATATCTAGTAATTTCTTCATCCCATTCTTACGACAGTTCCCAAGTTTTTTGTAGCATAAGCTTGGGGCAAAGCATTACTGGTGAAACAAATCCAAACGGATCAAATACTTTGCGAGTAGCAGATATCATTGTGTGTTTGGTAATGATTTCAATATTTACTTCTTTCAACCATTTAAGATTAATTGAAAGGTTGTCTTCGGATTTATTCCACTTCAGCCCTAATAAAGCAATGGTTTTGGAATTTACATATCTAGGCGCTGAAGACTCCCAGTCCCGAAGTTCAAACCCACCTTTCTTCATAAGCTCATTTGAGATATTAATTAAGCGTTTCAATTCCGATTCATTGTGAACACTGGTTACAAGATTATCCGCATAGGAACTATTGAAAAGGCGTTTTGTTACAAAAGGTTCAACATCAGGAGGACAACCCAGAGGAACACTGTAAGCCCACTAAATTCTTAAAAGAAAAATCCATTGAATATTTTGTCATTATCCCCAAATGGGAACGCCCAATTAAAATTGTCATTAGAGACCTCCATTGGGAAACCAGACTGCACTAAATCAAGGAATTGCTTGAAAATGTTTATAAATTTAAAGTTGACAAGGTTGTACAACTTACTAAATTGCTCGCTAAGTGCCCACTACCACTCTTTCAAATCACGCTCCCAAACGAAGATGAAAATAAAGGCATTTGAAATATCGATAATGTACTTTACTTTGAAGTTAAAATTCAAAGATTTCAAAGACGCACTGGTGCATCGCTGTGTTTCAGTTGCAATTTACATCATCATACTGCAGCTGCTTGCCACTCAACTCCTAGATGCTTAACGTGCAGGGAAGCCCACTCTCATCTGCAATGTAATAAAACCTTCACCCTAAACCCAGAAGGCAAAATTCAGAATCCAAAATGCATTAACTGCAATGAAGAAGGGCATCTCACCTTGTGGCGAGGCTGCAAAAAATTCCCTAAGAAAATTATTAAAAATACAAGAGAAATTGAGACCTATAGATCTGTCGACTCCCAATATTTCTTACTCCACAATTGCTCAAGAAAAAGAAAATTCAACTAATGGTCGATGCTTCGGTAACATCCGAAAACGAGCAAACAATTGAATTTCCCTCAGAAAAAATTCACCTAGTTTTAGTTCTTAGAGAATTCCAAAAAATATTTGGAAACATAAATATTATCGAAATAGCCAGTCTTTGATAGACTTCAAATTTTTGCCAATTTTCTCAAACTTTCCAACTAATTTGGTTCCTTTCGCCAGCGTCAACAATTGCCTCCATCCTTCTAGCTTGTTTCATTTTGTATTCTTAATTTTTAAAATTTCTCTCCATTCGAAATTTCTTAATGTTTTTTAAAGCACATTCATTTCACAGATGATGGCCCCTGCCGGTGGCCAATGAGCTGCAGTCCACCACCTCAACTAGGACAGAAGAAGTTTTATTTTTGGAACCTAAAACACTTGTTAAGGAGAGGTCTTTTTTTTTTCTTTTGTAAATAAATATAACTACTTTGCTGTTATTGTATAAAACGTTTTGAAAACTATTTTTCATAGCAATTTGAAAAAAAAAATGAAATAAAGGAACCAAGTCATTAAAGTGAACAGCTGTTATTACTGTGTGAATTGACTTATATTGAATAATTAGCTAGATTTTAATCCTGTTTTATATTTAATTAACAGGTAATTTAATCTTATTTATTAATTTATTTAATATGTATTCTACATTATACAGGTATGGTGTAGGAGTTTGGACAGGTGATTCCAATTCAGGTATTGTCTCATTATTCAATCATGCTTTAAAATTTTCCAAGGTCTCTTCTCAAACGAGCCCTAATGTGGGCAGGGACATTAATAAGCTAAACTAAACTGCATTATTCAGGCAAGAAAATGTACCACTCATTTAAACTTAAATAATGTGACATTTAAATATAAATATCATGTACAAGACAGTGTGAAAAATAATTTCAAACAGTAAATATATAAATAGAAAATCATATAATTAATATAGAGCACTCCTATGCTTAAATGTTTTTGTCAGCAAATCTACCTAAATATTAAATATATATATATTTATTGTGTGTACAATTGCAAACAGATATGACTCATCATGTACAGGATGTCCACCAAACCTCTTTACAATTTCAAAAATTTCATTTAATTCTCTTTACATTTTCAAAAAAATTGATGAGATATGTTAAACAAATACTGTGGTCTCCATTCACCAAACTTCCCATTTACATGTTACTAGCTGAAAATCCGGTGTTGCTCGGGATCAGTATTTTTTCATATACCAGCCTCATGCTTTTTTCCCCTACAAATATTGTCACTATCTTTCTCCAACAAACGTAAATCTTTGAATCCTTTCTTGTTGAATAAAAACTTTGAAATATGACCTTTTTATCAACTTGTAACAGTATGGTTTGAATGAAAATGCGAGAAAATTCGAAAAAGAATGTTTATTTTAAACTAACGTCATTGGATATTTCAGTGAATATTAAAAGCTACGAAATAACAGCGGAAGAAAGAAGTCTACCTTGACAAAAAAAAAAAAAGAGCAATATTTTCTTAGCTTTAACAGTGGTAAAAACACATTAATAAAGGATTTGATGGAACAATACATTTTATTTTATAACAATAAAAGCATTGTTAGAGTTAGAGTTTAAAATAAATTTTGAAACCTTAATTACAGTTGGAGCAAAATTATATAGCAATTAAATTGGTATCTTTCTCAATTAAATTGGTATCATTAAAAAGATTTTTTGCTCTTTAAGATGATGTAAAAATAATTTTCGTGTCATTAGCGAAAAAACGTCTAAAAATAGCTTAATTTTCGTTCTTTAGTTAAATGTCTTAAGAACCAATTAGTTCTGAAAGTTGAAAATAGCACCGTTGACCTAGAAATGTGCTCTAGAATGTCGTGTGCAAATTTCATTGCGCTATCGTTCACCGTTTAGGAGTTCTAGTGACTGACAGACACATGTATTTTCTGTTTTATATAATTATCTCTCCATACTATGAAAAGTAATTTCTATATAATGAAGTTCTCCCAACTATTTTTGTTTGTACTGTTTCATAACTTCTGATTTGACAACGCCTCAGAGAGCAACCAGTTCAAAAGGCAATTATATTAATTTAAGAATCTGCATATCAGAGATGATGAAAGTTTGGCAGTGGGTTGTGATTGCACCTACTACAAAGAATTGTTTTGTTAAAGGCAGCTTCATAAGAGGTGCCGAATATGACGACGAGTCCAATTGCTTGGCAGATTTGAAAGAAAAATGTCAGCATCTGAAAGACATGGGAGCTGTTGAAGAAGGTATACCCCGCCTTTCACCCCCCCCCCCCTCCAAATTTTATGACTTAATTTACAATGTTTAATAACAATTCTCTTTATAACAAAGTGTTTACTTTAGTGACGAGACTTAGTTTAAAAGACTCGACTAAATATTCCATGTCATCAACTGAATTTCAGGTACCCATTCAGTGAAAAAGGCTGTTGAAACAAACCCTACAAATGGCTACTGCGGAAGAAAAGTCGCAATATATATCATGGAAAGTGTATATTTTGGTGGCATTCATGTTAAAGATGTCATGTATCAAACAAAAATGCAGGTCATTAATGGCCTAAAACAAATGATTAGTTAAAAATTATTTCAAGGTTTTTCTTTTTCATAATTTATTGTTCATGATCTCAATGACATAGAGAACATACTAAAAAATGAAACAGGAAAAAATACCCTTCAATATCTACTTTTCATTTTGCAATATTTTTTTACAGATTTACTTATTCATCCATTTTAATAAAATCCTGCAATTGTACACTGACTTCATGGACACCCTGTATATTGTGTATGTTTAATTACTTGCAGTGTATTTAAAGACAGAGCAGGAGGAAGACGACATTTATTTAGGAAAAGAGCAAAAGTAGATCTGTACAAATACAAACACAACAGTAAATAAATATAAAAGCATAAAACAAAGAGACACAAATGCAGCATTTTGAACAGTAACACTGTCCAGGAGACTCTTGAGGTTCTCCTCCAACTGATTTTTAAGGGGTGTGGTCCCTGGTGATGGAGCATTAGCTTCAACATTCAAGGCCTAATTCCAATGGAGATCCACAGTGCAGGAAGGACCAGTTCATAAATCCGTTGCCATGGTACAATCTTCATGTTTGAACAGCATAAGTAGTTGACGAGTGGGGATTCTGGCTCAGGTGTCATCCTCGTCATCTGACCAATTCAAAATTTTGAGATCTTTCCAAAAAAGCATTAAGGTAATATACTAGCACTAAAATTTCCAACATACCTTTTAAAACCATGCGGGTCTTTCCAATATATTTAATCTTTAATTTGCATTTCATTTAAATTGAGTCTGGCATTAAGTTTGCATTTAAAACACTTTGATTCCTTATCTTATTTCAGTCAAAAGTATGATCACTAGTTTAAAATGGAGTGGAAAAAAGTCGTGAATTAATATTTACCTTTTAAGTAAATCTCAAAATAAAAAATATAATATTGAAAGTTACAAGCAAGTTTTACAGATCTGATTACAATATATCCCATAACTTATTATTATATATGACAACATATACAAAAAGGTTTATTTTAAAACAAGGTTTCATTTTATTTTATTTAGAAAAAAAAAAACAGTGATTGATAGTAAACTTTACTATGAATTCCTTTGATATCAATTCCATACACATGAAGTTTATTAAATATTTTAACAGACAAATGTGGAGTCTGAGCACATCAAGATGTGCCTACACCATTCACTATCTTAGTTAACTGTCCCATGTCCACTCAACCGGTTCTGTTGCTGTAATGGCTTCCGGTACGGGGGCGTGAGGCGGCATTCTGTCTTAGTTAACTAGTATAAACAGTGCATGAAACTAAATATCGGAAGAGTTATTTGAGATTTCACTGATAGACGAACAGAAAATTTGCTGCATAAATTTATTTTTTAAAATACGAGGCACCAAATACTACTTAGTAATGGAGATGAACATGCTCACAGAAATTTATTTTTAATGGCTTTTTAAGTGCAATGCAGTTATATGCATATAATTTTGATGAACATGAAGAAATGCAAAGGCAGTAAAATCTACAAATTTTAAGGCAGAAGTAGATTAACTCAACACTGGGAGTTTTACAAGACCATTTAATTTCGGTAACTTTTAATGATTCTTGGCATCAGCCTGTTGCTTAAGTAACTTAGTGCAGTTTAAAAAATAAGTGTACCGTAACCTAGACCTTAACATAAAATTTTTCCTTTATATCTTTTATAATTTTTTCCAAGTCTGGCATTTTATATTATTTACACATTCAAGCGGTGCCTCATTAAAAGAATAAGACTACCAATGCTACTGCCAATTTATATCCAAGTTAGTTATAAATGTAAGATCCTGCCCCTCCCCCAAGAATATTAAACCATTTAAAAAAGAGGAAATCTAGCAAAATGAATCAATGAGGCTATTTTTAATGATGCACTTTTCCTACATATGCATAAATTCCAGTGAAAATGAAGTTAATACAAGATTTACAGAAATGCTGTTTCAAACATAACAGTTTGATGCATTTTAATTTCATTGAGAAAACTTGGATGTGGCTCTCTGAATAACTGGCAACTTATGCAAGCAGGAGTAATATTTTGAATGCTGATGCTGTGTCTCTTTGCTGCTGAAATATTTGCTTACTATTTTGTGTCATTATTTGTAAGTCATCTCTTGTTCTTGTCATAAATAATGTCTTTTTCCTTTTCCCAGGCAGCAATCTTCTTCGAAATGGTTTTCCTGCAAATCGAAGAATCCATGAAAGATTTTATAAAAAAAGTTACATGTGAACCATTCCTTTAAAATGTGAAGTACTCATTTAATGCATATACACTGTTATTCATAATTATTAGAATGGACGGTTAAAATGTCATCCTTTGTTCAAAGAAGTTTTAAAAACTTGATAGTTTGCTTTTGTATTATGATGTTCTACTGCTTAATTTCATCCACTATAAAAGCATATAAGTTTTAGTTATTTCTTAAAATACAACTATTTTTCAGAAAACGGCATTGCTACTTTACCTGCTCGTAATTATTCGAATGGCCGATGACAAAGGTTATATTTAAGTAAGTATAAATTTGATTTTTTATTTTGGTTTGTGAAGCAGTCAAGCCAACAGTACTGCCCAAGAATATACAGATTTCCATTGATCTCTGCCACCACATCATTGATGATGATGTGAATTTTACCTGGCACAAAATCTTTTTCTAGGATAAACTGTGCTGAAACTAGGTCAAAAGATATGAAGATCAAAACATGAAAACCCAGGGGAAAAAGTATAAATTTCCAAAGTCATGTATGTACTGTTTGTACAAGTATGAGATGACAGGAACCATTGAAATCAATTGCAAGTAAAGACTATGATTGTGAGATTGACACAGAAAATTAACAATGCATCGTCAAAAGAGATTGTGGGAGACTTGAAATTGAATGTCAGCTCTTACAATTGGCCTTAGAATCAAGAACTCTGGGGTTGATCAGCTGAATCCAAAGGAAAAAAACAATCTCAAAACCAAACATTGCAAAGTGCTTGGCCTTTGCAAAGAAGCATCTTTTGAAGGATTCGCAATCCTGGAACAATGCTTTATGGCCAGATGAAAGCAAATATGAGCTTTTTAGATTAAAAAAAGCACAAATGAGTGTAGCAACAAACAGGCGAGGCACTTAAACAGATGAATATCCTACAAACAGTAAAACATGGAGGTGGAAATATGATGGTATGGGGAGGTTTTTTTTTTTCTCTAAAGGTGTTGGTGAAACTGTGATGTTCAATGGTGAAATGACTGGAAGTATGCATGTCAATATCCCGTCTCAAAATCTAAAGAAATCCATCACAAATTTAGTATAGGTCAACAGCAAAAGATAATGACCCAATAGCACATCAAAATTTCCCTAAGACTATTTCTCAAAAAAAAAGAAAGATGAAGGAACCTACAAAGCCTAATTAATCCCATTAAAAAGTTACGATCAATTTTGAGTCGGAAATCGACCTTAGAAGAGCAAGAAAAAGGAAATCGATGTTTTGAAACAATCAAAGATGAATGGTGCAGTATCAACCACGAGATAACGCAGAAACTAGTTGATACTTGATAGCAAGAAACAAAGACCGAAAGAAGCGATCAAGGCCAAAGAAGATCCAATTAAACATTTAGCACTCATATCCAATTTTAAAAAATTAACTTTTCATTGCAAGTTTTTCAATGCTTAAATAATATTGAAAAAATAGAGTTCTATGAAAATATTCATACTCTTACAAATCCTGCGATAAAGTTTGATTTAATAATAAAATCAATATATTTGAGAAATAAATTTATTTTCATTTCATTAGCGTTCTAATAATTTTGAACAATTATTTCAATTAAACTTTTCTATGTTATTCCCATCAATTCATTTTTAAATGGAACAGTAATGAAAACAAACTCGCACTGAGCTTAACAGTAGATTCGGTATTGTCTCCTTACTAATACTTTCTTGACCTTCTGAGGACGGCTGCACGTGTAACACTACAAGAAGCCAGCATGTCTGTGCGACAGAGATCCTCAAAGGGTTATTAATGTTCAGATTTTCCCCAACATTGTGTATACTTGTTTTATAGTTTTTAGCAAGTTAATAACCCTTCCATAGCTTAAAAAAAGTTAATTCTCATTTTTCAGTTGAATAATTTTATGCAATAACTTCTATAACTTGGAATTTTATTTTCAGCATCCGTTTTGACTACAAATCTGGACCTTCAGGACCTATTTTTTGATAATAACCAAAAAATATTTTTATATCACCATATAATTCAAAAAAAGTATCTTTTTAATGATACCAATTTTACAGTCATGCAATTTGTTTGCTGAATATTGACAATTTTTAAAAGACATTTTTTATGTCTAATTTACAACCAATTTTTCATTGTTGCAATGAAATTTAAACTGTTTTCATTGCTTTGAAAGTTAAGGAATGAAGAAGCTGCTTATCTTTTTGTATCCTTAAGCAATGTCAAAATGAATGTTTACAATCATACTTTCAAATTAGTTTTCGAATCAAGTCCTCAGATATTAAGCAATATATACTCTATATGCTGAAAGATTATACTTGCTATTCTCTAAACTTTTCAAACCAGCTAACATGCTGTTAGGCATATTCATAATATAAGTAAAATGTGCCAGGCCATTTTAATATTGGAATCAATTACTCATTTTACATGAGGAGTAAGAAAGTAAAGTGACAACACTACTAAAACAACATGCAGATGACACGGGCAGTTATATTTTTCATCCTGAGTCTTGACTAGGGATTGCAATCCGGCACCAATTTCAATCCAGTTGGATCCGGCCAGATTGCCGGGTCCGGTAGACGTCTAATGATGCCGGATCCGCCGGTTTTCCAGATTGCAATCCCTAGTCTTGACTCTTTTAGGGAAGGTTACATACATTATAAACAGAATAGGTGTAAGGATACTTAATGTCTATCACAACTTGAAATTATTTTGATGAGAGAACAATGAATTTTAGGTTATGCATAAAAGATTTAATTGAAATTAAACAACCATTAATGCCAGTAAACCAGCTGGTCGACAAAGGCTGCTAATCTCCAATAATAATAAAGGAGACTGTGTGTCTATGTGTTGGCACTCTACAGTTCAGACCACTGGACCAGAGTTCTACTAAATTTAGCACAAAGAAATTTTGGAGGTGAGAATGTACACCTCAGATCTACTTTTTTGAAACTTTAATTTTTTAATTAATTATCATTCTAATTAAACAAAAAAATTGGCATTTTTTCCTTGATAACTTCTGAAAATATTACAGCACAAAAATTATTTTTACACCATCTAAAAATTTAAAAAAATGACCTTATCTATTTTTTAATTTCAATACACTAGAGGGCTCTGCCCCTATTCACTAAAGCTCAGCAACCCCCAGAAGGAATGTGTGGGAATATTTCAAACCTTCTATCCATCCTTATCAAGTCCAGAGGTATTAAAGACAATATCTGCATGTAAAAAAGAAAGTTGAACATCAGCAGTGGCAGAATCTTAGCTTGGCCATTAAAATTAATGAGTGCAAGTTGTGACTATACCATAGATGTGGACCTGAACCAGTTAAATATGGCATTGCGAGTCAAACGTCCTCTAGTTGTAATGAAACAGAAATTTAAAAAATGGGCAGCCTTTTCCTCATCAAATGCCCATGGTTTCAAATTATAACCCTTATGCAGCTTTAAAATGGGAAATAAATAATCCTAATATTCAAGAGTATTTCAGCTTCAATCCTTGACCACCTTCCAATGTTATTACATTACTTTAACCCTTTGCGGTGCAATGTGCCAGCTGATGGCACACCTAATTTTACTCGCTTCTCAACTGATAAATTCAACTATAAATGGAAAATAATAAATTTAGGATAGGGCTAATAATACTCCTTTTAGAATGCATATAGCAGCCTCATGAAATTTCATTTTGGAATAGGAATCATTACAGATAAAGTTTGGGAAAATTCCTTACCTCAGAGATAAGAAATTTTTTTTAGTTCTGAACATCTACAATTTTAGCAAATTAACTCGGAAATTTTCCTACAATATTCTTGAAGTTTTTATATACGATTTTCTGTAAGATTCAACAATATTTTTTGAGTGTATCAAGATGGCTATATCTAAGGGGGGGGGGGGCGCATAGGGGGGGGTGACCCTAAAGGGGGATGATTCCCCTCAGAATGAAGTTTTTTTTTTTTTTTGTAAATTCTATGTCTCGACAATAAACTAAACCTATTCATAATGCTTTTTCATCATATTTCAAAAAATTTGATGCCTTGCACCGCAAAGGGTTAAACTTCAGTGTCCGATTACATAATATATAATAATCATTTATTTAATTTTGTTGCACCCTTCTTTAAAGCCTAATCATCTAAACATTAGCTAGACATATTTTTGTACTATTCATTATATATTTTAATTTCTAATGTTAAAATTTGTTATGCACTTACTAGTTAATAGACATGATGGGATTCTGGTAAAACTTGCAGCGCCAGCCTTAAAATGCACCACAGAAGCCAAACAAGCCGACTTTTGAGGTCCTTTGAACATAATGACAATCCACAAGATATTCAGTAGGATAGTCATAGGATGTAATTGTATGTCATTCCTACATAAGAAAGGGGATAGATATACATGGATTAAATGTAGTAAATATTGAATTACTTTAAATTTAGTTAACTTGTCAGAGACTGCAAATTAGAGAAAGAAATCCCTTCAGTTGACAATTTTTTTTAATCTAGACTGGATTTAATTAAAGATTTTAACTGTGTTACACCTTTTTTTCCTTTCTTTTATCTCCAGTCAAATACTTATTTATATTTTTAGCGGTAATGAGCTACATTATTTTCAAAATTATAGCATAATAATGCAACAAGAATTTTATACATGAATAATCTATAGAATACTAGTCTGATAGAATTTAAAACAATAATACCCAAGTCAATCTACTTTATAGTAAAAGTTTTTAAAAGTAAAGTTTCACAAGAAAGCAGAAAATTAATTTCATGTTTTTCAACAATAATTGGTTTTTATGCTTTTTTTAATTGAAAAAGGATGACTCTCATTTTTACAATAACATTTCATTTTAAAGCCGAATTTGAACCAAATTACAAGACTAAGTTAAGAGAGATTCTACTTTAACTCTTAATAGCAGATGTTTGACGTGCAACCACTTTAAACATACCAGAGCCACAATTATGGTTCAGTTTAGATATATTAAAATGTCCCATTTTGAAGCAATATCAGGGATATTTAGGTTTGGTTTGATTAAGGGTTTTATGGGCATTTATAGGTTAAGGTAGCTCGTTTATAGGCTAATGGATATTTAGGAATGAACCACATAATTTTTAGCTGTGGTCAGATGACAAGGATGACACCTGAGCCAGCACCACCTCTCCAAATGCCATGGCAGTGAGAGGGCATTCGGCATTCACTAAGACCAATTTTGAACATGGAAAGCCAAGACCTTAACAGCCCTCCTCAAATGTATGGTAATTCTTTGGAATACTGAAGAAATGGATATGGAATTCTCAGATTACTAAATAGATTCAGCCACAGATCAGCCAGTGAAATATGTTCTTTTAGTGTCAGAAAATGTGATCATCCAGAAATAATTCCATTTTCAAAAATAAACTGTTTGAATTTATGGATCTTTGCACAGATGTGTTCAAGCCCCTTCCCCGTATACACATAATTAAAAAAAACATTAGTTTCTTGTAAGCAATTTCAAAATCTCAGAAATAATAAGCAAAAAAAAAAAACCAGTCTTATTTTTCAAAAACTTTTTATTGTTTATAAAATTTAATCAGAGCAATTTTACATTTAGTTACAAAAATAAGAAAACTGATAAAAAAAAGTTAAAAGATTTAAAGATAACAGATAAAAAGTAATAAATTTTGAATAAAATGGTGTATCAAACATTCTAAGGGTTCTCAACCATTCTACAATTAAATTAACTGGCAAGAGTTACAAGCAGAGGACAAGAAAATAAGGGATTTCTAATAGGCCTTAATATCACTGCTCTAAAGAAGGTCCATTTCCTTTTTATAACCAAATCGAAGTATCACCATTTAATGAAGCAAAAGCATAGGCCGCTTTAAATCTTCGAAGATTACTACTTCAAAACTACATCTGTTATATCTAATCCCACTAATGAGTGGCCAAGTCTATGAATTAATGACTCTTGATAAAGGGAAAGGGTAACATTTTCAGTAGGTCCAAGTGACACTGGAGTATCAAGGTATCAGCAACAGAGGCAAATGTCCAACTTGAGCTCCAGCACACGAGGATAAACTGCCTTCCAGGAAGACTCCAGGTAGGGAAAACTGGCCACTATTTGTGCTATCTTGGAGGAAAACCTTTGGCAGCCAGCCTGGCTACAGTGAGCAATTTGTTGCTAAAGCATACATTGATCCAACACTTTTTGAATAATACTGATCACATCACAGACTGAGGGCAGGAATCACAACCTTGCATTTGATGAGCCTCAGCCATAGGATACCTTAATTTGCTGGTAGGGATCTTATGGCAATGGTTACAAGACAAACCAGGTTTAAGAAATGATATACTACAGTAAAACCCCAATTAACCAGAACCCAGGCTATCCGAAATGCCTCTGAAATCTCATATCTAAAGAAACACCTACTGTACTGCACACAAATAATCATGAAAGCAAGAATTTTTTGCAATGATATCCCAATTTAAGCCTTCACAAGAAGGTCAGAGATTAATTTTAGAATACTAAAATTAATATTAATGAGTATTAACAATATTGACTATGATATGGTTTACCTGTCAAGCGCACTGTACCCAAACTTGCCAGAGTGAATATTGTGCGTGACTCAGGGTTAACTTTATTAGAGAGCGTAAGAGTAGCCTATAGAGAGAGTTTTTAATTAGTTTTGGATTCAAAACATTTCAGAATTGCATACTGTAATTAGATACAAAATAGTAATTGACGTTCATAGTCTAACCGAAAATATCTTTACCCGAAATGAATTCCTTTTCTTTAGTTCAGTTAATCAGGCTTGTGCTGTATTTTCAGAAGAATGGTACTTGATGATTACAAATGTACAAGTTACTTATATACAAAAGAATTTAAAATCAAAATGTATACTTTAAGTATATCATTATAAAATTGTGTATGCATCGTTAATTAGAAATAAACATTTTACTTACATGAGAATCAATCTTCATAGCCTCTTTTAAAAGTTAAAACTAATTTACATTTTACAAGAAAATCTGGAATTCCCTTCTAAGTGCATGCAAAGCTCTAGGTAGATAACATATATTTTGAGTTAAGTATAGATTTTTTTTTTTAATACTACAAATGTATGTTTTGGAATGCATCTACTGAGATAACATACCCACTATTCTATCTCATCCAAGCAACTGAAAACTTTTGATACTTTATGGAAAGGAGATTGTAAAAAGTTCAATTTCTATTGGCCTTGAAGAAAGTAAGCAAACAGTTCTATATTTTAGGTCATAAATGTTAAAACAGTTTGTTTTTGCTTGTGAAATTTTTCAGATTTTGATTGAATCTGAATTTCATTTAAACATTTCAGATGATCGAAAGGAAAACTCATCTTCTTATAATCAGCACAAAAAAATTTAGTATTTTTAATATTAAGTGTAAATTTAATGTATGTAATATAATGTGAATTTAAAAGCTTTGTCTCTTTTTGTTATGTAACAGCCTTCTTGAATATCAAAATGTTAGCTGTAAAAATCTATAACAAAATGCCATGCACCACTCTGAAAGTCCCAGAATTAATCTCAATACTGTCCTGAACAAAATCCAAATATCCAGAAGCTTTAAATGAACCCCATCAGGATACTCGGAATTCTAGTAAAGCATTCTCAACATATTTTGAAAGTGAATTCTGTGCAACCTGGTTGGTAATATGGTCCATGTACAGTATTGCCATGCTAGAGGGCCTGGGTTCGATTCCCAGATAAGGCTTGGATGATGAGTAAAAGACTGTTGCCATTAAGGAATGACATCAAACAACCACGTGCATTTTTCTGAAACAGCTTTAAGCGTACATCAGTATCAAGGCATATTTACTACTTCCATCATGTCTTTGCATCATATCCTTAAAAAAAAAAAAAAAACATTTTTAACAAAATGAACATCAATTCAAAATATAACAAATATAGAAACATAAGTCAGGAAAGAGGTAAAATTTTATTTTCACTGTCATATGAAGTGTATATATTAATTACTCCCAAAACATTTTTGGAAATATATTAACATAGACATAATTCAATATCGTAACAAACTAGGTAGGTGTGTGGACCTTAAAGTAGCCAAACAGCATCATCATCATGTGGCCCTTACACAAAAAGAAAGATTTTAAAAACTATGAATTTAACAAACTTTTCATTTAACTATGAAGTTAGAAAGAAAGATTTACATTTGCAAAGGCATTTTAAAAACATGTTAAAATCTCCATCCAAGGATAATATATGCATTATTAGTTATTGTGCTTATTCACAGGCACATTACTACTGAATCCAACAAAATATTTAAATCATTAAGTCATCAATTTTCATACAAGTTATCATGACTAAGTTTATTAATGAAGACATCAAAAATTGTAAACAATTTAACAACATCAAACCAATAGTTGAAAAACCAAATTTCAGAAAATTTCAAAGGAATTTTATTGATATTAAACATGTGTTCACATACACACAAGGGCAATCATTTTTCAACTTTTATATGCAACTGTTTTTTTTTTTTTGCAAATTGGTCATATTCTACCATATTTATAAATCATGCGGTGTATGGATTATGAATTGCAAAGAACAAGCTTTTATTGAACAGTCGCAATGGAATCTGACCTTATCGACAGGGATAGTTATCCCCATCCTCAAAGTAAAGAACACATAGCTGCAAAATGAAAAATTTAACTTTCTATCATTCTTTTGTTCAGAATAACAGACTTCAGAAGGAAAGTTTCAGTAAAAAGTAACTATTTACTTCGTTAGGGTGAGGTGGGGTAAAATGGGTCATTTTATAAATAACTCAATGTAAATAAAATTGAAATTGATTTTTTTAAACTAATATTTGTAATATTATTTATCAATATGTTGGCAACATTTTTCCTTTTTCAAAAAGTTAGTTTCATGAATATTCCTACAGAAGAAGAATTGTTTACAAGCTGTGGATGGTGGTGTGCAAAACACATAATTTACTAACTTCTGAAAATCCCTATATTTTAATAAATAACAGTGCAAATTTGAAGTATTTTCTCATAAAAGAAGCTTTGGAAAACATCTCAAGCCAATCAAATAAGAAAAGTATTAAATATTTTCTTTTTTATTTCAATCTGTTTTAGATGGGGTAAAAAGAGTCATAGTTAGGCTTAGCTGATTTTTTTTTTTTTTTTTTTTTTTTTTAGGTCTACTGCAGTAAATTTTTTTATTTTAAATTTTTACATATAAACAGTGTTAAATTTAAACAATGTTAATTTAACAACTCTATCACCTGCACAATCAAGTGCCACTAAAGCTACTATTATTAATTCTAAAAAGAAAAGAAAAAGAGTCCAATACAGAGCTAGAGAAGAAATGACAGAGCCCGATGTAATTGAACGTCTTCATGAAGAACAATTGGAACGACTGAAAAAGAAAAATATGAACTTCGAACTGCCAAAGTTAAAACATGAACAGAAAAAAATCTCGCTCCACAACAAATTGATCTGATTGCAAGATGGTCAAGAATATAAGTGAACTTTTTCCTGAAAAATGGGTAGTCTATGAAAAGATTTGTTGGTCAAATCACACATATTGATGGTGCTGATATACATGTAAAGTATCTAAACAAATCAAGAATAGGGGATTTTTATGTTCTTCCTGAAAAAAGAGGACATTGATAGAGTAGAAAAAACTGATGTTGTAAAAGTTTTAGAAGAGCCATTTTGCAATAACTGTGAACAATACTACTTTAAAATTTGAATATTGTATTGTTTATCAGATTATGTAACAGACCACCTTTTTATTTTAATGTAATTCCTTATAAATATATTCTTTAAGCATCATTTTGCATTTATGACCCATTTTACCCCAAGATGGGGTAAAGCGAGTCAAAACTATTCACGCTAAGTTTAATTAATTTATAATTAAAAAATAATTGTTAAAATTACATAAAAATATCCTGAAGGAATGTAATGTCAAGATGTAATTGAAAAAAAACACGAAAATTTTATGATTTTATTGCTATAAAACTTTGAATGTGAAAATAGCTAAAAAGTGACCCATTTTACCTCACCTGACCCTACTCAATATAATAATTAGTCAGATTAAGCAAAATTCAATTTAAGCATATACACATGATTAGAAATTTAAATATTATGCAATGCTTGCATTAATTTGAATCAATATACCAAATGCAGCAATATTTAATTTATAAGCATTACATCCAAAGCTCTCCAAATGGAAATTATAGGACATTTAACGCAAAACAAAGCAAGAAAATGCATCTTGTAATTGGCTATATATTTAAAGGTCTATTAATATTTCACTTAGAGCTTTGCTAGCACAGATGCTAAAAATGTATCAACAGTAATGTACAAGTGTATTCCCAGAACTATGAATAATCCCAACGGAATACTATTTTGTTCGTATTTAAAAAATTAAGCAGGCAATATATATGCTTATTCCTAGATTAAACAATATAATAGACCTCGAAAACATACTAGAACTTGGAACGTATAAGAATTTATATTTACAGAGTACTTGAATTTAATCAGATAAAAGGTAAATTTGAAAGCGCAAGATTGTGAAACTGTGCTGAACAAGAAGTTTTCTTAGCAATTCAGTATGTTGTACAGTTCCAAAACATAGTTGTTAGTGATGGATAAGAAAAAACACCAGTAACTTTTCTCAAACAAAAAAGAAACTTACCACAGATTTTTTAAATGAAATTGTTATACATCTGGTTATATTAGTTAGTTAGTTATTATTGTCCAATTATAACTAAGGTCACCAGATGTGACCTTAGTTAATATTGGACAATAAAATAAATATTACCAACAAGATATTTTATTTTCACAGCAGGAGGGAAAACGCTGCAGCACCAAACATTTTTTTTTTTTATCTTATTTAAAACAGCTATTTTTATGAGTCTCTCTTCTAATAAGATGTGATTCTTATTTGACATGTAGTAAACTAATGAATGGTTACCGAGAACATCAAATTATTTCTAAAGTGAACACAAAGGCAAATAGGTTTTAAATAAAGATTAAGAAAATGATCGGAAATTTTTTTTCCATGTGTTTAATCTAATACTTATAAGCATTTAAAATCAACAGGTATCACCAGAAGATTGTAGGAAATGAACTGGGAAAAATCAAAATGAAAAATTTTGAGATATTGATTCAATTCAGTTAGAACTTTTTTTAGCTGGTATTATTTAAAATCAAATAGCTCATTTGCATTTTTTTAAAAGTAAACAAAACCATTCTTACTAATAGTGACCTAAATTCTTACATAAATTAACAACGAAGAGATGAATTATGACAATATAACAGGACAAATCCTGAACGCAATCACCTGTTTTTATATTTTTCCTATATATCTCAATGGTATATTTGTTCCAAGACAAAATTTGAGATAGTGAAGCTCTGCAAAAATCCAAAAACAAATTCCAGATTTGAAAAAAAAAAATCCAGAATACAATTGCCCCTGAAAGGACACTTATAACTGAAAGTGTTAAGAATCCTAGGGTATATCACGTAGTGAAGGTTTCTCAACATTTTAATCAAGGACGTGCTACGTCCAGGTGAATAAAATTCCATCAATCGTGTAAAAAACAAACTCCTGAGAAATATCAAAATTCTAACACACGGAACAAGGCTGGTAGAACTTCATTCGAGTGCACCTTACACAATATAGTTACGCTGATGTGATAAATGTGACAAGCCAATATAGTTTAGTTATATAACGTCCCATTTTAAAGCAACACAAGTGCTATTTTGGGCCAGACCTCTTATTTTTGAACCATGGTCAGATGACGAAGACACCCGAGCTGGCACCCCTTCTCCAAACTTCCACACCACACCAACAGGAGTCTGTCTCACCCCTTGTGTATGATTTAAAGCACAATGGGCCCAATACATGATGGATAATCAGTGGAATCTGGTTTCAAACCTGAAACCCTCCTGCTTCGATGATGACACCTTACCACTAAACCACAACATGCCAATTTAATTCAGAGATCCACTGTAAATCTTGCAGGAGTATAGGAATAAGATAACATGCAGTAGTAAGATGTTAGCGGATGGTCATTTAACTGCGAAATGACATGAAGAGACATCAGTACCTTTCCAGCGAAGTTGTTTTGTTTTCTTAATTTGTTCTGTATTTTAACAGATTTTTTTTCTAAAGTACAAAACAATAAGATTACATTGCTTCTATTCCCATATCACTCGAGAACCATCAAGGCACTTCAGTACCATAAGCGACAAAAATTTCACAAAGCATTATTATACCACGTTATTTTTAATGTAACTCATCAAGTGAAATCCACATAGTTTTAAAGCTTTATAGATATACTACAAAAATTTTAAAATATTGCTATCTCACTTTCGACATAATTTTTTTTCCTCACCAAACACCAATCCACGGGAAAAACGGGAGTTCTCGTCACCTAGCTCGCCATAATTGCGCCTCAAAGAAGAAAACTCGCCAAAAAACTCGTTACAAAAGAAAAAAAAAACGTTTGGCGTTAAAAAAACTCGCGAAAAGTAAAGGAATAAAGGGTCAGGATCACAACGATTGTCGAGTAATCGCCCAAAAGAAAGTCCCGACCTCCCTGGATTCTAAAGACTAAATTACTGCAGATTATAACCAACTTAAACACATACCATTTTAAAAATTAAAACAATTACTTATAAAATAAACTGTCATACAGTGAAATTCTTTAGCTGAAAAGAAACACATTTAAATCGCTTTCAACAATACAAGGTATTACCTTTAAAACACATATGATACGACGATTTGGACGCGACATGCCTTGGAAATATCCCTCACGCTCCGAGATAGCACCTGTCCTGCGATTCATGCTGAAGTTCAACTGACAGCAGAACTCGCCATCTTTGTGTTCCAGCGTTGCTACCGGATCATCAAAATTTGATTGAATGATTGAATTTTTTTTCTGTAAAAATTCGTAATGTGTAAAAAGTTGTATCCACAGAGAAACTTCTCTGTGGTTGTATCATACTCATAATAAAGGATTAAGAATAAGGGGTCCATTCTGCTACCCCCGGTTGGGTTGGGACACATCACTTTTCCGCACGTTAACAACGGGGAAAGTGACGTCTCCCAACCCAACCGGGTTTCCCAGAATACACCCGATAGAGCTTCAGAAACCAACCTCGACTTCCGGTTTGATGTTCGGGTCTATTCTCGTACCCCGGTTGGGTTGGGAGCGTTTCGTCTTTCGACCGCGGGACTTTAATGGCTTTTTCTCGACCGAAAAAAGGGGTCTGATTCTCGTACCTCGGTCGTTTCGAACATCTCGCTTTACGCTAGGAAGTGACGTATTTCTGCTGCGCGCGCAGCAAATCAAGCAATCGTCATGCGTAGTTTCAGATTCACGGCGCTATTCACCAAACAGCGTGTTAGCATCGGAATCGAGTAATCCGTGACCGAGCGTTGATTCCGGATTTCGCGAAATTCTTATTCCCGAACAAGAGTTACTCGATCTCTCGGTATCGGAGCCTACGTAGGACACGCCCCACTCTGTTACGTAGGGTACCAGTTATTCCTGCCCCCATCATTTTCAAAGTAGATTTGCATTGGTCCAAATATGTCACATGATTATCAGCTGATTTTAGCGCCTTCTAATGTTTGTTTTGACTGTCATGCAACTTTTGAATATTTTTGTTGCCTGAATTTAGGATTCTCGAAATAAAATTTTTATAAAATTGTTATTCTTATCTCCATATGTTTTCAGCACATATGGATAAGATTCGATTTTCAGATGTTAGTATAATTGTATCGAAATGGAGATTTATAGTGACAATCCCATATAAATACTTGTATATTTCTGTGTCTTGATACATTATTAAGCAAGTAGGTTTTAAATTTTCATAGTATGCTGCAATAAAAAAAATATTGGTATTTAGATGTACATTAGTGAATATTTGTATAGTAAATAGTTTCCAAATAAATCCAGCTTTTACTAAAGCCTATGTAACAATATTCCTTAAACAAATTGCAAAACTATTTCATTAACAAATATATAGATTGAAAATATTGGAAAGAAGAACCTGTAAACTGCTCATGTGTAAACAAAAATCAGACTAAACGTTTCTGAAAAATGGAAGAATTTTTATGAACACCAATACCTAATAAAACAAATAATCATTCAATCCATTTATTATTAATAAAATGCTATTGCGCTAGAGATATTTTTTGTAAGAACTTCCTTCTCTCTTTATTTTAAAAAAATTAACTCAAGTATTTTATTACATTTACATATTTAAAACTTGTTACTTGTTGTAAACATTGAATTTAGCAAATTTTGATTTTCAACTGAATGAATTACTGACTAGTAACTGTTCAGAACATAAACATAATAGTCTTGACAAATCCAAATAAGTGTAATGAAATAAATTATTGATATTATTTGTAAGTATTTTAGAATTAATATTATCTTTACATGAAATGTATGCTTAATTGATGGATTTCAGATATTTTAAACCGTCCAAATAATCAGATAGATAGCAATTGTTTTAAACATTTCTATCACAATTAAAATGCAGATTTGCTTTTCTCAATATCTTCATTATTTGAGAATAAAATGAGGTATTCATTTTTTGATAAGTTGGTATTAACATTCTATTACTACCTGCATAATATCTGCTGTGTTTCATAGCAAATAAATTGCTATGAAACACAGCATGCTTCAAGTTTATATTCATTAACAAGAGTAATTTAATGTTCTTTACTACTTATTTTATTATTACAACTCGTTACTTTATGAATTCAATAAACAAAATTTAAAAAGAAATTAACAAACATACAACAATTGTTAAAATATAGCAATTTTCTTGGTTTTACCAACAAATTGTTAGAATATTTTTTATTTTGTGTACTTTAATAAGCAGAGCATTAGAGACCTACATTTAAAATATAAGGGGAAGGAAACTCAGAATGAAATGTTGCTACAAATAAAATGACTTTTATGTTAATAAGTTATTTTGACTTAACAAAAAAATTATATCAATAATTTAAAACTATTTCAAGGATTCTTTTCCTGCCAGTTTTCCAATAACAGTCTTTTTATTTTCGTTCAAGTAAAAACATTTAATTTCATATAGATTTGTATAAATAAAGAAAAAGAAGTCATCTTTTAAATTTTTTCATACAAATATGTGAATTTATTTTCTGATTTTCAATTAAAGTTCATGGTTACTTAATATCACAGATAAGAATATTACATCGAAAGGGACAATGATTTATTATGGTCTTATTACATAGAATTATATAAAACTTTATATTATTATGGGCCCACTTTCATCTGAATATTTTATTCAAAATGCAAAAAATGTTTATAATTCAGTTATTTTGACAAATTTACCAAAACAAGTTGGCAAAAAAAAAAAAAGCTTCTACCAGTCAAGTACGTACATTAGCACAATTTACAGTAATTTATAATTCTGAATAAGATTTATGAGTCCTATTGCCTATCAAAAGGATTTTCAATAACTGATTGATGATTCACATGTATGTAGCACTGGTGAATGAAATATATAAAATAAGCTGCATAGATCAAAAGAAATTTTAAATCTTTAAATGATGTAAAAGATAAATGTCAAAGCAAATTAATATGAATTGATTTCTCTGTATCATTCAACTATATACAGAGTTATATATAAATTTATAAAACTCTTTATTATGCATTCAAATTTCTTTATAAAAATTTCCAACTTCACTTATTATAAACACAAATGTTAGGCAACTTTTTCCAGTGAAATAAATACTCGATAAATTCTATAAGGAATCAACAAAAGGAATAACTTTGCAGTATATTTAATAAATAAAGATAACTATATAAGCTTACAAACATACCACCAAACAAAGGTTTTGGTAAACACAAAGGCAGTTTTCTGGATGCAGAACAGAGTATTAAGTACTACCTAAGACAGCTATTATTCTGATATTTTTTGACACAACTCAGAAACACATCTCTACTCTGATAACTATTAATATGTTTTTATGGATATGTTTTTAAAATATTACATCCTGAAAAATCATGGTCATGGTGTTATTGCATAGAATAGCAATGAAACTTTATATTATTTTGAGACAACTTGTGTCTGAATATTTGAATCAAAATGCAAAAACAATATTTATAGTTCAGATATTTTTACAAGTTGACAAAAAAAAAAAACTTATACCAGCCAAATAAGTATATTAACACAATTAACAATATACTTTTATTTCATTTATAATTTTTAATAACATTTTAAGAGTCTTATTGCATATATAAAAATGTTTTTCTGCAACTGTTAAATGGTTCACATGAATGCAGTGTTGATGAATGACTTATAGGAAATATCAACATAAAATACAGACTGAAAGACATTTAAAATCTTTAATACTGTAAAGATTTGTCATAGCAAAGTAAGCTGAACTAATATTTCTGTAAAACACAACTATATACAGAAGAATGCATTAATTTATAAAAATGTTTATTATGCATTAAAATTTCTTTATGGAAACATAACTTCACATATTTAGAAACAAGAATGCTAAGCAATTTTTTTCCACAGAAATAACTGCTATAAATTTTAACTAAATTTTATAACGAACAATATTAGACAACTCTGCAGTATATTTAATAAATAATGGTAAATATATAAATTTAGAGACATGCAAAAAAACAAAGCTATATTACAAAGACAATTTTCCTGATTCGTAACCAAGTATATAAAATACTGCCGTATGCATATCAAAAGTATTAAAAACTTATTATCATACACATGGTATTTTGGCAAATTCATAAAAAGTTTCCATTACACAAAAGAAATAATTTATACAGTTTTCAAGATGTAAGAATTCTGAATATTTTAAATTTAGTTGACCAATAAGAGATTTGCATCTTTTGAAATAAAAATCATATAGCTCATAAAACAAAATAAAACAATTCAGCAAATTTAATAAGTTAGAAAGAGGTAGTTCTTAATAATAGAAGAGTGTATATCAATGCATAGGCTGAAACTTTTTTATACTGCTGTAAATTTTTACAATGATTCAATAATATAATTTTGAATTAGATTTTAAGAGTCCTACAGCATATCAAAATATTTTTCTGCAAGTCTTTAATGGTTAACATACATCAAATAGCTTCTTAATACCCAGAATGTAAAAACGAAAATACAGTATTGATGAATAAAGTGTACAAATTATCAGTATAAGCTGCATATATTTACAGAAATTTAAATTCTTTAATATTGTAAAAAAAATATAAAAAATCATGTTAAAGCACACTTAATTTCTCTGTAAAATGCAATTATATACCAAAGGATGCAGTCAAACCATGTTCTTGAGGAAATTTCCAACTTCATACATTTATAAATAAAAATATGAAGCACATTTTTTTCCCACTAAAAATAACTACTATATAATACATTACTCTATAGTATATTTAATAAATGAAAATCAGTAATATTAACTTGGAAAAACACCACAGAACAAAGCTTTATTAAATACAAAGACAATTTTCTGGATGTCTTCCAGTGTTAATGAATACTGTCTCCATGCAGATCAAAAGTGTTCTAAGCAAGAAGTGTTTTGAAGCATAAAAGTGTTATCAAAGAAGGAATGCACCTTGTATTTTCATAAAAAAAAAATTCTTTTGAAAAATATAATACATAATTAAACATAGAGTCCATCATTGTAAAAAATATGGATATTTTAAATTTATCTGACCAATAAAAGATTTGCTTCTTTTAAAATAAAAATCAATATAGAACATAAAACAAAACTGTGCAACACTGCAAATTAAATACATAAAGAGGTCGAGATTAGTGATACAGAGTGGCTAAATAGGAGTATACGAGAATGTGTAGTTGAAATATTTATATACTGCTGTGTATTTTTATAATTATTCAACAATATAATTTAGTATTGGATTTTAAGAGAGCTACTGCATATTGAAATGTTTTCATAACTATTTAATAGTTCAGATATATCAAAATAATTTATTAATACTCAGAGCTCAAAACACAATAATGCAGCATTAATGGACATAGGGGATAAAATTTCAATATAAGCTGTATAACTTGATAAAGAAATCTAAAGTCTTAAATACTGCAAAAACTAATTGCTTAAACACAGTAATATGAACTAATTTCTTTGTAAAATTAAATTTTATAGAAATAAATGCATTAACTTATGAAACTGTTAATTACACAATCAAATATAAATATTTTCCTTATGGAAAATTTAATTTTTCTTTTTCCACTGAAGTAAGTGTTATATTACCCAGCTTGCAAAATAAATAAAATTATGCATTTAAATTTATCAGAACAAAGAGATTTATATTCTTAGTAGTAAAAATCATATACGATAAATTTAATAAACAAGGTTTGATAGTATACACTTGGAAACACAGTGCAGAAAAAAGCTTCATTAAAAATAAAGTCAATTTTCTGAATGTGTCACCGGGCACAGTGAAAAGATTCATTTTATTTATGGTAAATATGTGTAATTAAATCTACCTGAACAATAAACAGCTTGCATTCATTGGAGTATACAGTAAATAACCTAAAATTAATTGTCCATCTTTCTTTAACACATCAGTTCATTACTCACGAAATAATTATGTGTCAGCCATGATCATTGCTGATAATTGTACACTGAAAGTATAAAAATTAGCTTGTATTGTTGAAACCGACAAATATTAGATAATCCTCTCGAAATCGAGATTTTCTCTTTCAGGATAAAAAGTATGAAATATATTTAAAAGCATACTTATTGAAAAGGAAGAGCCAAAAAATAGTAGTGAAAAGGAGTTTTCTCCACTTTACATACAAAAAACTACACTATTTGTCTTGCTAAACACCAAAATATTCTTCCAGATTGTTTTTCTCCAAAAATACTACTTTTACAAGCCATGCAAAAATCCAAAACATTGAGCCAGAACAATTTTTCATTCTACTGCACATGCACACAATGTTTCCATAATATAATTTTCAATTAGATTTTAAGAGTCCTACAGCATATTAAAATATTTTTCTGCAAGTCTTTAATGGTTCACATACATAAAAATAGTTTATGAATACCCAGACTGTTAAAACGAAAATACAGCATTGATTAATAAAGTGTATAAAATATTGATATAAGCTGCATAGATTGACAGAAATTTTAGTTATTTAATACTGTAAAAAAACTGATAAAGCACTCTAGTTTCTATGTAAAATGCTACTATATATCAATGAATGAATTAATTTATACTGTTTAATATGCACTCAAACAATATTTTTAAGGAAATTTCCAACTTCACACATTCATAAATAAAAATATGATGCACTTTATTTTAACCACTAAAAATAATTACTATTCTAACAAAATCCCATAAAGAACTATATAACGAATAACTCTACAGTACATTTAATAATTGAGGATCAATATATTAACTTGGAAATACACCACAGAACAAAGCTTTATTAAATACAAAGACAATTTTCTGGATGTCTTTCCGAGTATACTGCCTCAATACATATCAAAAGTGTTATATTATTTACAAAGAAGGAATACACCTGGTAATTTCAAGAAAACAATCGTTTGCAAAATATAAGTCTTTTACATTATGTATAAGACATAATTTAAGATACTGTCCATCATGTAAAAAGCATGGATATTTTAAATTTATCTAACCAATAAGAGAGTTACTTCTTTTAAAATAAAAATCGACATGGCACATAAAACAACTAAATAGTACAACACAGTAAATTTATGAGTAAGGAAGAGGTATTTATTAGTTATATAGAGTGGCAAAGATGGAATAATGTTAGAGAATGCAATTTTGATAGCAAAGTTGGATAACATAATATAAAACTACTTCTCATCAATTAAGACGTAACTAAACACAGCTTTAAAATATAAAAATTTGAGCATTTTAAATTTATTTGAACAATCAAAGATTTGCATTCTTGTAGTAAAAATCTTATAGGAAATAAAACATCATGCATTACAATACATATAATAGACAGGGATCAATATTTTAAACTTGGAAACACACTGCAGAAAAAGGCTTCATTAAATATAAAGTCAATTTTCTGAATACATCACCAGGTACAGTAAAGACATTATACTTTTTTTAGTTAATATGTGTATTTAATTTACCTGAACAATAAGGAGTTTGCATTCTAAAAATGACAGCAATCCAGGATAGATATTAATAACATGAAATACATCTTGAAACAAAATTTAGCGGCAAGAAGTTATTATTTTTCACTTACTTATTAGTTAGGCTAAACACCAAAATATTCCTCAGATTGATTTTTCTCCAAAAAAAAAAATACTCTTACAAGCGAAGGAAAAATCCAAAACTTTGAGCCAGAACGATTTTTCATTCTACTGGCACATGCACACAAACGCATATTGAACTCGATCCGCCGATAACTCGCCGATTTTCTGGGATTGAAAAACGGGGGAAAAAGGCGCTCGACAATCCGCTGTTTTGGCATGGAGAATAAGAAATCGGTGAGCTGACACGAGTGTCAGTGTCAACACGCGGTGGTGAATAGCGCCGTCAGTTCGAGTTTTGAATCGCCAAAGGAATTATGGCGACGTGCACATTTTCTTCCCAATTCGAAATTATGTTTGATTATTTTGAAAAATATCCACAAATTTTAAGTGGGAAAGTTGATCGCATCTTTTCAAAAGACACCAGGGTAAGAAGTGGGAAGATTTAACTATGCTTTAACTATAAGGGGTCTATTCGGGTACCCCCGGTTGGTTTGGGAGACATCACATTTCAAGTTGTTAACGTGTGGAAAAAGTGCCGTCTCCCAACCCAACCGGGGGTACCAGAATAGACCCGTAAGATGAGTTATAATGCATCTTTCTTGCTTTCATAAGTCCATTGTTAAGGGGGGGCTTTAAACCATTTATCTTTTACAAAATATGCATTTATAATAATATTATACATTTATAGAACATAAATTGCAGTCTTTTTTCCAATATATTGATGTAATTTTACCAGTTTTCTAGAGAGAGGAAAAGTAATAAACTTTTTTTCCATGCCAATTATTTTAACATGAATAAATCTTATAAATTAATATTACAAACCACATTTTTATTTTTACAATTACATAAGAAAATAAAACATGAAAAAAAGTTATTAAATTCAGCAAGTTTTCACAACATTAAAAAAATTACATCTTTATCAAGGAACAAGAAAAATTCTTTTATTGTCAGATTTTGCAATTACTTTGTAAATATTTTACAAATTTCATTGAATTAAAACCCAAATAAAAAAATTGTAATGATATATACGGAATGAGGAAAGTCATTCCACACTCAATGTTTAAAAAAATGTTAAAATGTTGCCCTAATTTAATTTAATAAGAAAATGTTAAGTAATTAAATCTTTAAATGTCAGTAATCTTAGCTAATTATCAACTATCATTATTGACTATCTTGATGGAGTAGTAAAAGATTTAACTACTTTTTTTTAAAAATCTAAAGTAATTGATAAATTCTTCTTCAGATTGGTCAAATGGATTACATTTATCCCAATAAACCCTTTCAAAGCACAATTAACGTCTTAGCAGCCTCCATTTTAAACGAAAATTTGATAAGTTCTGATATCGAAACAACACTTCTCGCTAGCGAATAGCGTTTACGCCAAGTACAGAGCTGACGAGAAATCGGAATCCTTTTTTCGACTGAGCGAAATCCCAACCGGTTGGAAAAGCGGGTACGAGAATTGCACTTGTCGTTAACGGGCGGGAAAAGTGACGTCTCCCAACCCAACCGGGGGTACCAGAATAGACCTGGTTGACTCGCAAGTGGGCGAAGAGGGCTGTTGCTGCTCTTTTTTACTAAAGTTGCTTCTGCAACTTTTGCCGCATGGAACGAACTTGCAACACACCATCCTTTCTTTGCAAGGCGGGTTGGCGCCGTCGGGGAAAATTTTTGTATCCCATCGGGGAAAATTTTTGTATGGGATATTCAACTGTAGTAGATAAATAAGAATCTGGCGAAAATTTGAAACCAATTTCATTTCACTAGTCCCCCGTACAGAACAGAACGCCGTCCCTTACCCCCGTACCCGTGACCAGACCGGCCCCTGAACGGTTTGATGGGCAAGACACGGGAATTTTATTTAAGAAAAAGAAAAACAAAATAAACAAAAAGAAGGAAATATATACACTATGTACAGCACAGGCATTTTCACTTTTACACTATTAGTTCGTAATAGTCTTCTTTTCTTCAGATGTTGAAATGACTTTCTTTTATTTGAAGGGGGAATGTCCGGCAATTGAGCTACTTAGTTCAGCTCGCTGGGAAGTTGAAGGCTAGGGAAGCCGGAAAAGATGTCTGTTTTCGCTAATGAATTTGATAATCCCACGAATTTCCTGCTTGGAGACGAGGTTATTGGCAACCCTTTTCAGCCATTCTTGTTCGAAGTTTGGCGCTGGCTTCCTCATATGCCAAGGCACTGTGTAAATACACTCCGTGGCATAGTGAAGTGTCGTGCCAATTCCACCACAACTGCAATAATCGCTGTCAGACAGATGAAAACCTTTTGAGGTAGGCAGGGAAATGTCCATGTTGAGAGAAGAAGATAACATCCTCTCTAATCCAGTTAGTGGGACGGAGACTAACTGAGGGCATGATGTTATAGATTTTCCTGCCTGTATCGCCATTCTTCCATGAGGTTTGCCACTCCTCAAGCATCCTCTTCCGGAGGAGGCCTTTTATGTGCGGTTTAGGAAGCTTAGTATGTGAATAGGGTTGTCCATGTTGTGTTGCGTCTTTTGCCAGTTGGTCTGCTCTCTCATTGCTTATATTGCCAGCATGCGCTGTAACCCAAGAGACTTTTATTCTTCGATTTGAAAGGAGGATTTTGAAAATTTTTCTTGCTGTTTCGTTTGTGCTCTTTGAATTGGAAGATGCCATGAAACTTGCTCTATGGAGTCAATTCACGGTCACGTGTTTACTCAAAATGGCCGAAGCTGCGCATGTCATCTAAGCGCTAATCCGCACCACTTTTGCCGATGGGTCTGCAGTTAACAACTTCCGCAGCGCTACGAAGCGGAAGTATTATGGGTCGGATGCTCTAATGCTAAAGCCAAAACTGTGCAAGGACTATTGTTTCCTGTACCTGTGCTACGTGTTTTCCTGCATATTTGTAAATAAACCTTCATTCTCCATTATCCTGCGTGTTGGACTGTTTATACCATACACCACAGAGAGACCTTTTGCAACAATATATACAAAACATTCAATTACAGCAAAAAGAAGGTTTTGAAAGCTATCAGACTGTTTCATTATATTTTTTAAGTGGATAGAAAAGTAAAAGTATGGTTCCTTTTCAACAGCAAATAAAAAAAACAAACATTCCTTTTTTTTGTTACTTTAAGTCATCTGGTGACGCAGTATGCAATATAATTTAAACATTTATGCATTCGTGTATTTTTATCAATATAATGCTGTATAATACGACTGGGAATAATAATAACCTTAAAAGCTATTGTTATATGTGTTCCGAGTTAGCAAAGCAATTTTGAGATGTGTATTAAGTATACTTAGTTAAGTATACTTAGTTAGTCTTCTAAGTTAAAAATGGTTTGCTGTGTGAAATGCAATAAAACGAAAGTGCTGATAAAAAATATTTAGTCTGGTTAATGTTACACTATTTTATTATTACAATATTATATATAATTTCTCATTACACATATTACAATGCTAAACTAATTTATTTGCTACTAAAAGAATGCATAATATACATATTATAAATAAAAAAGTATCTGTATATAACATCTTATTTCTGAAAATTTAAATTGCATGTTAAGAAGTTACTTCTCATTTTTATTAATAAGTTAGAGTTTTCCAGATGAAAATTAAACTTTTCATACTCTTTTGTATAGATAAAATAAAGGAAATTTATCTGAGAATATATTGATCTTGAAATGAGGTAATATTTTATGAAGAATATCAAAATGAGAATAATGAAAGCAAGCACAGTAAAAAACATGCTTAGATGAAGAAGGAATTGTACCACCAGGACATTTGCATTTAGCACCAAGAATCTGAAATAAAATGCAAAATCAACAAACTGAGTATGTAATTCAATTATCCATTTATTAACTGTTATCCAACATATAGTTGATATGCACATCATAACGATAAACATAATATCAGCTGTTGAAGATTGAACGCTGGCTGTTGCCGGATGGTCATGTGTCGATGGATGTGACGTCACATGCATAAAGTCCATTAACGTTACGGAGAGACCCTCAAGAGATCCGCAGAAGGCTCTAAGCGCTGTCATTTTTGAGTTGACACGTGACCGTGAATTGACTCCATTGTCTACCTGTATTTTAGAGGTATTGTGGTTTGGCAGATGAGATGCGTATATTACTGCTTCGTGAAGTGCAGTGAGTTCAGATTGAAAGTCCCCCGTACAAAATGTCGTGCCCCCTGTCGGGCAAATCGGCCACCCGTCGGACAAACTCTAACGCCATTCCTGTTTGCAAGCTGCATCCGAACCTAGATCAACGAAATTTGGCGCAAACGTACTATGGAGGGTGGGAGTGTGCACCTTGGAGCCGTTTTTTCTTAATTTTAATTAGTTAAAAATTAAGCGAAATTGCGGCGGTTTTTTTTCCTTGATAACTTTCAAAAAAACTATAACACAAAATTGATTCTAGCAACAAATGAAAATTTAAAAAATTATATTTTTAATGATGTCAATTAAGTTTTATATATTTGTTATTTTAATGTTAATTTAGCATAACTTGCAGCAATACTTTACGTTGTTACAATGAAATTCAAACTGTTTCCATTGTTGAAATAAATAAATTGCGTGTTTTTCTTCCGTAGTTTAAAGCAAAGGTCCTAATCCTAATGGATTTTCTTAATCCTATTGGAAAGCAAATCCTAATGGATTTTCTTCTCCCCTCTCACCCCCTTTTTTTAAATCTCACCAGTTTTTCTGTGAAATTTGTAAAAAAAGTCCTATAGGAAGGTAAATATATTAAGCAATAGTTCAGTTATTGGAATGATTATGGTTGCTGTAGTGCTTCGGGGCACCAGATCGCTTAACTTAGCAGCTGTCGCGCGGAGCTTGGCGACATCTCTTTTAAGACCGATAGGGGGCAGTACCTTGAGGGCACTGAGCCCAGGGGTGCATGTAAACTTGGGAGCAGACCGGCCACCGAAAATGAGGGACAGAGAGTTTTTTGGGAAAGAAGGAGCGTGGTGGGATTTCGCCTGCTCTGCACGGTAGCTGCTTTGGGTGTTCTATTTCTCGTTGAGGAGAGTGGAACTACCGGATATATCATAGACTAAGGATTATAGTATCATAAGTCTATGGGATACATATGTGGTTCTCGTTGAGGAGAGCGAGAGATCACTTGTG
The DNA here is from genome assembly GCA_013235015.1 of Araneus ventricosus. Classification (NCBI taxonomy): domain Eukaryota; kingdom Metazoa; phylum Arthropoda; class Arachnida; order Araneae; family Araneidae; genus Araneus; species Araneus ventricosus. The sequence continues at coordinate 92,889 of BGPR01001628.1, read as the reverse complement.
AAAGATTAAACAACATTGGTGGAGATTCCCAATAAAGGATTTGGCTTGCAATCCAGTTTCTTTCATTTTAAAGAACCATCGAACATTCACAGTTGCTTAGTTTTGATTCTTTTTATAAGCACATTTGCCACGCCATTTTAACGTTGAAATCAAATGCAAATATTGCTTGAGGAATGAGAAAGTGCAGTTGGTTACTTGACTCCAGTTGGTCCATGCAGACCATACACAGAGCATTGTAAAGCTGCTAAAAGAACACGGGTTAAATGTATCACAATCAGTGGTGAATCCAAGATTTGGTTCTGGCGGGCTGAGGTCATAAAAATTTTGTATCTACATGACGAACGTCGAACCTAATGGCTTATGTAAACAAAAATACTTTACATTTACAGACTTTACTCACCTGAAAATAAGAATAATAAAAACTATACAATACTTTCGAGAATTTAATAAAAAATATATAAAAATACAATGGATTAACTAGCCAAACAATGTCTTCGACCGCGTAAACGCTACAAGTGGAATGACTATAAAAGTAGGAGAATTTTCGAACCTGTGAAGCCATAAAGCAATATTGTCACGTTTTTATTATTTTTTAAAAAAGAGAAATTATGAACAAACAGTTGTAGTTATTTTAAATAAAATCAAGAATTCTAACATAGCTCTGGGGGGGGTGCAGCCCGATTTGCCACTGATCACAATTTAAAGTTTGAAAATACTTAAATAAAATATTTTCCACAATTTTGATCAAACTTATTCAATTTTGTAGTAGATAGATGTAAACTGTGCAGAAACTGACATTTCTAAAATATTTTTCATTTTGAAAAATTACAAATTTAAATTTTTAAATTTTTTAAAATAATTAACCCTTTTCTTGAAATGCTTCTTCTCATACAATTTTTAATATTTTTCTCCAAATTTTTTAAAGGGACCTCTCAATGTACTTAACAGAAACAGGTATCGGATTTTTGTTATCTACATTAGTTTCAGAGAAAAAAATTTTGTTCAAAATTTTGTAAAAATTTTTGGAAAATATCAGAATTTTTCACTTTGTACATTTTTAAAAAAATTTCTAATCAAAATGTTTACAAATCCATCCCTAATTCTATTAAGCATGCATTTGTGAGTGAACAGAAAAAATTAGAGTCAAAAGAGATCGACTTTTTTCATTTTGTAGCAAACACAATTTTGGAAAAAAACAAACTAAGAAAAACAGCTTTAAAATTTTAAAAACAATAAAATTGTAATAAAAACAACTTATATCAAGCTAGTTTTTTTTCAGAGCAATAACCTGACATTTACGAATCCTAAGTTATCAATTTTATTAATATTTATTATTACTATAATTATTAATTAGCATCTTCATTTATAGGGATAATTAGAAAAAAATTTAAAAATGCGAAAAATTTCACTTTTTTTAAATTTTTTAGTCAAAATATTTAATAAATGATCTGCAGTACTATTTATCAAATATCCATTATAACAGAAAAAATTTAAAACCATTTTATTGAAATTTTTTTGACAATGAGAAATTCAAACAAAATGAGAAGCGAAAGCAGTTATGATGATGATGACGATAAGCTTCATAAATAATAAAGAAGCGAAAGCAGTAAAACAGTAAACAAACAAAGATTAAACGGCTACTGTTTGGAACAACTAACTTGCTTTGCTTTTATGGAAAAAATTAGGTGGCTTTGCAACTTACACATGAAATATGCATGATTTAAACATTGGAAGTGGGCGTGGCACGTGATGAAATGTTAGACAAAATAACTTCATATCTCACTGAATATTTGTCTGATTGTTTTGAAACTTTCAGATTATTAAGTCAAAGATTCGAGGATCATTTTCCACTCAAAATTTGAAAATCGATATTTTCATTGATTTTCCGGAATGCTTAGGGCGCCAAGACCCCTTAAGGGAGCCATGAATATCAAATACGCAGAAGAGATTCAATTGAAATTTTATTCGCAGCGAACAAACTAGTCGCCGAAAGCGGCTAGTACGAAATAAAGTGTGTAATTTCATCAACTTGAAAGCGCATGCACAAGAGCTGATGCCATGAATAAATATATATATTTGCGAAAACAAAGTATGCATCTGATGCATGTGGGATTGAAAAAAATTCAAATTGTGAAAATTGAACAAATATTTAAAATGTCACAGGTAAGAAATAAACGAAAAAAATTTCGATTTGTTTGGATGTTCATAATTTTGTTTGCCTTTCATTGGTTTCTGGTAGCTGAAATTCCCATTTCCAATAGAAATTAATAAAATATTTTGGTCTTCGAAAGAAGTGCAACATTTGCTCTCACGTTAGTCATGGCTGCTGTAATATAATGTAGTGAACTGTAAGATACGAATTATTTATAACTGGCCGCCTTTGGCGAGAATATGATTTCAACTGAATCTCTTATGTATAATTTGATATTCATGGTTCGCTTAACAAAGTAATTTCAAATTTTGATACATATTAGTATAAAATATGTATCAAATATAATATAGATATTTAACACACGTTCTTTCAATAGCCTTGCACCTATTCTGTTCGTTGTCTTCGTGAACGTCCCTAATGGAGTCGAGTAACTGCCTGTGCAATTGTCCATTGTCGGCATCAACTTCACTCTCTTATTCCTCTTGCAAAATATGCATTTGATTTTAACTTTAAAATGTCTTGGCACATTTTACGTCCAGCAGCATATTAGCTGTATGAAGTTGCTGATTAAAATATATCGTTAAACATTAAGATATTACCTTATCTTTCAATAATGAAAAAGAAACATGCAAATAAATATTTATTTCAACAATGAAAACGGTTTAAATTTCGTTGCAACAATGAAAAGTATGATTGTAAATTATGTCAAAAATATTTTTAAAAGTTATTAAAAATAAAGAAAACATTTTACGACAACTTAAGTGATATCATTGAAAATATAATTTTTTGCTCTTTCAGGTAGAGTAAAAACGATTCTTGTGCTATAATATTCTCGAAAGTTATTAAGGAAAAACGCCAAAATTTCGCTTATTTTTGATTAATTAAGATTCTAATTGACATTTCCAAAAACGGCTCCGAGGTGCGCATTCCCACCCTCCAAATAATGATTGTGCCAAATTTCGTAGCTCCAAGTCCAGAGGTCTTCCCTGTAAAGCGCCAACACACAGACACACACACATTTTGTCTCCACACATACTGACTATGTGACTCTATCTATGCAAATTTCTTCCTGATTTTCACCAATTTGACTGTGACTAAACCGTAATTACAAATTCTAAAATTGTTTTTGCACTCTTCAATGTCTACCTTTCTCTGTTAAATGAAACTAAAACCAACTCTCTATGTTATTTGGTTGCGGAGCTATAAGCATTTAACTTTACGACGAAATTCGACGTAATTCAGCAATTCTTGAGTAATATTTCGCGTGAACCTCAGATCGATCAGTGAATTGCCTTAGTCTGTCGATATAACGTCATCAAAATTTTTCGTGATTTTCAGCAACTTTGCAGTTCGACTGTGACTAAACCGTAATTCCGAATTCTAAAATTGTTTTTTTTAGTCTTCAATGTCTACCTTTCTCTGTTAAATGAAGCTGAAACCAACTCTGTATGTTATTTGGTTGCGGAGCTATGAGCGTTTAAATATACCACGAAAAGCGTCATAATTTTTTCCTTTCTCGACACACCATTAGACCACTATGGAGAGACGTAAGTCTACGTCAAAATTCTTATGAAGCCGCAATCAGCCCAGTATTTTAAATATAAGAGTAGAGACTGAAAACAATTCGTTACAACAGAATACAATACTAAAGAAAGAACTGGTTTGAACTTGGCGCTTGATCCAGGCAGATTTGTCGATTGCTTAAATCGGAGAGTTATCGGAAAATGGTCCGTGAATCCAAAATAAAGAAAACAGAAAACTCGTTTCCATAAATTATTAATCGTCTGTGAATTGTCTACTTTTAAACTTTTCTTTTAGTGTTCTTCCAGAATTCTGTGAATGTGTTCTGGTAATAGTTCTTCGCATGTATCCTTGTTCTTCAACAATAAAAAAAACATTGTCACAAATTGTGTATAAAGTTAATTTTCAAAAATTTATTAAAATGATAGAAACAAATTGAACGGAAATGAAATTTTTGTCACTGGAATGCTAATTTTAAAATTTAAATATGGTGTAAAATTACTTTTTGTTAGATAACACTTTCGGAAGATATTGCGGAAAAACGCCAAAATCTTGCTAAATTTTTTAATTAACTTTTGGACTTTTGAAAAATTGACAGGGACATTTCTCTTGTTTTGAAGTCCATATGCGCAAACAGTTTTCGAACAAAAACTGTAGATTTGTATAAGGAACATACATATGCACTCTGCATAAAAATCTGTGCAATAAAAATTCAAATACACAGCTTTCCAACGACAAAGATCAAGGCTGCAATGACTTGCATTAACCCTAAATAACTAAACATTTATCTAATAGACTACCGACCCCTGTTACTTTGATGAATTCGGGATGTTCCCATTGCGCTCACACGACCTCACTCACATTACCTTCAAACTAGTGAAATGAGTTATCTGAATGTGATAAGCACGGTTGTACACTTCCCAGATGGCAATTTTAGTTTGTAGCAAAGTTGCAGCAATCTTGTTCTGCAAATCTGCAATAAATTTGACACGGCAAAAATGCAAGCTTGAAACAAGATAACGCAAACGAGTTAGTCACTACGCGTCAAACTTGTCACCAGCTTGCCGCGTCAAACTCATTGCAAACTACAGCAAAAACTGAAAACGATGACAACCTCAGATTCGAACCCCCAACATCTCGCTTCCTAAACCTGTCGGCCTAGCCACTCAGCTAGATAGACACTGAGAGGAGCGGATAGATTGCGCTAATAGATCGTACATACGATTTATTTTAAACTGTTTTCTTGATTTCATTAATTTTTAAAAATTTTGAGTTGAGAATATGATTTGAAGTCAAAGGGAGAGTGATTTTCGCTAATAACTACGTTTTGCTAGTGGAATAAATTATGAAATTAGGGTTCAAAAGCAATTACTTTTAAAAATATGGAACACAAAGTAAGTTATTATTTTTCAACAAACATCGACTGATTTTTAGGTTTAATTTTGTTTATGAACGTTAAAATTTCAACATTAAGAAAAAGGCTTTATTTTTTTATTTTTATTTTTTTAAGTGCAAGTTCTATATTTAATAAAAAGATAGAAAATGTTTCAAATTTTTGTCATGTTAGTATTTTTATAAATTATCATTGATTTATTGAATTCATAAAAAGGACTGTCTAGGAGATGCTATTAAAAATCAGATGATTTTTTAAAAACTGAGACAAAGATTAACTGCAAGTGTGCTGTATCATTTTTGCAGTAAACTTGTTTTGCAGTTGTGGTATGAAGTTTGTTATAACAACTTCACAGAAAATTTCTTTTGCAAGTGGGTTGGTCGATTATGCTTTGTTACTACAAATTTGCCACATCAAGTTTGTCATGACAAGCTAGTATCAAGAAAAATCAAACTTGCTGCAAGTGTACATGCTATCTGGGTTGTTACTCTTCGAGATTTGTTGTAATCGTCGTCTAATAGTCGAATGTTCAGTTATAAAGGGCAGAAGTTGAAGTTAGTTGCAGAGTAGACGACTAAAAGGTCAGACAACAAATGCAGCATTTGTACTTTCTGTTCATCTAACAAACGCAAAATGACGAAATACATGTGTTATAAAAAGTATAAATATATGTCATATAAAGAGTATAAAAAGCAATCATATAGAAAGTGTAAATTGAAAGGAATTAACATACTCTTAGCGATTTTATATCTAAAAATTCCACAAGGGTTGTTTACATATTAAAATAAGAACTAACTTTAAAATTTCCAAAGGCAACACTTATTTTCTTCTCCAAATATCGAAACTACATGAAACCTCGTTATTCTAGTTCTGTTCGTTTGACTCTCTAAGGGATCTATTCTGGTACCCCCAGTGGTTGGTTGGGAGACAGCACTTTCCCATTTGGTAGCATGCAGAAAAAGTGACGTCTCCCAACCCAACCGTGGGTACCAGAATAGACCCGTAAAGCTAATCTTATTTTATTCATCTCTTGAGCAGTAGTGTAGTAATTGACATGAAATCTTTTTCTTATGGAAATATAAAGTATTCTACATGTTTTTCACATATACCTTTCATTTAAAATTAATTTTAAGCACGTAATATAATTTATCAAATTTATTTCCTAAAATTTTTCAATAGCAACACAGCTAAATTTTGACAGAAATTATTGGAGGTCATATTATGTGAAAGATTTTAAAAAATTCCAGTGAGACGTTTTTCCGTGAAATTAAATTTTCTGCATTCTCTCTAAAACGGTCAACTCAGGGGAAGTATTCACAAATTTCAAGAAGCTAAGAAATGCACATTGATCATTGATTTAACATTATTTACCACTCAATATTATATAAGGTTGTATAAAAATAAAGGCATAATACATACGGTATATAGTTTTGATGCTAATTGGGCTGAATAAAAAAACGCTGTTGCATTGCTTTCATTCCATGACGGCAAAAACGTATTAAAGTAAACTGAAAAAAGATTTCAATTGCATTGTATTTTATTAAAAGCCACTGCTTTTAAATCTGTTAGAGAGTTACCGTTCCTAACAAAACTTTGAATTTTTGCGCGTTGTTTCATAGAATGTCACTCACAGAATGTAAACTACAGATTTTGTAGGATGCTGCCGTTGGAAATTTTAAATTTGGTGCGATTTGCTTTATAAAAATTGTAGGCACAAAATCTGTTAGTACTAGCAGTGTGGCCCGGCTTTGCACGGGCTATCTCGACTAATGCAAAATTCCAAGGTGGAGAGAAGAAGTGTGGTCACGTGAGGCCACGGGATCCATATTTTTTTCATATTCCCGGCTTCGTTTTTTTCAACAAATTTTGTAACTTACTTTCCCCAACAAACGTAAATATTCTTTCAAATCTAGTCTTTTTATCACTTCATTTTCATATGCCCGCCTCCAGTTTATTTTTTCTACAAATATTGTCACTAACTTTCCCCAAAGAAACGTAAATCTTCTATTTTAATTACCTTATAGCTAATATCTCAGCGTTTCTCGCGATCCACATTTTTTCATACACCCGCAGCTGTTTTTCCCTACAAATATTGTCACAAAGCTTTCCCAACAAACTTAAATCTGTTTTGAATCCTCTCTTGTTGGATTAAAACTTTCAATTCTAGTCTTTTTACTACCTTAACACAGTATGGCTTGAATGAAAACGCGAGAATTCCAATGTTTATAAATTAAAACAGGTTAGCATAATATTTTGTTTTGCAAAAGAAAAAATAATAGGAAATAAAAAACAGAAACGATAAACAATTTAATAGTACACGAAACTGATAAATTAAGCACCAGAAACATATATTTTTGTCTTGCCCATATTTGAGTAATAATTGAAAAAAAACCCGGATACAAATGAATAAATATTTTTCCCAACAAACGTAAATGTTACGAAATGAAACACCGTACGACAAAAAAAGAAAGAAAAAATGCAGGCAAACGATTTTTTCTCGATTCCAAATGCGGAAGCTCCCTGAAAAAAGAAAACCTTTTATACAAACCAGATGCAAGAACAGCCAATGTGACAGCACGTATGCACGATCTATTAGCGCAATCTATCTGCTCCTCTCAGTGTCTATCTGGATGAGTGGTTAGGCCGACAGGCTTAGGAAGCGAGATGTCGAGGGTTCGAATCTGAGGCTGTCATCGTTTTCAGTTTTTGCTATAGTTTGCAATGAGTTTGATGCGGCAAACTTGTGACAAGTTTGACGCGTGGTGTCTAAGTTGTTTGCGTAAACTTGTTTCAAGTTTGCACTCTTGTCGTGTCAAATTTGCTGCAAGCTTGCAGATTTGCAGAGCAAGATTGCTGCAAACTAAAATTGCTATCTGGGTAAGCTAGAAAGTCGTGCTTGGTTCATAGTGGATCAGAGATAATTCCTAATTAGTTTGAGTTTCGAAAAACTACTCTCACATGACACAACAGAAACATATAAATTTAAGAAAAAACATTGACCATTTCAGTTCTTGGTCCAAAGTCAGCGGCTCGTCTGCAGGCTTTTCTCCGGGCATAATTTTCTTCCTCCTGACAGTTCTTCTTTTTACTACAGGAATGCCCATCTCACACGTATCTTTTGAAAATTGCAGTTATTTCTGAACAAGGGCATTCCTTTCGTCTTTTAAAAAGAACTTTAGACTTATCATCTTGATAACAGACTTTTCAAAGCTTATTCCAAGAATCTGCAAATACTTTTGAATGTGATTGACTTTTTTAAAGACATCTATACTTATAAAAGACAATGTTTGTGCGTGTGCGTGTGTGTTTGTCTGCGATGTCCAGACGAATCTATCGCACTTACAGCCATGAAATTTGGCACAAAGGTAGTCGTAATAGTGACTGAATGCACCTCGAAGCCGAAATTTTAAAATTTAATCTAGAAAACTTTTTATTTAATGTTTTGTGTTGTTTTGGTTGATTTTTCGGACTAATTTCTCAATGGAATGGTTTCGAATAATTGTACGACAAATATAGATACATCAGCGGAAAGAGCACGCGATTTCCGTTCTAATGAAGTTAGTTTTGAATTTTTAACGTAATTTACTGAATTTTGAGAAATTTTAAAAAAAATACCCAGTTTCGCCATCGCAATGTTACTTTTGTTTTTAAATTTGTAATATTCGACTTTCTAATAACACTATTATTTTCAATTTATTTCAGCTTATAAGTAGAACGGTTCTGTCGGATTTAAAACAACAACGGTTAAAATATCTTTTCAAGTTTTTTTTAAATTGATTTTTTTCTGGGCAGTTGAGAGTTATTTTTATGGAGAGAGTTCCTCGCGCGGCACTTCTTCGGAACGCAGATGGCTATGTGATTGGTTGAAGGGGAGGTGACGTCATAACCTTGAATTGAATGACTGATTATTATTTTCGGCAGTATCTTAACGTATTTATTCATCTCGCATACTTAGCTTGCAGTATAATAATTTTCACGTTGCAATTTTTTATTATTGTTTATCGCGAGAAAAAAAAATAAGCGGGAAATCAATAATGTGTATCTTTTGTTTTGATTTTGTTTTCAAAACTTTTTCATGTCACTGTGGGCGGTTTTTTATTTTATTATCATCTTTTTTTTCATTTTGTTGAAGTCCTGATTCCACGGGCAACGCCGTGCGCGTACTGCTAGTTATTCCATAAAGACAAAAAGCACAAAAATGAGAAATCGCACATTACAGGCAACAGAATTTGAGCTGCTCCTCTTGTTTCGATCGTGACCGAAGCATCACACAGTTCCTCAATGATATCGACAATCTTTTATAAGCACTTACACAGGCTTTACAGCTTAGTAGCGAGCACTCCATCTTGTTTCTGAAAGTCGCTTAATTGCAACTTCAACATTTGTCAGAATTATCGTCCATCCGTGTGTAGAACCTGAGAAAAACACGTACAAACTTTTTAAAGTCCCAAAAAAGTCACACATAATGGAACTGTTTCAAAAGAGTGTACTCCACACAGATTGAGAGAGTTGTTTTTCAAGGTAGAATCAATGCTTTAGTTTACTTTGTTTACTTGAGCTCCTGCACAGTTAAAAAGAAACGAGACAGAACACATCTCGCACGCACCACACAAAAATACTAAATCATTACAGCATCACATCGTCAACCCGCAATTTGCTGCAATTAGTGATTGTTAAAGCCCATGTAAATTATTTGACTTGTTATTTTATGTGACAAATAAAACCGACAGATACAAAACCGGCAATTTTATGTCACCCCCTCAGAGCTGGTACCCGGTGCGACCCGCACCCTCATTCCGAGCCACTGGATCTTGCTCTTCTAATTTGTTACTGCTGAAACTTTAATCAATGTTTCCAGGAGGTCAAGCTTCTGGATCGTGTTTAACGATCCTGCTAAATGAGTTGTCTTCTTAAAACTAAAAGTTTAATACTACTGGCAAATGGAATAGAGAATCTGATGGTCCATGTGCATGAGACAGCACACAAAACAGTAACCTAATGCGTGTGGGGGCCCT
>BGPR01001628.1:67640-82798 GCA_013235015.1 Araneus ventricosus | reverse complement strand
GCATGAGACAGCACACAAAACAGTAACCTAATGCGTGTGGGGGCCCTTTAACGGGGGAATAACTGACACGTCTCCTAACCCAACCGGGGGTACCAGAATAGACCAGTAAATGACTCCTGGAGCAAAATAAGAATTTTTCCCTCTCATTCGTTATTAATGGCTTAACAAGTATAAATGGGTGTATTGTTTGCGTGTTGAGGCGTTATGTAACTAGGCATCTTTTAACACAAATGACATTTATTGACGCACACACACAAGAACCACAGGTTACAAGCATTCAATTCTCAACATAAACAAACCGCGCTACAGTTACAGCTAAGCGCGCGGTTCACAGGCTTTGCTTATAGCACATCTCCTTTCCTTTGTAATTTAAAGGTCAAGTCCCTCAGGAGGTCGGACAGTCCTACCACTTCTGGTCACATAGGCATCAGGAGATGCTTCTGTAGATGAGCTAGCTCTTTCAGGGTAAGTCTTTGGAGACTGGGGTGATGACATCAGAGTCGGACATCCTGGATCGGCATCCCCAGGAGAGTGTTGGTATCCCGTGACATCAGAGTCGTCCTCTGGCTCAGGTTCTGTATGAAAATCTGGTGAGGGAATCAGGTGCTTTCGGTTCCTTCTGTAAACACGTCTGCCCGACTGAACTAGGTATGATTTTGGGTAAGGCGTCTTTTGCAGAACTTTCCCAGTTACCCTTCTATCAGTAATCCACACGTTCTGACCTGGATCTAATTCATCAAGATTTCTAACGCCGTGATGTTTATCATAGTTCGTTTTCTGGCCTTCTATTCGTCTCTCCTCTTTAGCCTCGAGAACTTTCTTGTTCACTGAGTATGGCTGTAGTTGGGTCTTAGCAACAGGAAGTGTAGTGTTGATTTTCCTACCCATAAGAAATTCCGAAGGGCTAAAACCATTCTCTAAAGGAGTTGCGCGATAGGCCATTAATGCAAGATAAGGATCTCTAGATTTCTTTAAGCGAGCTTTGAATGTTTTCACTGCTGCTTCTACTAGCCCGTTGCTTTGAGAAAATTTGGGGCTACTTGATATGTGTGTAAAGCCATGACTTTTTGCAAAATCCTTGAATTCTACAGTCTTTACTGGATCAAATTGTGAGCCGCTGTCTGAACGGACAACATCTGGGATTCCATGACGTTAAAAGATTGATTTGCAATGATTTATAATTTCAGAAGAAGTCAGTCTGTCAAGCCTGGCAATTTCAGGGTATCTAAAGTAGTAATCTGAAATCAGAAGGTACCATGAAGTATTGTATTTAACTTGTACTTGGGGTATTGTATTAACAAGTACTTGTATTTAAAATGATCAAGACGTAAAACTTCCCAAGGCCTCTCTGGAAATGAAGTTTGGAATTAAGGGTTGATGGCGATTACTTGACTCTTGTATACATGCAGTGCAACTCTTTATTTTCTCTTCAATTACTTTGCTTATTCCCGGCCAGTACACAGAGCATCTGGCTCAAGCTCTACATTTGGTAATGCCCAGGTGACCTTCATGAATTTGATTCAGCACTTCAGCTTGATGTGACTTTGGAATGATGATTCTGCAGCCTCTCATCAACAGTCCATCTTGAACTGATATTTCATAACGATTTTGCCAATATGGTGCACATAGTGTACCAACTTCTTTCTTTGACGGCCATCCTTTCAGTACATAATCAGTAAGTTTCTTGCAAGTCTCATCTTTCAGCTGTGCAACTCTTAGTTCATCTAATCTGCGAGATGATGCTGGAAGAGAACTTGTAATCATTTGAATGAACGCATCAATTTCGGCTTCCAATTCTTCTCTTTTGTAGGGAACTTTCTGAGGGTTTCTTGACAATGCATCTGCGGCGAACAATTCCTTTCCTGGAATACGTACAATTGTATAAGAAAACTTCATCATTCGCAACTTGATCCTCTGTAATCGTGGAGAGAAGTCATCTAAGTTTTTCTTGGAAAATATTGGAATGAGAGGTTTGTGGTCTGTCTCTATTTTAAAATGCATTCCTGTCAGATAATCTCTAAATTTTTCGCATTCCCACGCGACAGCAAGGGCTTCCTTTTCAATTTGCGCATAACGACTTTCCGTTGGGGTCAAAGTCCTAGATGCAGAGGCTATTACTGATCTTCTTCCATCAGCTTGCTTTTCTCAAATTGTAACTCCTAAGCCATACGATGAAGCATCTGTGGTAACTGTAGTTTCTTTCCCTGGATCAAAGATTATTAGCACAGGATCTGACGACAGTATTTTCTTCATTTTCTGAAAAGCTGCTTCTTGTGGCGCTTCCCACACAAAAGTCACTTTATTGCTTAGCATAGAAGTCAGAGGAAAAAGTGTATTCGAATAGTTAGGGACGAATCTTGCTAAATAGTTAGCCATGCCCAATAGTTGCTTCAGTTCCTTTTTATTCGTTGGCGGCTGATAATTTTCTATCGCAGCAATTTTATCAGGATCCGGGTGAATTCCTTGTCCATCTATTATATGACCTAAAAATTTGATAGATGTCTGAGAGAAAATACATTTCTTTGCATTTAATGCCATACCAGAGTTCTTTAATCTCTTGCAGACTTCTGTGAGTCGGTGGTCATGTTCTTCTTGAGTAGATCACCATATTAAAATATCATCCATGTGACAAATTGTGTTCCAGGTATACCTTCTAACATTTGAGACATCCTTCTTTGGAAGTGCTCTAGAGCAGAGGAGATACCGAAAGGCAATCTTTGGAATCTAAACCTGCCAAATGGGGTGATAAATGTGGTGAGATAGGATGATTTTTTATCCAGAGGAATTTGCCAGAAACCAGAATTAGCATCCAGTTTCGAAAAAATTTTGGCTCCAGTCAAGAGATTTAAAGAGTATTCTGCCTTGGGTAATGGGTGCAGCTCACGCATAACATTTTTGTTGAGTTCTATCAGGTCTACACAGATCCTTACATTACCATCACTTTTTGGTACGATTACTACTGGTGCACACCATTCTGTCGGTTTTAAGACAGGTGTGATAACATTTTCCTCCACCATTCTTTTTAATTCAGCTTTAGTTTGCTATACAAAAGGAATCGGCACACGTCTGGGGGAAGTGATAGCGAATGGGATAGCTCCTGGTTTCAATTAGATAGAATAGCATCCCTTCATTACCCCAAGTCCTTTGAAAAGTTCTGGAAATTTAGTTTTTGGATTAGCTGCAGAAATCTGGCAAATAGAATTCAAATTTGGACCCAAGCCAAGAGAAAAAAGTGCAGGTTTGCCAAGAAGACACGTTTGAAGATTGGAAATCACATAGATTTCTTCAGTGCAATTCTTTCCCTTGTATTCAATATTTGTCTTGAATTTCCCAAGTGTTTTCAATGGATTTCTATCTGGACCACATAGAATTTTATCAGGTGGTTCTAATTTAGCATTTTTGAACGCATTCTAAAAAATATTTGCAGGCAATACAGTGTGATCAGCTACACTATCGATTTTAAATTTAATGTTTTTATGGTTTACTTGAACCGTAACTGTCCAATCTATGTTAGTTTTGTTTTTACTCTCCAGCTGTACTACCCCTAAATATGCCACTTCAGAACATCCTGTTTGGGATTTGGTAATACAAACCTTCGCGTAGTGTCCTATTTTTGAACATTGTCTGCATCTGGCATCCCTAGCAGGACACACTCTTTTATCATGTCTTTGTTTACCGCACCATTTACATTTTCCATGCAAACGGGACTCATTTTAATTATTTTTCCTATGGAAATCGGGTTTCACATTTTGTTTCCTTGCCCCCGAGCTTGGTTTCTGTTTCAGAAATTTTGCCGGTTTATTTGGCGAGATAGGGTTAACGAACGCACTGTCCTTTTCGATCAATTTTCCCTGTTGTTCCTTGACCACTTCACTGAGTCGAACTCTTTCAATCACTTTTGTCAAAGTTAGGTCGGCGTCCAACTGCAACTTTTCACTTAGATTCTTGTCGAGTATGCCAACCACAATTCTATCCCGAATGAGTTCGTCGTGTAATACACCATATTCACAGTGTTCTGACAATGTATACAAAGCGGTTATAAACGTATTGGCTGATTCACCATCGAGCTGTACACGTTTATTGAACTGTGAACGTTAAAAAATAGCATTTTTCTTAACAACAAAATGATCATTAAACTTTTTCAACACAATATCAAAGTCATCTTGTCCCGTGTCGGATAAACCGAAAGAACTAAAAATATCCTCTGCTTGTTCTTCCATAATATAGAGTAAAGAATTTATCTGTTCATTTCCTGTTTTGGTCGATAATCCGGAAGCAATCCGATATCTTTCGAATCTCATCTTCCATTTTAACCAGTTGCAAGGCGTTGAAAACGTCAAGTTCTCCGGAGGATTTTTATACAACGCTGCCATAGCTACTTCCGTTTTCGTTCTACCGAACTTCGTCCGACGATGTTTTCAGCAATAAAATGTTCGCGAACTTCAAAAATAATTAACCGCTGCCACCATGTACTGTTTGCGTGTTGAGGCGTTATGTAACTAGGCAGCTTTTAACAAAAATGACATTTATTGACGCACACACAACAACCACAGGTTACAAGCATTCGATTCTCAACATAAACAAACCACGCTACAGTTACAGCTAAGTGCGCGGTTCACAGGCTTTGCTTATAGCACATTGGGCCGAGGACTTCTTATGTTTTCTTCCTTTCATTACTATTTGGTTTTAAAAAGTGACATAAACTGTTTCCATGACGCTTCCAGACTGGCAATATGGGATTCCCGAACTACTGGTAACGTCGATGGTCTAAAAATTGTGGACTGAAAATACGTCCATCAAGAGAAACGTTTATTAACTTATTCAATTCCTTTATTATTAAAAATTCGTCACGTATAATTTTATTTTTTTTACTAATTGAACTTTTTTTTTAAATTGACCTAATCACAATAACACGACAGATATGCGGGTCTATTCTGGTACCCCAGTTGGGTCGGGAGCGTTTCGTCTTTCGACCGCGAGACGTTAACGACTTTTTCTCGACCGAAAGAAGGGGTCTGATTCTCGTACCTCTGTTGTTTCAAAGGTCTGGCTTTACGCTAGGAAGTGACGTATTTCTGCTGCGCCCGCAGAAAATCAAGGCGCTATTTTTGTTTCGTTTCGAATCGCCAAAAGAACAACACAGTGGAACATGACGAATCGAACATCTGCTTCCTAATTTGCATAATGTTGGATCACTTTCAGAAATATCCACAAATGTTAAGTGGGAAAGTTGATCCCATCTTTTCGAAGGACATAAAGGACAAGAGATGGGAAGATTTGACTTCTGCTCTTAATGCAGAAGGCACTGGGCCGGTGAAATCCATTGGAGCTTGGCGAAAGGTATTGATTAATTATTTATGATTGTTTCTAATTTCTGTTAGCATTTTAAAGTATTAAAACAGTTAAAAATTTACATAATTTAAATATATTCCACATAGTTGTTGTATTTCACTCGGGTAAATTTTCGTGATAAAGTTATTGGTAAAGAAATATTTTTATTCTTTAAAATACATGATCGAAATTAACATTCAAAGTCTTTATTTTTGGCATAAAATGTTAAGTTACTTTGTGTTTGCTTTTCAATGTTAAATTAATAAACTATAAATTTATATTAAAGAGAATTATTTGTTAAATTTATTTGTAACTAATATCTCTGTGCTATATAAATGCACATGATTTCTTCCTTTTTATATAAAATGATTGATTTCTAGATGATGAAAAGACATTTAAATGGAACCTTATACAGCATGCACAAAGAATTGAAGCTCTTAAAACAGGCTTGCACAAAGAAATATTTTATGATATTATATTTTTGTGAAAGAAAACAGTTAGGATATTTGCTCCATTTTTGGCCACAAAGAGAAAATTTAAAATGGAAATTTCACAGTGGATGACTGTTTAATTAAATCATACTTATATTATTTTTTAGCAAATTTTATTGGCTTTGTACTAGTTATGCTAGTTGCTTTTATTTTGGGAACAAAAATAAATTAGTTGATTATTTCATCCAGATATTCTTAAATTTATGTAATGGCTTAAAAAAAAATAATGAAGCATGTGGCTAATACTGGAACACTACATGTTCCACTTTTGGCCACTTGCATGGCCAAAACTGGCACATATAGTAAATCAGATTGAAAATAGTAAAATAAGGATTGTTTAAAGTGTTGCAATGCTTCTTATTGGCTAATTTGAAATTATTGGAAAAACATATCCAATTTGGTCAAAACTGGTGCAGTGGCCAAAAGTGGAGCATCTACCTTAGTACTTTTCTTGAGCACCTAAACAATAATAGATAATATGATATATTTTGTAATACTTTTTATAAATGAAATAGAAAATATATTTAAAAAAGTTACTGAGATATGAATCTTCCGCAATCAAAACAAATTTCTTTTCTAGACATTCAAAGATTGGAAGTGCTATGTGAGGAAGAAGGCAGGCCGAATAGCTTTGCATCAGAAACAAACAGGTGGTGGTCTACCTTCCAAAGAGGCGCTTACAGACAACGAAGAAAAATTGTTAGAAGCCATTGGTCAAGTTGCTGCTCATGGGTAAAAATCTGTAGCAGAGTCTCCAATTTGTGGAGATGTTGAGGTATGTATTTCTTTAAAAAAATGACGCCATCAAATAGAAATTGAATTATTGACTAAAAAAATTTTCTTATTTTTCTAGCTTGATGTATGGATCCCCAAGATAATATACAGAATTATTGTGGTAAAGTAGTTACATTTGTTTTAAAGTTATATATACTTCACTACAAAAATCTCAATATGATTGTTTAAATGTCATTGTATTAAATTAGATCATTATCTGTTTATGCATATCTTGCATCACGTTTTAGTTTTCCTTTATAATGATTTGCATTCCTAAGTAGACAGCTTTTAACATATCTTTTATTACTAAGTGTCACATATTTGACTTGGTGGTACTTTTAATTATGCCATGAATTAACATGCTTTATAAATAAATCAAAATTAAGAGAAATTTTCACATTTTATAACTTCTCTACATTAATATAATGATTTCCTAAGAAGTATTTTCTTATACATTCTTGTATGTTCAGCAGCAGTTTCTCCTTATTAATTTTTTTTTAAAATATAAGTTTTCTATTTTACAAAGTTTTCGTAGTTTAAAACAAAAAAGTAGAAAGCAAGATACTGTACTGAATTTTACATTTTCCTCTGCATTTTTACAAATCCAGCAGTATTTTCATTACATATGAGAACACTAGAGAAGAATCTAGAGAGAATTATCGTAATCTCTTATTTATGAATATACAATTTATTCCAGGTTTCACTAAATTGTAAAAACTGTGCAAGAGCATAAATAATAAATTTAAAACTTTTACAGTATGAATAAATTTAAGAAATTATTGACAAATGAGCAATTATAAATTATCTGATTTTCAATTAGGTACAACTCTAAAAAGAAATGTCTGAAATATGAGTTTTATTTTTTAGGGAATAGGAAAGCTGTAAAGGGGAAAATTAAAAATTCATTAGCAGCAGAAGTTTCCGAAAAACTTATTCGTTCTCAGAATGAAACGAATGACAGCCAAAGAAGAATGGTCCAGGTTGCAGAGAGAAAGGTGACCTTGCTTGAGCAACAGGTTGCTCTTTTGGAAAAGAGGGCATTAGCTGCTGAAAGGAAAGCTACAGCTGAAGAACAATTGGTTTTGCTAAAAGGAAAAGAAACTGCACCAGCAATGTAGGAACGAAATCCATGCATTACGGATGAATAACTTGAAACTTTTATAAATGTATAATCAATAAATAGAATTTATTTGTTAGTTTATGTTTCACTGTTATTCTTAAATTATTCTTAATAGGATGATTTTTGAAGAGGTGTATGCAAAAAGCTGATACTGCCATTTATTTTGATTTTCAGGCCATGATATCAATAAGAATTTGCTGGAAAAGGCTTTAAATATTTTTCAAATGAGAGTGGATCAAGAAATTTACTGATGCCAATTAGTAGTACTACAAATGAACTCCTTCAAAATAGAAAATAAAGTGATTTTTAGAAAAATATAACAAAATAAAAGATACAAAAACTAGACTCTCAATATTTTATTAAAATCTTGTCATGATCAAGGAGTTTCGCAGAGCTACTGCTTTGTCTCGCAAGCTGTTTGTACAATTATCATGGGGTATTGGACCCCAAGCAATGTCTTCTTCCAGCTCTTCGATAGGAAAATGTCTCACATTTATTGAATGCATATATTATGCAATACTTCACATGCATTTATTGTCAGCCCAGCTTTTTCTGGACTGTAATGCAGCTGGCGGCTTCTTTGGCAGCATCTAAATCTTGATTTTCAGAGGCCATTACATCGCTCAATAGTATTTCTGGCCCATGTGTGAGCATCGTTGTATCTTGCAGATGATGAATCCTCATCAGCATTTGAAATAGGGGTCATGAGCCATGGTTCTAGGGGATAGGCAGCATCACCTGAAACCAGTACACAGAATATTAAAACTGTGCTTCGTTCAGTTACGTATTGCTCTCTGTATTCCCTGCGTAGCATTTTAGATTACGATAGATAAATGGAGTGCAGTCAATGGCTCCAAGCATACTGAGAATCTCAAATTCAATGTCCATTTTAGTTTTAGAGTTGATGTTTTTATTGATGAAGAAATTGAATCCACAAAAGGTAATTTTATATTAATAGCTATAGAAACGATATTTTCGCATCTGCTCTGCAATGCTGGCTCAGCCTAAATCATCATTTACCAACCAAAGTTGATGGTACCAAGGCCAGAAAAGAGTAGGAGACACATAAACCAGAAGAATATGTTATTCAATTAAAAGTTTTTAAAACATTAAAAAAATTGCAATTTTTTCATTAGGTACAGACAATTGGAAGCCATTATTTTGCGGAAGATTAGATTGATTTTGGGAATTTCAAGAATGAACTGATTTTCCAGCTATGAATGCACCAACACTGTGATTTATGCAAAAGATTATCCAGGCCATGAATAGAGATATGTCCAGTCGAGGGAGAGCAAAGTGCACTGAATTTGAAGGCAGCAAGGATATTACAAGGCATCATAAGTAAGAGTGTTGAATAAAGAAGGCAAATATCAGATGAAAAGCCGAGAATTGGTTTAAGGGTCAGAAGGGCTCTAAGTGAAGAAACAAGTGAGCTGGATAATCCCAAGCAGATGCTTAATTACTGTTGAAACTTATTTTATTTTTATTTCCTAATGCATGCTTAAGAGATAAATTCACCCCACCTTTTTTAAAAAAAAAAAAACAATTTTTTATGCAAGTACATTACAACGTATGTATATTCTTACTCATTAAATGTTTTTATTGTCATTTCATCCTGTCTTATTAACTAACACTTCACTTACAAAATAGTTATAGCGGTAGATATACTCAATTTGAGCCATATTGGATCTGTTGTTCAATAATTAACCATAATTTCAAATTCTCATTAAAAGCATTCCAACGTTTATTTTAACAATCCTTATTTTACTATTTTCAATCTGATTGGTTCATTTTTCTAATCAAACGTATTTGTAAAAAATTATGCTATGATCATGTTTATATACTCCTTTATAAGGTTTTGTTAAGGAACAAAGTATTTACAGTTTTCATGATAAAGGCTCTTTAAGAATTGATATTAATAAAGTGACTACCCATAGTTATGAGTAAAACTTGCTTTTTCTGTTCCCTTTCATATCAAATAAGTTATTTGTCAAGATGGTGGTTAGTGGTACTTTAAATTTACTATATGTGCATTACTTAGTTTTGGCCAATCAGTCAAAGACAAAGAGATGGAATACTATATATTTAGTGTTGCATAACTCATTATTATGTTTTTTAGCAATTACATTACATGCACTGGGAATATCAGGATGAAATAAAATCCAGCTAATTTAGTTTGTTTTTTCTAAAATAAAAAAGCAACTAACTTAATTTTATTTCTAAAATAAAGGAACAGATTTAGTTTTGTTTCTAAAATAAAAAGTAACTGAGGCATAATTTTGTTTCGATAAAGGTAACTGATTTAGTTTTGCTTCTAAAATAAAAAAAGTAACTTATTTAATTTTGTTTTCATTTTAAATAATAATGGCCCCAATTTAAAATAAGAAAACAGTTAGCATTTCCATAAAGAATTTATACGATTTATTTTAAATTGTCTTGTTCATTAATTTTAAATGTTCAATTGAGAATATGATTTGGGAGTCGAGCGATCGATCTTCGCTAATAAGTTTGCTAGTAGAATAAATTATCTGTCTATTCTTGTACCCCATTGGTTGAGATTTGGGGAGACATCACTTTTCCACCCGTTAACGAAAATTGAGATTCTCATACCCGTTTTCAACCAGTTGGAATCTCGCTCAGTCGAAAAAAAGGACTCCGATTTCTCACCAGCTCTTACCTGGCGTAACGCTATTCACCTTGAGAAATGTTGTTTGATTGGGTCTATTCTGTTACCCCGGTTGAAATTTGCGAGCCGTCACTTTTCACTTACGTTAACAATGGGAAGAAGTGACGTCTCTAACTCAATGGATTTAACGATATATGAGGGCCAGGCGCAATTATTTTGCAGGAGCCCCTCTAAAAATATCTATGGATGATGCAAATGTGGCAAAATAACTTACTTATGCTTTCAATTCTAGGTCTATGTTTATCTTCGTCATTCAGTTTAAAGCTAATTCTCGTATTGTTATTTATCTGATTTCTAACATTTTATTTTCTCATTTTTACAAAGAATATACACACTATGTGATAAAAGTATCGGACACTTTCAGTTTGTTGCATTTTAAATTTCTCCGGAAAGAGCTAAACCGACTGATATGAACCTTCTATGTAAAGAATAGACTTTAATTCACATTTTACAGTGAAGGTGATTCGGTCTGAAGACGAATTAGGAGGCAACGAAAAAAAGGGGATGAAGGCAGGTGTTTGACCCATCCTGTTTCACAGATAGCTGACAACACGATATGCTTTATGAATGGTTATGTTTGATGTGCATTAATATTTATGCATTTTCGTAAACATAGCACAAATATTCGGAAAGATATAAGGTTTTCTTTAAAAATTCGAATTTTCCCGCTTGTTTTTCTGCTTATAACATGCAGGTTTTCCACAAATTTTACGAAAGTGAAGAAAAGTGACAATATGTTAGAGAAGCATTGCGTAAAATTTGGAATAAATACTTTTAATATCCGGAGAAAATATGGGCATTTCATTAAATAAATTTTACTGCGAACGTGCAATATAAACATCTTTCCTTCACAGCTTCAAAACAACTATATGAAAATTCAGTCGAATACCATTACGTTTAAGAAGAATATCGGCAGTGGAATTGAACAAATTTCTGATTCTTTCTAGAGAAGTAAAATGATGAACGTTATCCACAAACTGATTTTTAAACTTGAGATACTTCAGAATAAAAAATCGTCGAACTTCGCAAAGAATTAACATTATGAATTATTCTTGGGTATTCAGCACTTCAATCTTTGTAAATTTACTAAAATTATTCCAAAATTCAGAAGTTTAAAAAATATTGTTTGTGGATATCACCTCATCATTTATGTTTCTTAGAAAAGAAGCAGAAATTCAGTGACTGTCAATCCGATACTTCTAAATCTTAATGGTATTACTGATTTCTTAAAAGTTGTCACATATCTGCCTTGAACCTGAAAGAAACTATATATATCTCACACATCAGAGTAAAAAATTATTTTACAAATACTCATATTTTTCTTTCATATCTCAAATTATTTATCCCAAAATTTTACTACATGTCTTCTCTAAATGTTAACTCTTTTCTGTAAAGTTTTGTATAATCTGGTGGAAAAATCTCTGCATTTATAAGCAAATAATGAGTACGTTAGGATTTTTAAGAAAACCCATTATATCTTCCAGAATATTTGTGCTGTGTTTCGAAAATGCATGTAAACATTATGCAAACATAACCATTGATGAAAGTTACATCGCGCCACGTTTTGTGAAACAGTATATGCTCAAACTATTTTCGCCTTCATCCCTTTGGGCCCCACCTACCCTATTGCTCCTGGACAAAATTCTTTGCAAAATGATGAGTCGGCTCTATTCTTTATATGGTAGAGTTACTGGGAGTCGGTTTAGCCTCGGTTCCGGAGAAATTCTTAAAAATAACGTGGAATATCCCTAAGGTGTCCGGATACTTTTGGCTGATAGTGTATAGCCTATGTATGAGAAGTCATATGTCATCTTTTCATAACATTATATGTATATATATATCAAATTAGATAAAGGAAAAGCAAAGGAACTTTAATTCTTTTATCTTTTTCAATTACTCAAGCAGAGATATTTTCGTTGCTGATAATCAAAATAAATTGAATAGGTAATGATTTCTTCTGTGGTTTTGATCTATTGATGAGGTTGGACATAACAAGTGCCAAACATTCAGAATTTATATTACATAGAGAAAAACATTTCAAAATTGTTTTTAATAAATATTTTTCTTTACTACGTTTAATAAAGGAAACTTATTCCAGTTAAAAGGAAAATGAGCTCATAATCAACTTATATTTATAAACTATAAATGATTTTACCATAAACTGAGAACAATTTTACATTTCTTCTATTTCTTTCTCTTATCAACTCTGCGTAAAGGACAGAATGGTATATTCTAATAACACTACAGGCAGAAAGGAGGAAATAATAAAGTATCCTCACTTTAAACAGCACTTTGAAATGAATTACGATTATTTTTTAAAATTTCATCTAGTTTAAGCTCTACAAGTAAATCATTAAAATAATTTTCATCGTTCTTTTCTTCTAAAGTTATCTTGTTAAAAAATGAAAATGTGAATCGTAAAATAAACAATGACTTTCAAATCTGAATGGCTGAAGTATTTTCCAGAACTTCGATCATGTAAAGAGAGGCTTCAACTCTCAGTTTGCAGGGAAGATTCGGTCAAGACGGCATTTAGAGGACTGACCAGAAATTGATGAAGAAAGAAAAAAAATCGGCTACCCGTTCCACAGAAAAGCTGATAATGATTTAAAATTTCATCAATGGTTTAGTTTAATAAGTACATTGCTTACATGACAAGGAAATATTTTGGAAGTTTAAGGTTTTCTTAAAAATCTTAAATTTTCCAGCATGTTTTTTTTGCTTATCCATGCAGGTTTTCTATCAAATAAAAACTTACAGAATACTTGAAATGTGTTACAGAGTGTTCCTTAAATTTCAAGTTCATACTATAGATATTAGAGTAAATATGATTATTTGCATTAAATAAATTTTACTGCGCATGGGACATAGCGTAAATTTTTTCAAAACTTCAAAGCCAGATACATAGAGATTTATAGAAAATTCCAGTTGAATATATAAAATTCAGAAAGATATCTCATTGCAGTGGTGTGAATTTACTTACACCAGAGAAGCTATTTATTATGAAGTTTTACCACAAATGTAAAAAAAATTTGAATCTTCCAATGGTTATCGACGAACTACAATCTAAGTAATGTATTTAATTTATTTATTAGTGTCTTATGTCCCCAATGTTTCGTTTTTGTTTTCGTTACCTCATTAATTTTTTAAAGCAAGGGGAGAAACTTTTCAGTGAGGAGAGGATTATACTAGAAACAAGACTGCATCATAGTTCTATGGCTAGCACAAGCGATGTTTCGCATAGATTTTGAGGCCCCTATCGTCTCGAGGCACTGAGAGCGGCCGCCTCTAACGCCTGTGACAAATCGCACTCTCCCAGACTAAACGGGGTGCAGAATGACCCCGATATCAGAACTTATCAAATTTTCTTTGAAATGGAGGCTGCTAAGACGTTAATTGTGTTTTGAAAGGGTTTATCGGAAATATATATTTGACCAATCTGAAGAAAATTTATCAATTACTTCAGATTTTTAAAAAGAGTTAAATCTTTATCAATTTAAATAATTTAATCTAATAATTTATTACGACAGTCTAAAGTAATTGAATCTTTAAAAGTAAGATAAATTTTTACTACTCCATCAAGATAGTCAATAAGATAGTTGATAATTAAGATCAATTGCATTTAAAGATTTATTACTTAATCTTTTCTTATTAAATTAAATTATGGTGACATTTTAACATTTTTTTTACATTGAGTGTGGAATGACTTTCCTCATTTCCGTATATATCATTACAATTTTTATTTGGTTAATTCAAAGAAATTTGTCAAATATTTACAAGTAATGCAAATCTGACAATAAAAGAATTTTTTCTTGTTCCTTGATAAAAATGTAATTTTTTTTTAATGTTGTGTTCAAAAGGTCTCTCTGTGGTGTATGAACGTCAACAATGACGGGATAATGGAGAATGAAGTTTTTACAAATAGCAGGAAAACACGTACATATGGACTGCAAACAATAGTCCTTGCACAGATTACTAGTAAATAGACAACAATTCAGGTAATAGACGAGTTCAGCACTTTGATATCTAACAGCACAAACAGTCAGTCAAATAACTAGTAGACAAATAACAGCTCAGCTCACATGATTAGCTCACACAGCTGATAGAGATTCGAACGTTCACTTCAAAGTGAAGAACCAGTCGATCAAAGACACTCCGTGATCAAACAGCGGTCTTATATACTCCCCGATAGGCCGTGACGTCACATTATGGAAAAACCTGGATCTCCACCTATTAGAAATATCGAAAGGGGTTGCGTTTTCGGGAATCGATGTATTTGTCAAGCAAGTCGCCAAAATGGTCCATAAGGTCCATGTGCGTACCATAAGGGCCGTACACACTACTTATATTTCGTCCAATGGGAGAGCAGGAACCGCTTCTCAGGCGTTTGAACCGGTTTTATTGGCCTCAAAGAGAATGGGAGCTTTCAGACAGACAAAACACACATCGGTTCGTGGGCGTGAATACTGAACCAATCAGGTTCGACTCAATTGACGTCACTAAAAATTTAGGCGCGATTTCGGGCAGCACACATAACAATTTCATACCGTGCTCACGCCATCACCATGGATGCTAGAAAGTATATTTGGTACAGTGAAATAAGGTAGATGCTCCAGTTTTTTGCCACATTAAGAAAATTAAATTTGAATTTTCACAGTGGATGACTAGCTCAAGTTTATAAGTCGTACTGACACTATTCTTTAGTAACTTTTATTGCCAATTAATAATTCTTTCTCTGAGAAAAATATTATATCTT
>BGPR01001628.1:0-67615 GCA_013235015.1 Araneus ventricosus | reverse complement strand
ATAAAAACATTGCATTATTGTGAAATATTTCTTTAAAATATAAAAAAATAATTTTGGAATTTATATATATAATGAATTTAGAAATATAATCATATCAAATTCTCTGATGTATTACTATTAACAAATTGACATTGCATGAAGCATCACTGAATATACAGAAAATAGTTTAAAAACGAATAATAAAATCTCATCAATGGAATAAAATATATATAATTTTGAATATATTTGGACTAAGAAAAATTTACCCCAGTACTCTGTGCATTAGTATCATCCTCAGGTGCAATACAGTGCTCGGATGTTGTACAATATTTTTTCATATTGAGATATTGCACTGGGGCTCCTGCCCCTGCTCACTAAAAGCTCGCTTAGCCCCCTCTCAGAAGGATTGCGTTAATCCTCCCAAGGTTTCTACTAAACCCTGCTCGCTTGCCGCTATAAACAGCGACACTGGTTGTCCTAGGAAGTTATTCTAAAGATTTAATATATATATGAATCAGCTATTTATTTTGTTTCTGATGCTTACCACTAAATCAGCATGAATATTTTCCAGCCTCGAAAAGATATTTTTTCTTCAAATAATTCAATAAAGTATTTTAGCTATAAGAGAATAATTTTGGCCCTAGTCGTTTTATAAGTGATCACGGACCTCCTAACCATAAATTTCACTTTTGGAGCTATCCAGAAACATTAAAATTTATTACGAAGCAGGATCTATACAAATTTATTTATACATGAACAATATAAGAAAGCATCTCTGACAATAACAATCCACAAACAGTTACATTTCTACATATTAGCTCAAGAAATCATCAAGAGATCGCTCCGAATATTACAATTTAAATGAAGCTTCAATTCATCATCTATTATAGAATACATGAACAGTTAAGATTGTGCTCAAAGCGAAAGCAGGTATATTACAATCCATCAGAATTCTATAAAATAGTATACAACATTGAAACAAATTAAAAATGTAATGCAAAAATACATCTTGACAATCAATACAGAAAACTTCCTCATAAACTTTAGTTCAATATTTCACATTTTGGAGCTACCTACAAAACAGATTCACAAAAAGATCGTGCTTCTACGAAAACATAAATTGTATGAAAGACGGTATATACATATTCATACTTTCATATATAAAATAATATACAACATTGAAGATTGTCTACAAAAAAAATTGTATCAAAGCAAGTATATTCTTCAATCACTAGATACTAAAAAATATACAAATCAACAGAAACAAGATTACAAAATGCAAAAAAAATACACTTACAATCAATCACAGAGAAACTTCCCATAAACACAGGTTAAACATTTCACATTTTGGAACTACACAGGAAACAGATTCAAAAGATCGTGCTCTACGAAACATTAAATTTACGAGAAACTGGTATATACATGTTCAATACATTCATGTATATAAATAATATACAAATTGAGATTGTCTTCTAACAAAAAGAAAAAATTGTCAACAAAGCGGTATATTCAATCCACTCAGATATAAAATAATATACAACAATGGAAAGACAAATTAAAAAATGTAATGCAAAAAAATACATTGATAATCAATCACAGAAAGTGACTTCCTCCATAAACACAGTTAATTTTATTTAGAGCTACCACAGAAACAGATTCTAAAGATCGTGCTCTACAAAAAAAATTGCCATCAATAGACAGGTATATCAATGCACCAGATATAAAATAATATATCACATTGAAACAAATTAAAAAATGTAATCACAAAAAAGTACACTGACAATCAATCACAGAAAACTTTCCCTCATAAAGCAAGTTTAACATTTCACATTTTGGAGGCTACACAGAACAGATTCAAAAGATGGCTCTATGATAAGCCAATATAGAGTTTGTCATGACTAAAAATGCACTATTTAAGGCACCAAACATATCTTTTCAAAGCTTGACTTGCGACTATTAGTTGTCATGGAAAAGGCTAACCATCGTGGGAAATTACTATGTTTAAATTTATAAGGCATGTTAGTCGAGATGGGATCAAACGTTTAGATGAGAAACGTCTCGTACCATCATATGGATTTGCAGTCAATTTTTTGCGTAGCATTTGTGTAATTAGGTGTACTACTGCATAATCACTTTAGGAGGGCTAAATCTCAACAACCTTACTATGCATCCTGAAAGCTACTCAACTTTTATCTCTAGTGGAGCAAAGCCAAAACCAGTGGTGTCAAAGGATTTAAAAATTCTTCCAGGAAATTAATGTGATCTTGAGGATCTTTCACTCATGATCATAACTTCAACTGCTGGCAGTAAACAGTTTCTTTGGCATAATTTCCAAACACTTTATTGTTGTTATTTCATGGATCGCTTCATTATTACATCAAGGACAGCTCGAATTTTAAGCAGTGGGGCCACGGAGTCCTATGTCACTTAATTGTGTATAGGGTCTTGTAGAAGGGTAGCTTGCAAAAGGCAAGACTGGGCCCACTTTTTTCTCTAAGTGTCCAACACGACACCGTACTCTTTCCTGGATTCTACAAGGCTATTTTTGTCAGATATAGCTTAGTAAATTTCAACCAAGCATGTGTTTTTCAAGGGCTGCGAACAGTTACTTGGAACCTCTTAAATGTACTGGAAGAATTCAAGTAAATCCACACGTAGAGCTTGCTCCCAGACTGTCTTCCATTTTGTGAGATCTTTAAAATCATCACTTAGTTAATAAAGCTGAACATGTCGGTATGCTCATCCCACACAAAGTTTTGTTTTCAGTTGTGTCAGCTTTTTTGTAGTAGGGCTTCAAGTTCAAGTAGAGTTGGCCATTTAAGAGTTGAATTTTAGAAACAGAAATGGGCTGTTCTCCTTTGTAGTAGAGTTGCAGATGCCTGTAGAATGCAACGGAATAAGCCATCATCACCTACCACGTATTTGGCTATGGAAAAGTTGAATAAAACAGTTTCTCCCTGTCCCAGAGACCACTCTAAAATAACACTTGATGGTGTATCTGCAGCGTTTGTTGTACACTGCATAATAGAGAATTCCCACAACATTCCGCTTTGTTCACTATTTTAACTGCTATATAACATTAGATTTAGCCTGCTCTCCACAACATCAGTTCTGTCTCTCCCCAAAACGCTTGCAGCAATCCTACATTTGTAGATGCAGTTTTGGAGACTTAAATTGTGGATGTAAGCAGTTCCTCAATATCTACGCAATTGCATAGGTGAGTGTCCACGTCCAGAATAACGATGCACAAAAAGTCCTCACAAAGTGAGAACTTGATGTACACACCTATAAATCTGGAACATCTCCACTTCTCAGCCAGCCACAAATCACAGTGCAACAGCAGTCGCAACTGTCTCGGAGATTGAAATTGTGCAGCGTCATTCAAACACATGCCACTGCTGGTCACCTCGAGAAGTCCATACCCTTACAGCTTGTTAGATTACAATTGCATCTTAAATCCATTTGCGGTCAGAAATATCGTCAAAACTAATGTCATGGCTTTGCTGTAGTAGCATCCGCAAATAGATATCTCTCGCATTGCCAGTATACTAACTTGGCAGTCTCGGAATAACATTTTGTCCACCACGTTGTCGCTCCATTGATGTACTGTCTTATCAAACACATAATATTGTGGAATATCAGGTAAGAAATGTTGTGGCCTGAAGGATCATTTTATTTGGATCAAAACCATGACGATGTTGAGTGTTTTTCTTAAAGCAACTCGTTAATTGTAGCAGGCTTCTTGACCGTCTTGAGTTTACAATCGGCTGTTACTTTGGTAAATGCAGCTAAGCGCACTACAAGTGTGGAAGTTTATACGACAATTGAGATTCATTTAAAGCACCACATAGCTGGGTGTACTAACATGCCTACCTTCAACAAAACTTAAATTTCAACGCAGTGATCAACCTTCTTTTTGTATTTTGACCGAGGCTGCATCATACATTCCTTCTTGCTATATTTATATAAATTGTTTGACACTTTTAACTGGGCACAAACTTCAACATTATTATATGCATTAAATGTTTTAGCAACCAAGGATTGTGGGACAACCCGTCTGTTATCGATGAAATATTTCCCTCTCTTGGACGGGTTCGTAGTAAGCTCTTCACGATAAATAAGATCATCATGAATTGTTTCTGAAAACTTTTGCAGCACTGTCATCTCTATACATGGAGAATTTATATTTATAGTTCCCATGGGGCCAGTATGCCATGCATTTGTCTGGAAGAGTCTAAGATCAGTGCTGGGGATCTGGAAGTTCTGCCTCCATAAGAGCTTGTCATCATCTTGGTGCGAATTTTGCTGTTGAATCTAATATTACAGAAGAATGTAGGCATGAGCCCTCCTTTGGAGACATCCCAATAACATAAATAAGTCAAAACAGTTCAAATATTCCTTACTTGCAAATATCTCTTCTAAAAGTTCTTTTAATTTCATATTAATGCACGTACTAATAATATCAGGTCGGTCTTGGGACGAACATACTCCCTCCATGCAATTTTAAAACTTCACAAACCAAGATGAGCTAAAATTAAGGTCAGAAAGAAGTCTGGTTTACAAACTTACGTACCATATGCGTGCATCTTGTTAAATCTAGTATATTGTGGACTCCCGGCGTTCAGTTCACTTTTTTGTTCATTTCGGATAATATATCAAAACAGCGACTTAAATTCATTATTTTTTTACAAATTTCAACTACTAAAAATAGTTTTCCAATATTAAACGTAGTCACGCAAGCTTCAGTTTCCGCGGATATAAACAAAACTTGCAGGCTGTTGCAAACGGCGATTAAGAATTCTACCTTTTTTGTCGCCACGTGAAGGTGCTATATAGGTCCTTATGATATTGTACAATATGCCTGGTAATACAATATTGCCAATATTATTCAATTATCGTACAATATTGTACAATATATTTAACTAGGGTCTTATGGCATAATCAGGTGGTGGTTTTAAAAGACAAAATCAAGCGATTTATGCGACAATTGTAACTGCATTTCAAAATTCTGGTTTGAAGCATAAAGAAACTTGTTTTTCATTGAAAAAATAAATCAATTTCCTTTTTAAATTATAATAACAACATTTAACATCAATTCAATGATATAGAATTATAAAAAAAAATGAATTAAAATTTACCTATCAATGCAGACAAACTATATTAGCTGATAAGAGCATTTCTGATTACAGTGCCTCCACTTATAAATCATCATGCATTACTCCCAGATTATTTTTACATTGTTCATCCTCGTAATTACATCACAAATCTATGAAAAATAATTTTCTAGTATTGATGTAGTACTGAACAGTTACAATTATAATAGCAGTATCAGATTATTTTGTCATTGACAAAAATTTTCAAAGCTAATATATATTCTTTAAAGGGATACACTTTTTTACTATTTACCATTTATATATTCAATACTAATGTCTCATTGACGCTAAAGATATAAAAGTTTTTGGAGTGATAAAGGAAAATAATTTATTTAGTAATCAAATTAAGCACATCTTAACATTGATTTATGTAACTTTAGAAACTGCTATTTTCTATATCTACAGAAGGGTTTCCTTTATAAAGTAAATAAAATGGCTGGTTTTAGAAATTTTATAAGTCAAAAAAAAGAAGAGACAATGGTTCTAATAAGTGTACACTTAACATAGACAACTGTATCACAAATTTGGACAGATACTTAAAGCTATTATGAAGGTGCAGGAAATACTAACTTTAAGATATTAATGGGTAAAAAGAGACTTTCTGTTCATATAAGGTGAAACTCTGGTATTCCTGCGTAGCATTTAGATTACGATAGATAAATGAGTAGCAGTCAATGGCTCCAACTTGATCCAAATCAAATTTCAAGTGTCCATTTTAGTTTGTAGTTGATGTTTTGTATTGAATGAAGAATTGAATCCACAAAATGGTAATTTTATATTAATAGCTATAGAAATCGTATTTTGCATCTGCTTTCTGAATGCTGGCACAGCCTAAACTCTATCATTATGCCACCAACGTTGATGGTACAAGGCCAGAAAAGATAGAGCACATAAACCAGAAGAATATATTTCGAATTAACAAGTTTTTCAAAAACATTTAAAAAATTGCAATTTTTCTTCAAGGGGAACAGACAATTGAACCATTAATGTTGCAGAAGATTAAGATTGATTTTGGAATTTCAAGAATAAACGTGATTTTCAGCTGTGTAACAACCAAACTTCTGATTTACTTCAAAAGATTATCCAGGCCAGTTGAGAATAGAGATATGCCATCCAATGGAAGAGCAGGCAGAAGTGCTAATAGAATTTTACGAATGGCAATCAGGAGATCAAGCATATAAGTGAAGTGTTTGAATAAAGCACGCAAATATCTACGATGAAAAGCCGAAATTGGTTTTAAGGGTGAAGGCTCCTAAGTGAGAAAACAAGTGAGCTTTCAGATAATCCACAAGCAGATGTTATAATACTGTTGAAACTTTATTTTATTTTTATTTCCTAAGCATGCTTGTAAGACTTGAAAATTCACCCCACCTTTTTTAAAAAAAAAAAAACAATTTTTATGCAAGTACATTACAACTATATATTCTCGTATACATTAAATGTTTTTTTGACTCATTTCCATCTTATTAACTAACATTCACTAAAAAATTTATAGTCAGGAGATGATACTCAATTTGGCCATTAGGATCTGTTGTTCCATAATTAACCAGTACAATTTCAAATTACTCCATAAAAGACGTTCCATATTTAAACAATCACTTATTTACTTTTCAATCTGATTGGTTCATTTTTCTATATAACTGTGATTTGTAAAAAATTAAATGCTATGATCATGTTTATATACTCACTTATTAAGGTTTTGTTAAAGGAACAAAAGTATTTACAGTTTTTCATGATAGCTCTTTAAGAATTATAATTGATTAATAAAGTGACTACCCATAGTTATGAGTAAAGCTTTCGCTGTTTATTCTGTGCATATCAAAGATTAATTATGCTTAAGATGGTGGTGTGAATGGTACTTTAAATTTACTATATGTATTAGCTTACTATTTTGGCCATGAGTACAAGACAAGAAATTGGAATACTATATTTTCCAGTGTTGGTATAACTTCATTATTGTGTTTTTAATAAATTTACATTACAGGCACTGGGAATATCAGTGAGTTATGAATTTTTAAATAATATATCTTAATCTGTACAAGTTTTGGCCACATAATTATATAACAGGCATTTTACTTTTTTATTAAGCAAAAATAAAGCATTTTCATTCAGTATGCATTTTATTACATTTTCCTTCTTTATAGCAAGTTTTTCATTGCATATGAAATAACTGAATAACAAATTTCTTACTTTTTAATCAATTTGGTATCAAAGTTTTACATTATTTGTTTGATATTTTTTCTTGTTTATATTTTATAAACATTCAGTAAATTTCTAGTTCTTATAGTATAGCTATATTAAGCAGAAATTAAATTAAATAGTATGATTTTTGGAACAAATTAATGCACCTATTAGTTTGTATCTGTGGTTATTATACATAAATTAAGTCTTAAACGATATAAAATTTATTAAAAAAGAGGCTAGTACTGTCCCATAAAAGCATTTCCATAGATAACCAATCTTTTGTAAATGTTCAAGATATTATGATGAGTCTTCCAGAAGCTACATTTTCACAAAAAAAAAAAAACAGTTTCAGTGACACAGAAATCTTTTGGTGTGTAATTTGCGAAGTTTAATATTCATTAATCTTGCATTATAAGTATGCATTGAAGCCATGAATACACAAATATGATGCATTATATGTTTTCTGCTATTCAAAAATGTACTATATTTACACATTTTTTTTCAATTTATTTTATTTACCTTACAATGGTCCACTTCGTCACTTGTTACTTAAAAATAAATATTAAAAAAAGTATAGATAATTAATAAATTTAGAGTGTAACATAAATCTTAATATGTAGAGAATATGTATGCATTTTTTTTTCAAGCCAAAAACAAAAAAAAACAGTTCTTTGAAAATAAACATTCAAAATTTACAAAAGTGGTCCATTGTACCCTGGTCTCCCCTATACATAATGTATACTACACTTGCATAAAAATTTATTGTTTTTAAAGGGCTGAATTTACCTCTAAGGGCCTCTTAAACCCTAAAGATAATTAATTTTAGAATTAATAGTTATTTCTGACAGTGTGACGATGAAAGATTACAACACTTGCGAGTACTTGATACATGTTCATGCATTTAATTTTCTTGCAAGTCGCATGTTAAGGAAAAATGACGTAATCATATTGTAAATTACTAAAAAAGAGTTTAAGGTGTAGGAATGCATCTTATTGGTTAATATAAAATCTGTGGCAAATAATTGCATTTGATAATTACAGAGAGAATTAATGATAGCATAGATGATGAAATTATGGCAATAGCAAATTTAATAATAACTTCATATTAATTGTAAAATCTATTAAAATATGTATGTTTTCGTTTAAATTTTTTCTATCAATTATAGCTTTTTATACAGAAATGTGCAATTCTTTGGGTCTGTTTCTTTGCGAAAAATATAAATGCCAAAAAAAAAACTATTTGCATCGCCTAAAAGGCAATTACACATTGCAACTGTCATCCCTTTTTTGGGGGTTGTCAGATCGTAAAGAAGGTCCCCTTCGGTCAAGGACACATTGAAGGAGAAACCGTCCATCGAATACTTGCTCTCCCTTGATAACGAAATATAAGCAAGTGTGCTACAGCCTTAAGAGTCGCTGAGGTCACTCCATGCTTCACATTGTAAAACTCTTTTCCCAACCATAAGTCTTGCATTGCTGGGGAGCGACTTTCCATGACTGTAACACTGTTCCCCTCTTCAAAGACTGACGTCCCGGCAGTCTCATTACACCTAACTGTGATCAGTAGCCCGGTAGGGGGTTAGCCGATTGATGTGAATTACTTTTGTCTTGGCGTTAGGTGACCTCTGAACTCTGTAGATGACATCGTTCAGTTTCTTGACGATAGTATAAGGTCCTTCCCAGTTCTGCTGTAATTTCGGGCTCAGACCTCTCCGTCGCTTCGGGTTATACATCCAGACTTGGTCTCCCTCCTTAAAATGATGGCCGGTTGCTCCAGAATCGTAGCGAGTCTTCATTCGTTCACTGGCCAATTTAATTCGCTCTCTGGCAAACGCATGTACGCTTTCCAAACGTGCCTCTAAATTATTCAGGTATTCATTCGGCGAGGAAGGTGTATCAATCGGTCGTCCAAATAGGATATCACATGGCAATCGCAGTGTTCGACCAAAAAGCATATCTGCTGGAGTGCATCCGGTCGCTTCATGGTCTGCACTCCTATAGACCAAGAGAAAGAGTGGTAAATGTGTATCCCAGTCAGTCTGATTCTTCGATACAAATAAAGATAGATGGTTTAAAATCGTTCGATTAAACCTCTCGACCACGCCATTGGACTCAGGATGTAACGCCGTCGTTCGAGTCTTCAGAATTCCTAAAAGTTTGCAGAGCTCAGTAAAGAGAGCGGAATTAAAATTTGTACCTTGATCCGAATGTAATATCATAGGTACGCCATACCGCGAAATCCATGCTCGAACAAGTTCTTCAGCCACAGTCGAGGCTTCCTGATCTGGAATGGGGATTGCCTCCGGCCATTTGGTAAAATAGTCCATCAATACCAGTACATACCGATTGCCCTTTGTCGTTACAGGAAGAGGTCCTAAAATATCCAAAGCCATTCTTTCGAAAGGTGCGCCTACATTATAGAGCTGTAAACGGCCTTTAGTTCTTGTTTTGGGTCCTTTTCGGGCTCCGCAAGCGTGGCATTCTCTGCACCATTTTTCGACGTCGGCGAGAAGTCTATCCCAATAGAATCGCTCTCGGGTTTTGCTCAAAGTTTTCATAACTCCAAAATGGCCTCCACTTGCGCTGTCATGAGTCTCTCGCAGAACTTCTTGAATTCTGCTTTTCGGAAGAATGGGGTCAATTCACGGTCACGTGTCAAATCAAAAATGGCAGCGCTTAGAGCCTTCTGCGGATCTATTGAGGGTCTCTCCGTAACGTTAATGGACTTTATGCATGTGACGTCACATCCATCGACACATGACCATCCGGCAACAGCCAGAGCTCAATCTTAAACAGCTGATATTATGTTTATCGTTATGATGTGCATATCAACTATATGTTGGATGCCAGTTAATGAGTCTCTCGCAGAACTTCTTGAATTCTGCTTTTCGGGAGAATTAGTTGCCAGCAACAAGAACTTCCATCGTCACTCTCCCACTTACGATATAAAACACCATTCTTAAGGTGTAAGGAGTCCCAAAGAGCCCAATATCGTTTTGTTGCAGGGCTTTCCGGAGCGATTTCTTGCCAAGATGGTCGAATTTAATTTCCTCTCCAGAATTTTTTAATAGCAGGATCTTCTAGCTGTGCCTTCTGAACCTCACTTGAAGACCAGGCATCCTCAGTTGTTAAAACTTTCACGGAAATGTCCGTTTCCATTCCGAACTTTTTCTCTGCATTCGTGCAATGTTTGAAACTCTCTTTACAGGGTCTTCGAGAGAGCGCATCTGCATTTCCGTGAGAGGTTCCCTTGCGATGCCGGATTTCGAAGTCATATTCTTGCAGTCTTTGGATCCAGCGAGCTATCTGGCCTTCAGGTTCCCTGAAATTCAAAAGCCATCTAAGGGATGCATGATCAGTCCGGAGAAGAAATTTACGTCCATAGAGGTAGTGATGGAAATGCTCTATAGATTTCACGATGGCTAGTAATTCTTTACGGGTGACACAATAATTTCTTTCTGGCTTACCCAAGTTCTTGCTGAAGTAAGCGATGACACACTCTTCGTTTCCAATCTTCTGAGAGAGCACGGCTCCTATTCCCTCATTACTAGCATCCGTATCCAAGATAAATTCCTTGTCAGTCCGGGGATAGGTCAAGACAGGGGACGTTGTCAAAGCCTGTTTTAGACTATTGAAAGATTTCTCGCATTCTTCAGTCCAATTAAAGTTTGATCTAGCTTCAGTTAGTTTATGTAGGGGTCTTGCTATTGCAGAGAAATTCCTTACAAAACGACGGTAATAGGTGCAAAGTCCAAGGAAACTTCGGAGATCGTGTACTGTCTCTGGACGAGGCCAATCAACTACTGCCTTAGTCTTTTCTGGGTCGGTTTTAACTCCGTCTGCTGAAATTATGTGTCCAAGATAAGAAACTTCCTTTCGGAAGAATCTACATTTCTTTGGAATTAGCTTGAAGTTAGATTTCTGCAGTCTCTGGAATACTTTACGAATATTATTAAGATGTTCTTGAAATGTTCGTCCTACTATAATAATGTCATCAAGATAAACTAAGCAGGCTTCAGACGTAAGTCCACGCAATACTGTCTCCATTAATCGTTCGAATGTGGCAGGGGCGTTACAAAGTCCGAAAGGCATTACCTTAAATTGCCAGAGTCCTTGTCCGGTGGTGAAGGCTGTCTTTTCTTTATCTTCAGGTTGGATCTCGACTTGCCAGTATCCACTTTTCAAGTCTAATGTCGAGAACCATTGGCTTCCGTTCAAAGCATCGAGGGTGTCGTCTATCCGTGGTAGATGCTAACTATCCTTTATCGTAATCTCGTTTAACTTCCTGTAGTCAACACAGAAACGTGTCGACCCATCTTTCTTCTTAACAAGCACAATAGGCGAAGCCCAAGGTCCTGACGATTCTTCTATTATTCCGTTATCCACCATCTCTTTAACTAAGCGTTCCGCTTCCTCTTTCTTTGCAAGAGGCAAACGTCTTGGATATTGCTTGATTGGTGGATGATTACCTGTATTAATTCTATGCTGAGTCATATTGCAGCGGCCGACATCAGAGTCACTAGTAGAAAACAAGTTCTGAAATTCTTGTAGCAATTCCTTCACTGCTGTTCGTTGTTCTTCATTAAGCCCTTCAAGATTCTCCAAGATTGACGGGAGGCGTAGTGATTCGGAAAATTCTTGAGGACGAGCAACGATATCCACCACTGGCTCACACGTCGCAATA
Source organism: Araneus ventricosus (assembly GCA_013235015.1). Taxonomy (NCBI): domain Eukaryota; kingdom Metazoa; phylum Arthropoda; class Arachnida; order Araneae; family Araneidae; genus Araneus; species Araneus ventricosus. The sequence continues at coordinate 55,615 of BGPR01001628.1, read as the reverse complement.
ACAGCTCCGTTGTCGATGGTCTTGGGTTTATGGTCCAAATTCAGAAGTCGAACGGGGATGGCTTCTTTTTTTAAATCAACGAGTGTGGCCGTCACAAGGACACCTTTCTGGGAAACTTGGCTAGGGAAGTCCGTTACGGCTTATCTGAATTTCCCAGAAGCTTCTGGGACTCCCTGGATAAGACATTCCGATCTTGCTGGTATAATAGTTTTCTCTCTAGCCAATACAGAGCATAACTTTGAATCCTCTGCACTGGCTGAAAACAAAGCAATTTCCTCTCCTCCTGTCCGAATCTCGTTCTTCTCCAGGTCCACCATGAAGTTAAGTTTTTGTAGAAAATCCAGGCCGAGAATACAGGGATCGGTGATGTCAGCTACGTAGATTTTGTGTTGGAATTTTCTAGATCCGCATTCAATTGCTGCAACCAGCTTCCCGTGTATCTCCGCCTTTTCACCAGTAGCGGTCTTTAAAGAAATGTTAGGAGCCGTGTAAATAAAATTCCCCTTCAATTTCTGGGCCAAGTCTGTCCTTACGAGAGTGACATTGGCGCCGGTGTCCACTAACATCAAACAAGGCGGATGTCCTACTTTACCGCAAATAAAGAAAACAGAAAACTCCCCAGGTAGTACAGAAATATTATATAATATTTGCACAATGTTATATCATATTATGAACACCGAGGAACACCGAATACTGTAATAAAGTATTGTATTGTATATATTAGTATTTCCGAGATAAAAAAATTTCACAAATAATATAAAAACAATGTTTATTTATAAAAATCTTCATTTTAACTCAGGATATCACTCGATTGGAGGTTTTATTACAAAAACACCACTGGAACAATTATTCTTTATGATGCTGAATATTATATCATGCTATACAATAGAATGCTCATGATATTTTGATTTTTACATTAATCTGCATTGATCAATATTTTAAGGTGAAGTTATTCTTATGCTCGACAGATGGCAGCATGAAAATAAAATAACACTTTATTAAACAGTATTGAATGATATTTGTGAAAAAGTATTTTAAAAAATGTTCATTTGAATAATAATGTTTACATAGTCATTTTGTTTTACTGTATATAAAAGGCGGGCCGGATTCAGCTAATGAAGTTAACCATAAAACAGCTCTCACATTTGGCTTATCTATTTGTTCTGTGAAAAAAAATTGAGTGTTATTCTCATCGTAAAAATATGCTCGTGATTTTTTTGTTGCGAATCTTGTATTTGATTTTCAATCAATACTGTAATTATAAATGTTAAAGGCCTCTCATAATACATTGAAAGAGGAATAAATAAATTTCAAAATTATTTTAAAACCTTTCAAACATATTATTATAATTACTTTTAAACCTTATTGCCTTTTAATTTATTAAATTAGCTAACTTAGATATAAGAGTTAAAATTGCTTCTTCTTTGACTTCTAATTTCATTTTGAACTCGAAATTGTAACGATAAAAGATAATTTAACTAAGAAAACTATTCAGATTAATTGTGAATGAACATGAAATTTTGTAGAGATCCGAACTTTGTAACTACATTTTATTATCATCATTTGCACTCCGTGATGTAAGACTAGCTGGTTCAGAGGTAAGGTTCCTGGCTCGCATGCAGAAGGTTCCGGGTTCAAAGCTTGATGTAAGTAGAGGTGTTCAAAAAATCGCTAAGTGTTACCCATAAGATCAGCACATTGAACATTTTTTCATGCTTCTAAAATGTATTTTTAAAATATTCACTATAATGTTATATTATACAATATTATATAATATTATTCAGTATAGTACAATATTATTCAATATGGTATAATATTATACAGTATTATATGACATTATCCAATATTATGGAAAAAACATTGTACATTATTGAAAAAGTCTCACGTTTTACACTGTTTCAATATTGGGAAAAATTTTGTACAATATTACTTTCTCGAATTTTATGATATAAGACAATATCATGTGCTGCGTGTGTCGTCCATGTTCCAAGGAATGATGTGTGCAGAGAACAAAAATATTGTCCGAAAAATGTAATAAGTCAGAACCACCATTCATGGTTTCGAAGAAATCATGCATGAAAATAACAAAAAGGATAGATAGGTGAGGGAACATGAAAAGTCTGTTTGGTTTGGTCTATGGACGAGTTTTTTGCTTTGTTTGTTTACATTAAATGTCTGTACTACGTATTTCCGTTGTAATGCTAAGTCAATGGAATCTTCAAAGCGGAAGTCCAACATACAGGGAGATAAAGTCAAGGTTTTTTAATATAAGTAAATAAACCAGAAAACTCGTCCATAGCCGATCCCAAAGTAAAGATCCGGGGATGCTATTTTTTAAACAAAAATTATTTTTGACATCCATATACTAAACTGAATATCATCTAAATATAGTTGAAGAAGAATGAAAAAAAAGCGTGTCGAAACTATGCGATATCATTACGGAAGCTTTTGGAAAATATTTTTTCCTCCAAAAATTTGACTAGAAAAGTTATTTTGGAAACTAATTTTATTACTTCATTCCCCTAATTTACCAAGTGTATCCAAAAAAGTTTTCGCGTTTTCGTATTTTCATATAGTTTCTAATTCTTCTAAAATTTTTTAGCCAAGTCACATCTGAAATTGGAAGGAAGAAGATGTGTGTTCTTAATTTGCTTTTAAATCCGACCAATCGTGACTTCGTTATTGTCCTGAACTCCTTTTGATTTTCCACTGCCAGGCAATCTGTTGGAAAACGTTGTGGTTACTTGGCTTACTATTACAAAATTAATTACTTTAGTTTTCTCGTACACACAGGTAATTTTATTTCGTGTAATTTGCATTTCTGAAATGTAACAGTACGTTAGGTAACATCAGTAATTTCATAATTAAGCAATGTTTTCATTCTGAGGTCAGCTGCCATGATTGTTAAGTGTTAACTTATCTGCGTATAAATTCAAAATATATATTAACTCCTGATTAAAAGGGCAGCCACAGCTTACATGCTTTAAAATACAGTTGGTTTTCTTTTAATTAAGTGTGTGTTTTGCTTTTTATTGTCTTGAATTTAGGGCTAAGTAATTCCATTGTGTAACAAAAGTTGTGACGATATTTATTGAATTCTATTTATATGTTTATTTTCCAGATTCACTATGTATGCGCAGAGCAGATTAACAAAATTCAAGAATAAGGGCAGAGACCAAGAAGTAAGAAAACTGTTTTTATAGCTTTTCGCTTAAAGTTGAACTTTGTTCCCCATTTTTAAGATGTGTTCAGTTAAAAAGTCTGCTTGTCATGAAAACTTTGAAATTTTCTCTCTTTAGGCAATGCGTCGACGGCGTACGGAAGTAAATGTTGAATTGAGAAAACAAAAGAAGGATGACAATCTATCCAAACGTAGGAACGTTGATGCATTTGATGACGAACCAGTCAGCCCTCTCCAGCCACAAAATAAGGTAGTTTTTGAAAGTTATTTAACGGAAGTGATTAAAATTTGAATCTTTCATTTATATAATGATCAAATTTCAATTTAGGAGGGATTTTATGTGCAATTTGAAAAGTAATATTGGTGCAACTGTAGTCAGTTGCTGGAATTGGTGTTTAAAAAGCAAATTAAACTATAAATGAACTGGTAGAAGAAAGGGCACCAAATACTGCATTAAGATATATACTCATAATTTTATTGCAAAACTTATTTTTGTGTCCCAAAATTATTTTTTTCCCTCTAATGAACATCTTGAATTTTTGATTGTTTTCATATAAAGGTGGTTATTATTCATTATGTGTTGAGGGTTAAATATCTATGGAAGAAATCATGATTGTTTTATTCTTTAAAGTCCAGTTAGTTGACCTTGACATTTCTTTTCCTACTCCAGGACAGGTAATTGACAGGGTAATGTTTCAGTTCATTAACCTTTTCCTTACAGGTAGTGTCATTGCTGAACCTGCAGGATGTGTACCTTTATTTGCAGACTGGTATTGGTTGCTGTACCAGCAAAAGATTTGGATTTCATCCCCTTTTGTTTTACATGTTTGTCGCTAAGAGTTCAAATTACTTAATTTTGTCCGTTACACATAAAAATGCTATGTTCCTTTAATTCAAAAATTTGTCCCTTTTTTTAATTTTTTTCAAATGATAACTTGTAAAATTTGGTATTAGAAATGGTTGGCAACCATCTTATTAACTTATCATGGGACGACTAGCTCTAGTCTAGCTCTTTTACTTTTCTGTCCTATTCAGTCACCTCATCATTGATGGATTATGGTGTACTGTATTATAGTACTGTATTTCCAGATTAAATAAAGCATAATATTGAATATATAAAGATAAAATGAGTTTAAAAAGAATAATTATTTAAATAAAATTTTAACATACCATGTTTTTAAAACTGACTATAAAGTATAAAATTTCTTCTAGCCCCATACAGATTTAAAACTAAAAATGTGGGGTGCATGCAATGAATAATTGATGCATAAAAAAATAATTTAAGTCTCTAACAATTTTATTGCAATGTGAATGATGTGAACTGTTTTCTCAACAGTTACACCCTACACTCCTTGCTATTAATATCGCATGCACCCCACGTTTTTAGTTTTAAATCCGTATGGGGCTAGAAGAAATTATTTTATACATTTTAGTCTGTTTTTCATAATGTAGTATATTAAAATTTTTATTTTATTTAAATTTTCTGCTTTTTAGTCTTGTGTATGTGAAATTTTCTAATCGGTTTTAAACATCTTGATGAGATTGACAGACATGTGGCAAAATTCAGGTTTATTTCAGTTTCTCTTCTCCTGATCATAAATAGAAATTGTTATACTTATCCACCAATAATATATCAATCTGTTTAATTGTTATTTTCCTGAAAAAGTATTTTACTTTTTTTCTCCCCTGCTTTAACTGCACGACAAGTTCGTTGCGGAATTTCTTGGAATCCCCTACTACAAACTCGAAATTCCCCTACCTTGCTATTCATAAGTGACGCGTGGACAGCGCCATCTATCGAAGCTCTGGGTCGATACAACACAAAATATTAAATAAAAAAAGTAACGGACAAGAAAGAGAAAATATATTGTCATCTAGTTCTGAGCTATGTTTAAAGTTTCAAGTCTCCAGCTCATTGGGAAGTTAGCTTAAAATCTATTGCAAAATTTGTACCAGACAGACAAGAAAGCGAGTTAATAAAAACATGGTAAAAATACTGATTGGTTACGTCCTTGCAGCAGATCCATGTTTCTTTGCTGTAATGCCACACCATCTTGTGAAAAGCATGTCTGTTTTTGAGGCTTTTTACTGCTGCTCGGTGTATTTTTAGATTAGCAATTAATCTCCTTATAAGATATTTTAACATCTGTGGTGTTTTGCCTCTTTTTGGCTGATATCTAAATTACATTAAATTTTTTCTCTATTCTAATCTTTTTCCTTTTCTGTTGACACAGTGAAAGTCGTATTGATAAAGCATAGATGAAATTGACTAATTAAAGTAAAGTGTTGAAAAAAAAGGGCACTGTGAATATCATTCACTACCAGGATAGTCTGAGCCACTAGGGTCCTCTAATAACAATTGTTTAACTACCTAATAGGTGTATGACTTCAATGGCTGACAAGTACCTAATGACGATGAAATTTGTAGGCATGTTACAAATATTCGTCTAAATAAATTCAGGATAATTTTAAAAATATTCTTTTAGATATGTTCAACAAAGAATATTGTTCAGAATTGCATTTCACAGGGGAGCGACAGAACCGGGAAATCGGGGAATTTTATCGATGTGGGAAAAGTCGGATAAATTCATGAAAATAGTGGCGGGACTAGTTGTTTTTTAAACTAAGTGTTTTTTATTCGTATTTGATTATTTGTAATTTTTTGCATTTTAAGGTTAATAGGCAAGTAATGGTTATTTGTTACTTGAGTTATTATCTATAAATTAATATTGTTTAGCATTACATGTAATAATAAATGGAATTTAAAAAAAAAAAAAACTTGTGCTTTTATAAGTGAATAAAAGTTTTTGATTAGAGCAATTTCTTATTTGTTAAAGAATAAAGATTTGAAGTAATATTTTGGCAGTTTCTCTTGTTTAAATCTTTTCTAAAATATATATTATTAGGTACGTATTATTATACCATTTTTATATTTATGCTGCAACATCTTATTCTGGTACTCATGCAAAGAGCACTAATTAGTTATTGAAGTTTTGAGCGAAGATCATAATAAACCTGTACTGTTAACATAATTTGTGTTGCAAAGAGTAGTTTCTTAGAATTGTGTAGTTTTAGAAGCAAAGTATTTTGTTAAAATTTCCAGTATTTTTTACATATAAGAAATGTAATATACTGTTTTAATAGATTTTTTTAGGATATTCATTCCATTTTTTCATATTAAATAACTGGTAAAAGTGTTTTTAATGTATATTGTACACATACAGTTATTGGGTCATTCCATGTGAAATGAGCAAAAATGAAAAAATTGTGGCCACATAGCTACAGATTTTTATGAAATTTGGTATATAGGTTCACTTTATGCATATATAAAAATACCCAAGATATTTTGGCTTAATATTATTAATCTTAGTAGTTTCAAACAATTGAAAAGTTAACACTTTGAACAGCATTTGCACAATCGCTTAATGTAGCATTTTTAAAGCCCTGTATTTTATTAACTACTAGCAGTACGCGCACGGCGTTGCCCGTGGAATCGGGATTTCAACAAAATAAAAAAAAGCCCACATACAATTGCATAAATGAAAGTTTTAAAAACTAAATCAAAACAGAAATATATATATATTATTGAGTTGGTCCGCCTCCTTTTCCTCTCGACCGAGTACCGTTAAATCCAAATAATATTAAAAAATTACAATGTGATATTTATTACACCGCAAGCAAAGTATGAAAGCCAAAGAAATAAGTTAAGATACGCTTAAAAATAATAATCGAGGTCATGGAGTAAATACATCATCTCCTCGCAGAACGCGAAAGTAATGACGTCACCCTGGCCCTTCAGCCAATGAAATTGCCCGCAACGTTCCGGAGACTGTCGTGGGCGAAAGCTTCGCTAGAGGAAACATATCGTTCAACTACCAGGAAAAAATTAATTTTAAAAAAACTAAAAAAGATATTTTAACCATTCTCGTTTTAAATCCGACAGAACCGTTGCAGTTATAAGCTGAAAAAAATTGAAAATAATAGTGTTATTAGAAAGTCGGATGCAACAAATTTAAAAACAGAACCAACATTTAGGTGCAAAACTGACTGATTTTAAAAAAATTCTCAAAATTCAGTAATTTAAGATAGAAATTCAAAACTAACTTCATTAGAACGGAAATCGCGTGCTCTTTCCGATGGTCTATCTATTTTTGTCGTACAATTATTTGAAACCATTCTAATGAGAAATTAGTGCGAAAAATCAACCAAAACAACACAAAACATTAAATAAAAAAAATTCTAGATTAAAATTTAAAATTTCGGCTTCGAGGTGCACTCAGTCACCATTACGACTATCTGTGTGCCAAATTTCATGGCTGTAAGTGCGATAGATTCGTCTGGACATCGCAGACAAACACACACACACACGCACACACACACACGCACACAAACATTGCCTTTTATAAGTATAGACTTAATATAAACAAAAATTTCATGTTGTTGTAATCTTTGGAACATGCACTATTTATCTATTTCAAAGTTACATTTTAAAATAAAATAGTTAATCTTGAACTGAATTGTAAAAACTGAAAATATTTCAATTTTGACAAAATTAAAACATTTTAAATTTTTTCTCAAGCTTTAAGGAATTTAATGGCATTGTTGAAATTAATATCCAATAAAGTGCTAAATGTCATAAAAAGATTACCTTACTTTTGAAGTTGCCTTTTAATTCCTTTGTCTTCAAAATAGTTCTGAAACTTTAAGACATTGTGCGAAATAATAATTTTCCTGTTCATGTAGGCGCAAAAAATTAAATGAAGGAAACCTCGGACAACTATCATATTTGACAAGAATATAGGCCAGTATGTCTATTATTTGCTTGAAAAAAAAAAAATCAAAATTGCCTTTTGATTTCTAATTGTTAAAATTAAGCTCAAAATAACAGCATTTTCTTCGTGTTTTATGTGAAATCATTCATTTCAATGAAAAAAAATAAACTATATAGGTAGAATAAAACAATTACAGATTATACAACTATAATTATTTACTTTTATTAATAGAAGTTCAACAAAATTAAACTTAAAATACATTTATCAATTTTTTTTTCATTATTTCTCCAAATTTTTTTTTCTATCTGATTTAAGGTTTGTTGCTCAATTCTGTAGGACATTCCAGTTGAAGATGTTGGGAACAGGTATTTTAAGTAATATATTTTTAAGTGGTACCCAACAGATGTCATCTTTAATAGGCCATGTAAACTGCAGTGAAAGTCCATGTGGACTCGTGAACTTTATAAGAAAATCATTCTTATCTGATGAAATGTCAGTCACATTACCTAGCCACTAATAGTTATCATACACACAACAAACAAATGAAGATATTGAAATTTGATTTGGGCTCGCTACCAAACTTTCTTTTTTTAAGACCTTTGTTTCTTTCATTGATGATTGTGATAAATATGAAACAAGGATTTTAGATGTGCAGTTGGAAATGGGGATGCAACAATGATAGTTACGTGTCCCCAAGATAGCTGTTGGCACTTCATTAAATCATTGTTGAAGCTTACTTTCAACTTCAATAATATTTACTGAAGGAACAAAAAAGAACTTAATATTTGTTATTGTAGCAGTGCAGAAGGTGAAAAGATCGTTTGCAGTTAAAATCTGATTATTGTAAGGTCTATGCAAACTTGTTCTTGCTGCTAATCGCTTGACAGTCCCACCAATGCCATCACATGAACTTTTGCCATGGCTTGTAGCAAAAAAGTGCCACTCTGATTTCAATTCAAAATCAGATTCATGGTGGCAAAGTTCTTACGATTTTTATACTGGGCTGAAGAGCCATCACTAAAATAGATGTTTCTTTACCAAAGGAAATTTTTCTTTTATGGAAGGGATTACAGCAGTTTGAAATGAAAATACTGTATCTTGTATGGTGTGATCACTTATGACGCACACAGACTGTCAAGAGCTGATTTTCACTATTTTTTCCATAAAGTACGAGTGGATGAATTGTTGCTTGGCTATTTTCCCAATGGAAGCCGTGAATGGAAGCCGTCCTGAACAATAAATGAGTAGTTTTACAAAAAATCAAGGAGAACTTTGCACTATTCCTGAGGGATGTTAAGTTTTATATCCTTTAGATATTTTGATTGAGACTTAGAAATAAACTTTCATAATTGCATAATTAACTTTCATAAATAGTATAAATGTAGCAATTATTAAGGAAACACTTAAACAGAAAGACTTCATGGGCACAGGTTTGGACAAGATAAAACAAGAAAAACCGTGCTGCCATCTAGGTGCATTTGCAATAAACAACCATAATTGGTTAAATTCTACTTTAATTAAAATTATTCTAGTGGCAAAAATAAGCGAAAGGCAATAATGAAAATTTTAAAATATATTACAGACACTTTAATCTATAATATAAAACAATTTGAATAAATTAGGAGCATTCCTTTATGTCTAAACAAGGATATCAAAAAGTAGAAAAAATGAAAATTTTCAAGATTATTTTCTAAAAATAGGTTTTCTCTTTATCAAGGAATTCAAAAACAGTTACTAAATTGCACCAGGAAGTTAGTTATAGTTTTTCATTACATATATATATATATATATATATTATTGCCTTTTCATTCCTAGAGCTAGCAGAATAATTTGAAATCTGAAGTAAATTGTCAATTTGTCAATATCTCGGATTTAATGAAAGCACTAATTAAACTTCATTATGACTTTTTCTGATAGATATTTTTCCAGAGAATATAATGAGACCTTTTTTTCAAATTTATGTTAATAATTTATGGAATTATTGAGTTACAAACTGGCTACCTTGGACTCTGAAAATTTGCACTTAGTGTCAGCATCAACTTTTAATGTCAATTAACAAAGCAACAGTTTCTGAAATTTCATATTTTGCATTTATTCATAGGTATACATGATTAACGTAAATAATAATTTTCATTGAAATCTGTGACATGTTGGCCACAGCTGATTTGCTCATTTCGTATGGAATGACCCATTCCGAGTAGGGAGAAAGCCAGGAAACTAATATAATTAGTAGCTATAAATCAGGGAAATGTTGCAAGTTTAGTAAGGGAAATTTTTTTCAGTTTCTGTAGCTACCCTGTTTCAGTTCGTTTATTATTAAAAAAAATATTGACTCAATTTCAAGTTGTATAGTATTAAGGTGTAGTGAATAATGTTGCATATCGTTTTAAAGCCTGAAATTAAGATTCAAGAACAATAGTTTTTCGGGAAGAAGTATGTTTCATTTTGTTTTGTATATATTGCCATCTTCAGAAAATGTTTACTGTGTTTGCAGGAGTTGAAAGATTTTCTTGCTATAAATTTGTTAATCTTGAAATTTTACAGAATTTTTTTCTGTCACTTTTAAGTGGACACTCATCAAAATGGGAACTTATTTAAAGTAATTTTAATTTATTCACTGAATTTTCTTCTATTTGTCACGTTATTCAATGACTTTTTTGAAACATTTCTGTGAAGTAATCCCGAAATGAAGGTTTCTTATTATGTAACAAATATTTGGTATTCGGTCCTTTTGCCGAATACTCTGCTGGCCGATTATTCAACAGATTTATAACCAGTAGAGGCTGTATAATTTCAGGATTATAATTTTTTTTAAAGTTCTTTTATATGTATTTAATGATGAATATTGTTCAGAATTGTATTTCAGTACATTTATTATCAAAAAAATCTCTTAAAAATATACTCAATTTTAAGTTGATTTGGTGTATTTAATAATTTTACATATCTATTTATCACTTTAAAGCCTGAAATTATGATGCAAGAACAATAAATTATTTTCAGGAATAAGTATGTTCCGTTTAGTTTCTTGTATATTCCCAAATACAGGAACTAATGACCAGTATAGTGTTTGCAGGGGCCGAAAGATATATTCTTGTTTAATTTGCAAATCTTGGGCAATTTTACACATTTTTTCCCAATAATTAGGTGGATACTCCATTCCAGCTATTAGAAGCTCTTCGTCAAAATAGCAATTTAATTCTAATAACTTAAGTGGATAAACTAAATTTTCTTCTGTTGTCATTGTTGTGTTCTGTAATGATGACTTATATTTCTGCGAAACAATCCCAAAACGAAGAGGGGTTTCTTATCGGAATTGAGATATTTTAAAAATGCATCGATGTTAAATTTTTTTAAATGTATAAATGAGGACTTTTAATTTCTCACTTAAAATTTGAGGAATATTTTACTTACATCAAAAGTGAACTGAAAATTTGGCTGAATATTCAAACTATTATTCCTTACATCACTAGAAAGCTTATTTTTCCAGCAGTTTTTAATTTAGGACTGGAATATCTGATGAGCAGACGGCTCGACTTAAGAACAAGGTGCGGTCCGCCAAGTGGAATTTTTTTCCTCGCCAAATGTGGTAACCTTTATTTCGTTGGCAACCCTAAAACTTTGCCAGAATTTCTAATTTGTGTCAGAATTTCAGAAAATTCATGCTAAATTTCATACAATTTTATGTAGTATTTGCAATTTTATGTACTATTTCCAATTTTATTTACTATTTACATTTATTGCTATGGCTGTCATTAGAATCGCCGCCATCTTGAAACAATTCAAGATGGCGGATATTTGGCGACTTTTTGGATGGTTGGCGCAATTTCCCAGTTTGGCGAGAAACCACACCTTGTTCTTAAGTCTTACCAAACAGACTATAATAAATGTGTTAAAATTAACATTTTTTTCATCATCTAAATTACAACCTAATTGAATTTGAAATAAGTGACTGAAAATGAAATTTTACTTTCTTTTAGCAACAGCTCCCTGGAATGTCCCTTGAAGAAATTATGGCCGGAGTTCGTAGTGCTGATCCTCAAATTCGTTTGTCGGCGACTCAGAATGCTCGTAAAATCCTTTCTCGTGAAAAGAATCCTCCTATTGATGATATGATAGCTTGTGGAGTGATTCCTTTTCTAGTTGCTTTTCTGCAAGATCATGGAGAGTGAGTTTTTAAGCTTTGAATATTTGTAATTTAATTCAAAATGCTTCTATGGGAAATATTTCATTGTAATTTTTATTTAATGAATATATCTCGATATACTCTCAAGTTTGCATGGTATTCTATCGTGGAAACTTGAGTATTATTTCAAGATGACTAGTTAATGTTGCATTCAAATATTTATATCCGAGAATGGATCGTTTGGTAAATGATCAAAACATTCAAAATTCTACCTGAAGAATTCCAAACATATTCAAATTCGTTCTCTTAACTCGACCAATATAATTGAAGAGAGTGGACAGTGGTCCAATTGAAATTAGGCGAAATTAACAGCATTTTCCATTAATGTAAAAAAATTGGGTACTTTTTCGTTAGCCAGGCGCAAATGTCGCCAATTGTGAACCAACATGAGCCAAGTTGCCGGGCGCAAATGTCGCCAAAATTTGGCGGAATTCTACATTACTTGGCGATTTCTCGCTTGCGCCCGGCTATCGGAAAAGTGCCAAAAATCGCTGTGTGCACATGTTCGTATGACGCCAATAAAATGTTCAAAGAGCATCCAAAACAAATGTTCTGGCACTCCATCTCTTGGTGGCAAACAGTTGGCGAGCTTACCCAAATTTTTTTTTGTAAAAACCAGAGAGCATCAAGTATTTTTGTCGTCCTATGCTAGATAACATCACTTGTCAAATTGTTAATAATGCACAATGCCTAGCTCGCTGAACTTCCCTGTTATCACTCATTTTTATCCAGGGCCTTGTTAACTTGCCAGATATTAGTAATGATTCTTGGCAGTAAATATTGATGCTAATAAAATAGTGCCAAAGGTCTCGTCTCGTTGCTTTCGACTTGAGTAATATAATGGAATGTTCTGTTTAACGGATGAAATGTTCTGTTATTTTAATATTCAATAAGTTTTATTGTTAACATTGTTGGTTTCAAACCAATTTAGGTGGTCCTTTTGTTTATTTTATACAGTGGCATCCTTTGTTTGATCTATACTCAGAGGGTGCAAAATCGATTTGTTTTGTTTTCAAATTTATCTTTGAACACAATTATGTAGATGTAAAATCGTACTTAGTTATTCATGATAATTTACATTATATTTTATGGTTATATAAATGTGCATTTATAAGTATTTTTGTATTTCAAATACTATTTTTTTGTACTTTTCTGTTGGCAGAATCCCAATTGTCAACAAGCTTGAATTTTGGCATCATTCTTTTCCCACCTACTTTAATAACGAAGAATAATTTATTGGTTACATTTAAGATTTGGAAGGTTTTTGTGTACAGCCCTCTGCTAGAAAAATTTTGCATGTTTGGTTTTCAAGAATTTTAAATGTGTATTTGCTTGAGTTAATGAAATATATATTATAGAATGTATTGTCATTATTTTGTTTTTCTTGGCATAATTTCATTTGCTGTCGCCAAATACTGTTTTGGATGTGCAGTGCACTTTTTGTTCTCTTGCGCATGTGTCACCTGAAAAGGAGAGATTGAGCACACAATGCCTGCTGCATTTCAAGTGTGTACCGGGCAAATTTTTTAACTAAAAAACATCAGCAGCTTCGCTTTCAGCATATCGGAATACTCACAACTTATTCATTGATAAATGAAACACACAGAATAACCTACACAGTACTGAACAGATATTCAAACCGAAGAATTCCGAATGAAGTTTTATTCAAATTTGAACTTATTGACCAATTGCATCGAAGAGATGAACAAAATCCAATTGAAACGAGGCGCAATATAGCGTGATGCTTAACACTGATGAAATTATTAGTTTCCGCGCATGTTACCCGTTAAAAACATTGTGCAGCCAAAACTAATGTTCTCTTATCTCTGTTCTTGTTAAGAGGAACGAAATAGGTGGGCACCATAGACTCCAGATTAAACAATGCCACATAAAATTTGCCAAAACATTTTATCAATATAAAACACTTTATAGGTTAGCTACATCTACTCTTGAACTTTTGTATGCGATTGGCACTTTATGACAATATATAACGTATTTATTTTTGTTAGTGGTATTCAGTTTCATATATTTTTGCCATGTTTGGGGTTTTTTAATATAACAGCAACGTTATGTGCATGCTATAAAATCATTGGCTCGTATATTAAATATTTAAGATTTCTTGGAAATTGGATTTTGAAAATGGAAGTGTTATTGCTGGAAATTGACATTCTGGCTTTCATTATTTAGTATTCCACTTCAGTTTGAAGCTTGTTGGGCATTGACCAATATAGCGTCTGGCAATTCTGCACAGACCTTGACAGTTGTGAATGCTGGTGCTATTCCTCTTTTTATAAATCTTCTGTCTTCCCAACATGCAACTGTTGCCGAACAGGCTGTCTGGGCCATTGGCAACATAGCTGGTGAGTAAATATTCATTTCCTTCAATCATTAATATTTGGATGTTTTAATCGTTGGTAGTTGATGGTTAAAAATAATTTGAATCGATGTTTGATAATCATTATTTGGATACTGCTGTATTGTCAAGAATCTACTATAATGGAATCTCTTAACCAGTAACAATAGGGCCTTGTCATTAGTTGAAAAGATTTTTTTTTTAGATAATAACATTTATTTCTTGCTATGCTATCTGCAGAAATTAGAGTGTAAAGTCTATTGGTTGCATTTCTCATTCTATTGGGCCAATTTAAATAAATATAAAAATTTTAATAAAATAATAAATATATAAAACATTTATACTTGCAAAACCTCGCTGATGCAGACTTGCTGAAAAATTGTTTGGTAGGATTTGTAGTTTTAACAATTAAAAACTCTAGAGCAGTAAGAAATGTATAATTTATTTTCAATAAAAGAGCTTGTTTTTAATTTTATTCCTTATTGGTAGTACAGTAAAACCTGTATAAACTGTGAGGAATCCTGTCTAAAAAGAGAAATTTTTCTAGTCGCTTTTAGATTCGGTTTAGTACAGGCTTTACTGTATATTGAATTTTGAAAATCTAATTATTCTTGCAATTCATAATCTACTGAATAAATTTTCTGTTATTTGTCATTGTAACATAAGGTAGACCGAGCTAGGCATAAGATTTATCTGAAAAATTTAGTAACCAATAAGCCAGGTGAATTGCCTGAAAGCTAAAGCCACCAACGACAGCTAGTTGTTGACTAAAATGTTGTATGTTCAAGTCCTATTTGTGTGATGTTTCTATAATAGAAGATTGTGGAATGTGTCAGATTTATCATAACAGAATGTGTGCAAATGAAATTGTAATAAATTTTGTGTAACATTATACAGTGTGGAAAATTTTTAAATCGTGCTTTATAAAGAAATTCCGAAATTTGGGAAAATTCCGATAGGAATTTGGAAATATATTCTTGTATGACTTGTCTGAATCTTGAAATTTATGTACTTTCCCTTATTTAAAAATTTTTACTTCATATTGGGGATGTAACGAATAGCGATTTGGCTGAATATTGAGTTTTTAGAAACATTTCACTTTTGATTGTAAGTGAAATATTTTTCAAATTTTGATTGAAAAAAAATTTAAAATTGAATAAAATTGAATTTTTATTTGTATATTTAAAGAATTTTAATATCTTTATATATACAGTATTCTCCCTACAACGAAGTCTCCCTAGAGCGAATTTCTCCCTATAAACGAAATTTTTAATCGGAATGTTAAATAACATTCAAAATATTCTCCATATTACGAAATGGTTGTCTCCCTATAACGAATTTTTTCGGAGGTTTCTTTTCGATTTTTGTCATTTTTGAAGAAAGTTGCGAATTTCTGTGCAAACAAATCGCTCACAAGTGCCTGTTTCTGGAACCACTCGCATTGTTCATTCCAGCGATAACACACAATAGAATGCTATGTGAAGGGTAATGCAGTTGTGGGGACTTGGGTTTCTACAGAGGGAGCAACATTTCTACGGGTCAAGATTCCAAGAATCGGGGTGGAAACAGCAAATGGATGCGACAATACGCATTTTATATTTATCCGTACTAGTACATATTATTCTCTAAATTGGTGAATTGTCTTCACTTTTGAGCATTTTATTTATGCAATAAAAATTAGTATAATTTTAATAAATTTATAATAAATATTACTTCATTTTTAATTGAAAGTCATAATTAAATATTTTTGAACTTATTTCGTGTACTAAAAGGTTTGTAAATAACTGCAAAAATCTCTGATCTCCGTATAACGAAATTTTCTCTATAGTGAATTTTTCAAATGGAACCAAGCGATTTTGTTATAGGGAGATTCTATATTATTTAATATTTTAAACATCCTATTTCTAATAATAAGTAAAGAGAAACTCCCTGGATTGCTTCATCGTCCTTGCAGAACATGACAATGACAAATGAAAGAAAATTGAATGGATAAATTACCTGAAGTATATTCCTATTTTGATGAACTTCTAATAGGCAGGATGGAGTTTCCACATAATTGGTGGGGGAAAAAATTTCCAAGGTTTGTAAATTTAGCAGGAAATATCTTTCAGCACCTGCAAGAAATATATAGTGACAGTTTATTTCTGAAGCTGGTAATATATATGAAACCATAAGGAAGATGCTTCTAAATATGATATACAACATTATTAATCACACTAATGTACTATGGAACTTAAAATTGGATAAATATTAAATTTTTTATAACTGTACTGGAATGTAATAATGCAATATTCTTTAGTAAATGTTTTTAAAAAAGTCATTTTGAATATATTCTACCCTGAATTTATTCTTCCGAATATCTGTTTAGCATTCTGCCGGACAGAATATTCGGGAAAGGGACGAATACACATTGTACTTAATATTCCCTACATCCCTAATTGATATTATGTGTATGGAAACCAAAGATAAGACTTGCTCCTGAAAATGCTGAAAAAATTATTTTTCTTGTATAATTTCGGGCTCTGCAATGATAAATTATATGCAACTTTAGTAAATACACCTATGCAACTTGAAATTGGGTAAATGGTGGATCTTTTGATAACAAATGTACTGAAATGTGATTCTATGTTAACCTTTTGCAGATCAAGGCATTAAATGTTTTGAAATATGATGATAAAACATCATGAATGGGTTTGATTTATTGTCTAGACATAGAATCTACAATTTTTTCTTTAAACTTTATTCCGAGGGGGGGGGGTGGTCCCCCTTTGGGGTCACCCCCTCATATGAGAACCCCCTTGGATACAGCCACCTTTATATACTCAAAAAATACTGTTGCATCTTACAGAAAATCATAAATTCAAACTTCAAGAATATTGGAGGAAAATTTTCGAGTTAATTTGCTAAAATTGTAAACGTCCAGAACTGAAAAAATTTCTTGTCTCGGAGTTGAATTTTCCCAAACTTTATCTCTAATAATTCCGAAGCGGAATTTCATAAGGCTGATTCTAAAAGGAGTACTATTAGCCCTATCCTAAACCTATTATTCTCCATTTATAGTTGAATTTAACGGTTTAGAAGGAAGTGAGTGAAATTGGGTGTGCCAGCAGCTGGCACACTGCGCCACAAAATGGTTAAATGTGTATTTAAAGACACATTTAAAAAAAAAAAATTGTCTCAAATATATTCGGCCAGATATTGGCCTACTATTCTGCAAAAAGGCAGAAAACCAAATAGTTGCAGAATATTCGTTACACCCCTACTTTATATATGCTTTATTTCAGATTCTGTGAAAAATTTTAAATAACATTCATACCAAGAGTAAGTTGAAATTTTAGTTACACTTACGATTCAATGTTTGTTAATGAATCGTCTTTGTAACGATCCAGAAGGGGAGGGGGAATTTCATGGTTTGTGTCTAACCATTTCTTTTTTTTTTTCTGTAGGTGATGGACCACAATTAAGAGACTTCGTTCTGAAATATAATGTAATCCCTGCTTTGAAAAGTCTACTGACTCCCGAAATTTCGGTATGTATACTTTTATTTAAATGAATTTTAGTCTTGTATTGGAAAGTTAAACACTCGGTATAAAATTTATATTATGCAGTTTTATAAATCAATATGAAATATTTTATTGTTTTTGCTTAGTTTCTCATAAAAATGGTCTAAATTTTAATGGAATTAAGGATTTTTTTTTTTTGCTATTTATGACTAATAGTTGCGTCTTTGACAGGTGCAATTTCGACGTAATATAACCTGGACTTTGTCAAATCTGTGCCGTAATAAGAATCCTCCTCCACCTTTCGATGCTGTCAAGCAACTTATACCTACTTTTGCAGAACTTATTCATCATCCTGGTAAGAGTAATTTGTTCATCTATTTAACTTTTAATGGCTTTGGAGTTCTGGTTTAATTAAATTTTAATGAATATGCACCATAACTATATCGGAGTTTGCACGTGTCCTTGCAAGTCCTTAATTTTTTGTCCCATTTTTAAAAAGTCCTTGAAAGTCCTTACTTTTTGCCACCTCAGCTAGAGCAAAAATACTTGCAATATTTAGAAGGTGAAATATCCAAAGAAAAGACTAGGAAGAAATAGAATTTTTAAAACAAAAGAAAATGTTCGAAGCAAATGATTTAGCTAATGAGTCTGAAAAGTTGAAGGACATAAATTCATAATAGGACATTTATTCGATCACATAAACTGAGAAAAACAATTACTGAAAAAAAAATTAAAATAAATACCTTGGATGTAAAATTGAATGTAAAAAGTTTGGAATTAAAAGATATTTAATTTGATTACCAGTTTCATGGGGGGTTTTCATCAATTTATTAACTCATATTTTTAAGATTTTTTGTTGTGTTAAATTTGTAATGTATCTTCTATGTTTTATATTATACTTTATCATCTAATAGGTTCAATTTACAAAAATGAGATTTTATTTAAAAATGCGTGCAACAATTCGTCAAGTTTATTCAATTTAGAGGTCCTTATTTTTTGGGGTTTTTTTAGTCCTTAAAAGTCCTTGATAGTCCTCGATTTTCTTTTAAGGAAATTTGTATGAACCCTGTATATGTAAACACTAGAAGACTTTGGCAAATGTTAGTGAGATCGGGACAATCTCCAGAAGTTCTGTGTAGCAATCCTTCCAGGTTTGCTATGCAAGCCCTGCTCGTTACAATGCACTCTAGCAAGAAACGTTTAGTTTGGGCTTAATAGATTTGCTTCTGGATATCTATTCTTAAGCTTAAATCGGATCGGAATAAAGTTGCTTGCCTTGGAAATGACCATTTTTTGATTTTGTTATTATAGAGAAGACAAATTGAATATTCGGATGAAATACTAGGGTCTGCTTCCAAAAATGGTATTTTTTTCTTATGCAGGGTTCGCACACGTCCTTAAAAGTCCTTACTTTTACATTTAGTCCTTAAAACTCCTTCCAAATCCTTATTTTTATGCCCCATATTTAAAAAGTCCTTACTTTTTGCCACCTCAGCTAGAGCAAAATACATGCAGTATTTAGAAAGTGAAAAATCTAAAGAAAAAATGGAAACAAAAAGCTCTAGGAAGAAATAGATTTTTTAAAACAAAAGAAAATGTTCCAAACAAGTGGAGAAGCAAATGATTTAGCTAATGAGGCTGAAAAGTCAAAGGACATAAATTCATAATATGGACATTTATTCAAATGCATCAATTTATTAACTCATATTTTTAGTTTTGTGTTAAATTTGTAATGTATCTTCTATGTTTTATATTGTACTTTATCTTCTAATAGGTTGAATTTGCAAAAATGAGACATTTTATTTAAAAATGCGTGCGACAATTCGTTAAGTTTATTCAATTTAGAGTTATACCTTATTTTTTAGTTTTTTTACATTCTTAAGTCCTTGATAGTCCTCGATTTTCTTTTAAGGAAATGTGTATGAACCCTGTTATGATCTTGATCAGTGTAGTTATTTGTATTGTAAACTACCATAAATAATTATTTTTAATTTTAAACTGAGGATGAAAGTTTGTCATTATGTGAAAGTACCGACTCATTAATTTTTTGATGTTTCTTAAATTAAATAATTGGTCCTACATGGAAATAAACACTCGGGTAAGTTAAATTTTTCATTATAGTATTGTGGATGCGTGTTATCGAAAGTCATGGGATACCTTTCCTCTTATTGATTTTAAGGGAACATAAAAATTTATATTTTTGACTTTGTTTAACTTCTAAAGATCAACAATTGTACAAATTTGATTGTACAAAGATCTGTACAATCAAAGTCGTGTTAACAAAATTCCTTTATCGCAAAAAAAATTAAATACTGTTTGTCCCTTTTCCTTCAACTATTTTGCCACTTTTTTACTTTCTCTGTTTAGTGAGGACATGATCTCTTCTACTCTGGGAATACAGCAAATTCTCGATTATCCGGCTTTCAAGTATCCGAAAAGCTCAACTAACTGGAAAAATTAGAGAATGAGTTTTCCTAAAAAATTTTATCCGCCGCTCCATTCATGCGGACAATTTATTTCTGAATGCAACGTCACCGCACGCAGGGTGTAGAAGGAAAAGAAAAGCAATATACAGTACTGTGACGCATAAATTGTTTCATGGGGGTTAACAGAAAAGTGAGAACTAAGAAGGAAAAAAGGTCCCGCCTTTTGCCGGAAACAAGACCTAAAACAGAACGCCTCCCCAAAAAAAAAGTAATAGGACAGAATCTGATAAAAAAAAAAGCCTGTGGGGTAAATATAGATTAGTTTTTCTTTTCCTTTATTTAGTCTCCGAATACCGGCAGATGTTAATTCCGATTACGTAATATCACGTGCGGGAGAATTGGAAGTGCGCGTATTGCACATTAACCCTTTCGATTTTTTAAAAAAATAATTGGTTTTGATTCAATCTGGGATTTTTTTATGATCACTTAAAAGAGTTTTATTATGCTTGCTGAGTAGAATATTTTTCAGTTTCGTCGGTTATTGTTATATGCTTATATTTTTACAATTTATATATTTACGGTAAAAATTCGGCTACAGATGATACTTTTTTTTTTTTATCATCAATGTCAAATTAAAATCTTCATAGTGTTATGAAAGATACAGAAATATTCTTAAATAATATATTTAATGCACATTTCAAACTGACGAAAACAAACTATTTGGCCAAAAAATCTTTAAAAAAAAGAAAGGCTACAGTCCCCCCCCCCCCCCCAATTTTCCCCGTCACACTCAACTATCCGGACTTTTCAGGTATCCGGAAATCGGAGTTTCCAGAGCATGCCGGTTAGTTGAACTTTTACTGTACTACATTCACTAATTCTTTTATTTTGCACGTTTTTCAAGATGATCAATTCTATCCAGAAAGAATGTGTAGGATTTTAGGGGCACTTTTTAAAATTGTGCATTTAGTTGTAGAAAATGATTTCCTAAAATGTCTTTTGCAGACACCGAGGTGGTGACAGATACGCTGTGGGCAATATCTTACTTGACTGATGGCAGCAACGAGAAAATACAGGAAGTGATCAATGCTGGAGTTGTCCCTCGCCTGTGTGAGCTTCTAGAAGTTCGCGAGACTTCTGTTATCACGCCTACGCTGCGTTCAATTGGAAATATTGTTACGGGAGACGATAAACAAACACAGACTGTGATTGATGGGGGTGCACTACCCTTTTTGAGAAGGTTAATGGGCCACTCTAAGCCTAACATTGTTAAGGTACATTATTTTGTTTTTAAAAACTCATTTAATTTGACTTGTATCGTGTTTGTAAAAAGTTAATTATGTAATTGATTTTACTTGTTTCCTGATGTACTAGAGCTTAAAAATTTTGTGCACTCTTGTAATATTTTCAGACAATTATTGGTTAATCAATTGATTTAAATTTTGAAAAATGATACACATGGTGCTCGCCTAGTAGTGAATTTGAGAAAACTTGGTTTTTAAGACTCTCAAGTATTTATAAAAATGATTATTAAAAACTAAAACAAACAATTAAAATAGAGAAATTCTACTTTTTGGTTCACAAATGTTTCTGTTAAATTTATTATGTTGTTACCATAGTTTCTAGTATACTTAGTGTTTTTAGGAAAATTTCATTTCTATATCTGAAAAAAAAAAAGCATTCGTCATGATATAACTGTTTATATTTAAGTTTTAGTATTGTGTTTTAGTAAAGAAAAAGTATAAATATTTAGTAAATTCTTTAATATTTAACATGGAGTTTCTCCGTATTTTATCTTGTGCAGTCGGTATTGGTTATATAGTCAGCTCAGCGGTCCAGAAAAATCGGACCATATATGCGGAACAATACTACACTATTTAATTTTGGCAGGGTTATACGATATGAAAATGGACATTTTAAGTTTTCATACTGACTTTTCACCCAAATTTTTGAAAAGCCTGAATGAATTCTTAAGAGACTTGCTTCAAATTGAATAAAAGAGATGAATTATGAGACCGACTGTCTATCTGTAACATTCTAATGTCAAAACTGAAAAGAAATATATCCTATACTTAGTGTTTTTTCCCCCTTGGTACAGATTGTTTGCTAGTTTAACTTCTGAGTTTTTGAAATTGTGCGTCTTTTTCATTGATATATTTTAACGTTTTGTTAACTTGCATTTTACAAAAAGCATCTACATTGTTTAATGAAAGGAAATTTATTTTTTTACAACTGAACTTAGTATCAAACCGAGTCATGATTAGATTTATATAGGAGCATGCAAGTCATTTTAACCTTTAAATGCCCGAATTAATTTAAAGCATGGATTTTGCTATTATTCCTTTAAATTGTGTTGGAAACACTAAGCTTAGGATAACTGTGAAGAATTTTCGATAGGAAATCATTCTTTTTAAACACTTTTTTTATAGATATGTATTAAAATTTTTTTAAATATAGAAGAAATAAAGATTACCTTTGACTTCCTTGCATTACCCAGGTGTAATGCAGGATTTATCTGGAATTCTTGATTTTTTTTTTTTTTTACTTTCTTGAATTCAGATTTTCAGTGTTTTTAGATTCACTGTCCATCTCAAATTTTGATCAAGATGAAATATTCACTAAAATAATGTAATTTTATATTGCATCAAAATTAATGGAGTAGTTAAAATTTTATACAAAGTAAATTAGTGAAAATTCATTTTTCTTCAAATATTTGTTCATCACATTAACAATCTAAAATTATTCAAAATGTTGTCAGATTTTTAACAGTACAATTTTTCAGGATTTTTAAAAGTCTCGAATCGCCCCCGAATACCTCAAATAAATCGAAGGGAAATAAATGCTTCAAAATGATGGCATTTTAATCTGAAAATCTGGCTAACTGGTATATGCTTGTTCAAAATTGTTGGAGTTTTGGAATACATATTCACTTGTTGGAAGTAAAAAATAAACAATGGAATAAAGTCTATATTTAACCTCTCAAGTGAAATTAACTGTCCTATAAATAAGACCCTGTATGTTAATGAGTTAACTTGTTTACCTGAAATATCGACTTTCTGCTTGTTTTTGTCATAATGAAAGGTATCTCTAGAGTGTTTATATAATGCATATTTGTCTGTTTTATTGATTGGTGCTAGAAGAATGTTAATTTGAAACGCTTCATATTTTAGGAAGCTTGCTGGGCAGTTTCTAATATCTGTGCTGGAAATGTGAATCAAATCCAAGCAGTTACTGATAATGGCTTAATGGCTCCCATCATAGATGTATTAAATCAGGTAATAAATTATGTAAATATGGAATATAGCACTAATTTAAACTATTTTGTCACCCTCGAAGCGTTTCCGCTTCTCGTATCGAGTTCAGAAGCAGATAATTTATGTTCATGTGTATAATTTCTTGAAGAACCATGGATGAAATATTAAGATTTCAGAGATTTGATTAAACACAATAAAGATCCAAATATTCACTTTGAATGCAAATTTTTAAGACTTTAAAACTAGTACATCAAAATAACTGACCTCTCGGAGGTTTAAAGTCTGATTGTTGGCATAAATATAAAGTTTCAGCGACATAAATTTCTGATTACTTAAATATGTATCTGCTTTAAATTTTCCATGTATTAAAAACGTCAATTTGCATAGCTAAATGATCATCAAGGTGAAATATTCCTATTAAATCTTTTATAAGAATTTAATTCTACTAAATGAAACTTGTGTCTATTTTTTTAAGACGGGAAGCTTGGCATTAGGCAAAAAGATGTATCGGACTGTCTTGCTGATGAATGGTATAGTTCGCGTTTGTATTCATTTGATTGTTACTCTGTTGGACTTCACCAACAGACAGTTTTCTGTTACCAGATGTAACACTTCACTTAAAGAGAAAGGTTGTAAGGTGGATTTTTTTTCCATATTGCATGCGAATCGAATTTTTCTAAGCCAATTCACCGATTTGCTGACCTTTTTGTTTTCTTTAATTTGCTAAGTTTCTAGCAGACATGACACATTTCTGCTTTTTCGGCATCAAATTTTATCATTCTTGGGATTGATGCAAATCTGCATTCAAGTTTTTGTTAATGTGTTGGGGGGGGGGGGTGCGCACGCAAATAAAAACTGTACGCCTTGTGAAAATTTTGCGTATGGCTCTAAAGCAAAAGAGTTTCGAATTCGTAAGATATTGCGTAATCCTGCCGAAAGCCGTTCAGCGTCCGACTTGTGTATCGGCGCTTTGGAGTCAAAGTTTAGCATTGGGAGGAATGCCTGAAGGTTGTATTCTTTTCTTGATCGTTTCGTCCAATCGTCTTTCATTCCATCCAATCGGAATTAATTCCGAATTCTGATTGGATAGAAAATCAACCCACGAATTTCTTCCGATCTGAATTTCATGAGAAAAAAGATCGTTAGCTCTCCGTGAAGGAAGCCATTTTATTTTTGCATTCTTTTTACCATTCTTTTCTTCATTTTCGTTAGTTATTTCGATTTCATTTTTGTTGGTTTTCGTTCGTTCATGTTTGTCTATCAACACAAACAAGACACCACTCAAAAGTGTAAGAATGCAAAATTAGCCATTAGTAAGTGCGAAACATTGATGTATCGAAATATCGCAATGTTAGAGTGGCGATACATCACGATGCTAAAACTTGAACATCGCCCAGTCCTACTGTATGTCTTCAAATAACTCGGACAGCTTTTTTTGTGCTGATTTCATTGGTTTCATTTTTATCTACACAACAAGGAGTATTGTTGAACAACAGATAGTTCACAAAGAATGTTTGTTTTTTAGTTGATAGATTTATTGTTTACTTTTAATGTTCATATATATTTACATCTAAAATTTACTACAAATTATAAATTTTTTTCATTCTGAAACATGGACAGTATTACGAGAGATTTTCTACAACTTTTGTTAGTTAAATCTTCGACAATGCTGTATCTCTGATATTGTTGAGATTAAACCTGTTCAGACTGGCACAAATCTTCTAGTAAAAGATGATAAATCTAAGCCTATTCTATATAAATTCACTATTATGATTAGTTCGAGATGGATAAATTTTGAATGGGGGGGGGGGGGGATGAAATTAAGTGACATTTATTTTGGAACTAATTTTTATTACAGGGAATATCAATTATTGGTTTTTAAAAGAATCTAGTTAAAATATATCATTTTTTTTCAAATTGCATTGAAATCATTTTGGAACTATTGGACTGGATGGAATGATATACTTCATAGCTTTTTCTGTACTGCTACAAAGTCTTTGATTGTAAACAGTTTTGCCCTTTTAGCTGACATTTGATATTGTGACTGGGTTGTTTTATCCCTTTCCTAATTTTGACCGGCTAAGCATTTAAATCATTTGGGTATGCTAGAGAGTGCAATGGGAATTTTTTCCCGATTCTTCTGCCCTCTACTTCTGTCTTGGCATTTGTTTGGTAATGCTCGATGTGACGAAAAATATTGCATTTCTCGTAACATTAATATGATATTCATGGATTTTGTGTATGTGACAATCATCAAAATGTGTCTTTGTGATTGTTACAAATATTCTGTATGTGTAACAGTCTTAAAGATGTCTTATATTTTTAAATGGGCCAATTTAATCTGGTCATCTTGATATTCTGTATACTGCGCAATGTTCATTAAACTTGATCTTATTTCAAAGGGGGGGGGGCAGGTTGCAATATTTTTCGAATTTCTGAAGTTTTTACATAGATTCTGTGTTCAACATTACTTGCATAGCAGACATTTTCTCTATGTAAATTCCTCCCATACTTGCTGGAGGAATTTACAGAGAGTAAATGTCTGCTATATTGGCTTGCATAGAGCTGATGTCACTATAATGGCTTAAATTCTGAACTCAACTAGGTTTGGTGGCACATAAACAAGTACTGCAACTAGGGATGTGACAAATGTTGAGCTATTTTGCCGAATACTCGACAGATATTTGGTTGAATAACTTCATGGATAATTGGTACTTTTCCGTTAGCTGGGCACAAATGTCGCCAAGTCACCAAACTTTGGTGGAATTCTACATTATTTGGCAATTTTTCGCTTGCACCCGGCTAAAATGTTGCCTATTGTGAACCAAACGCCCAGCTAAAATGTCGCCAGTTGTGAACCAAACGCGAGCCAAGTCGGCGAGCGCAAATGTCGTATATTATTTGGCGATTTTTCGCTTGTGCCCGACTAATGGGAAAGTACCAGATAATTTTTCAAAAATGTGCTTTTAAATATATTTTTAAAAGAATATTACAAAGTTACATTTATTATCAAAAAAAAAATCTTCACCATTTGCTAGGTTTTAAGTTGCATAGCACACAGGTGTATTTAATATTACATTTAATTTATCACCGTAAAGCCTGAAATTGTAATAAGAACAATACTTTTTTTAGCAATTTCATTTGTTTCATATATATATTAACAGCTAAAAATACATTCACTATATTTTACTGTGCTTGCAGAAGGGGAAAGATATTTTCTTGTTAAATTTGCAATGCTTGGAAATTTTTTCAACTAATCAAAATAGGAATTTACTTCTAATAATTTTAATTTGTCATCTGAATTTTCTTCTGTGTTTACCATTGCCATGTTCCGCGATGATGACTTTTATTTCTGCTAAGTAATCTTTAAATGAAGATGGTTTCTTACTTATTATTGGAATTAAAGTATTTAAAATAGTGTAAAAATACATCAAGGTGGATGTTAACATTTTTTTTTAAATATAAAAATTACTTAATCTTTTAAATTTTTTTTTCATTTACAATTTGACATATATATGCAATCAAAAGTAAAATGTTTTTAAAAAGTGGGTATTTGGCCTAATTTTCTGTGTTCTGCCATGTCGCTATTTGTTGCATCTCTAACCGTAACACAGGGTGACGACAGAACCTGGAAAACAGGGACATCAGGAAAAAGTCGGGGAAATTCGTAAAAATATCTAAACCAGGGATAATTAATAGTTACTTGAGTCATTATCTATAAATTAGTATCTTATATCTAGCATTAAAAAACTTGTCATTTATAAAAGCATAAGATTTTGATTAGAATAATTTCTTACGATTTGTTAAAGAATAAAGATTTGAAGTAATATTTTGACAGTTTCTCTTGTTTAAATCTTTTCTAAAATATATATTATTAGGTACATATTATACCATTTTTATATTTATTCTGCAACATGTTATTCTGGTATTCATGCAAAGAGTACTGATTAGTTATTGAACTGTTTTAAAGTTTTGAGCAAAGATCATAATAACCTGTACTGTTACCATAATTTAACTTGTGTTACAAAGAGCAGTTTTAATGTTTCTTAGAATTCTTATGCAGTTTTAGAAGCAAAGTATTTTGTTAAAATTTCCAGTATTTTTTACATACAGGAAATGTAATATACTGTTTTAATAGATTTTTTAGGATGTTCATTCCATTTTTTAAATTTAATTTCATTAAAAATATTCTTTTCATATCAAATAACTGGTAAAAGTGCTTCTAATATTGTATATTGTACGCATACAGTGATTCCGAGTAGGGAGAAAGCCAGGAAACTAATATAATTAGTAGCCGTAAATCAGGGAAATGTTGCAAGTTTAGTCAGGGAAAAGTCGGAAGTTTTTTTCAGTTTCTGTAGCCACCCGGTAACAGATCCACAAGAGAAAGTTGGGTCAAGAGAATGAGATTATCATAGTTGAAGTGCCATATAATTATAATTGTATAATGTTCAGCAATGGTTGGAGACTGGCAATAGCCAGTAGAAGCTTGCCACGTGTTCCGTATCTACTTGGAACGTTTTGAGCCAGCGGTTAAACAAAACCTGGTGGTGTCTTTTCTCTTCGCATGTTTGTTGCTGCTTTATAAGTTTTCTAAATATACAGGGTGATAGTCTTCCGGGTTTATTCAGAATTCTGGATATTTGACTTGCTCAAATCTAGAATTTCCAGATTTTTTCAGAGATTCAAAGTATTTCAAATTTGGTTATGGAACAAACATATCATTATGATGTATATATAATTAATTGGTGAAAATCCAATCGATTTTAAAACGTGTGTAGTATACATGGGTGCCACTCTTCAGTCCTGAGGACGGAATTCTGTCTTTTTAAAAATTCGGCGGACAAAATTCCGTCTCGGTGAAAAAATTCCGTTTTCCACCCCCAAAAAATTTTGATGGATTTTTATTTCCTTGCGTTCTGTGACCGTTGTGAAATAAGCCAGTAATGACGCCACATTCCGATGAAGGCTGAACTCCGAAGTCTGCAACTAGCATCTCTAAATAACAGAGTCGTAATCTTTTGCACATGCGCTGGAACTAACAGGAAATCCCCCTATTATCGGGGGGTTCTAGTGCACTGCACAGCGTTACCAAATGGAGGCGAACGGGAAAATGCAACTTCGAATCTGGCTTCCACTTCGAATGTATTTAATGCTTTTCCCTTGCGTTCTGTTAGATTGCAAAAATGTAATTACATAATTTTTCAGCTTTGTCAATACTTTTAAATAATATATATTTTTGTCACCTAAGTTTCTTTCTTGTCTTGTGGCAACTTCTAAATTCTCTATGGATTTTTTTATAGTTTTATTAAATATCTCAATTTTTCTTTTTATAGTGACCTAACTATTAATCGTTTTAACTTTTTATGAACTTTATTTTGATGTTTATAAAATAGTTAAGCACTTTATTGCACGGAAATATATGCTCGCCAATTTAACGGCCAGAGCTTTTGGGTTGTAAACTGGTCTGCATGTCACCTGAATGGGAGTTTCCTTTGTGTAGTGCATTACGGTTATTAATGTACCTACATTTCACATTTGAAATGGCTCTTCTCGCGCTTACATTAGCCTGTGATCTTGAAACTTGAATCAATTCAATATGCTACCTAGACAAATGCATTGCTGAAATTTCATTACAATAATTTTTTCTTGGTGTTGGGGTTTTTTCCCCCTGTCAGTATATTTTCTTGTTTTATGGGATAACATTTATATAGTTTTTTAATTCTGGTAAAAAATGCTAGACCGTGTTAATTTTTTAAAAAAAAAAAGTTCAGTCTTGCAAATTTTGAAGAGTGGCACCCTTGAGTATATTAACATTCTGAATTATTTAAAATTATGCTGTATTTTTACACCACATTAGTTTTCATGAAATAGTGTGTAGACTTTTCGTACATCCTTTATTTTAAAACTTGTCTGTATGATACTAGCAAGATTGATTGAACTTGAATATTTACACAAAATTGGCTTATTAGCTGTAACTTATTTTTTAGTTTTTTTGTTCAATATCTATATAAAGTTAATGGTCTATGAAAATTTTGTAAAAACATTATGAGTAAATAATCGTGTGTAATTGTGATTTGTATAAACGAGTATATTTCTTTTGATAGGGAGATTTCAAGTGCCAGAAAGAAGCTGCCTGGGCTGTATGCAACTACACTTCTGGTGGAAACATAGAACAAATAACATTCTTGGTGCGATCTGGTGTTATTCCTCCTCTATGCGACCTGCTTACCATAAAGGATCCTAAAGTTCTTGTAGTTGTCTTGGACTCTATCTCAAATATTCTTGCTGTGAGTATTGGTATTTCTAAGAAAATTCGGGTTACTATGCTTATTTTGGAATATATTTTCCATAGTATCAAATTTGTAATAATTATCTTTTCAGGCTGCAAGCAAAATAAATGCCCTTGAAAGTGTTTGCTCTTTCATTGAGCAGTGGGACGGACTTGATAAAATAGAAAATTTGCAACATCATGAAAATGTTGAAGTTTACAAGACTGCCTTTACAATAATTGATACCTACTTTACTGGAGAGGTTAGTTCTTGTAAAATTGATTTTTCTTGGATTGTGTTCATTTTATATTAGAATTTTGAAAGTAATCCTCATTTCCTGTTTTAATTTTCCTCCCTTCATTATTCATTAATTTTTATTGCAAATGTGTGAGTGTTTTCATTTTGCAATATGAGGGCTTCCAACCACCCCACCACCATTACCTCTGATGGACCATAAAAAAAAGAGGCTGAGAAAGCAAAGTGAATTTATTGCCAAAAGCTATGTTCAACCATCGTTACTTTTCAACATATTCGCCATGAATATTCGGGCATTTGCCATTGGTGGACCGGGTTTCCGATCCCCCTCTTTGAAGAACGTTGCTGCCAGTGATGCGAGACGAGCCTTAATGTTGCTTTGAATCTCCTCGTTTCTTTAGAAGCCTTGGCCTCCTAGCTAGTTCTTGAATTCAAGGAAGCGATGAAAATCAATCGGGGCTATATGCCGGGTGTTGTTGTGAATGAGGACTACTCCAGAAGTCGGAATGGCTCTTTGCAGTTGTCTTAAAGTCTGACAAGAAACGGCTGCATTGATTGTTTTCCGCAAATCAACCTTCTGCTTGAAGAAAGCGAATAAAACTATGTAACTCGCACTTGGTAGGAGCATCAATTCTGTAAGCCATGCTTACGTGCTGACTACTCTGCTCAAATTGGTTTGTTGGCAGTATTTGATATGGTTTGAGAACATGCACAGTCGCCCACCACCTCTCGCCTCCTACCACTTATTGTCTGCCAGTTTATTGGCTTGGTCAGAGGTTGGGGGGAGGGGGAGTGGCCCCATTATGTTTTTCTTGGAATGCAAGAGGGTGAAATTTTATTGTGGAAGGTATTTCGTATAAGATTACATTGGCTGATTACAGTGCAAAAGCAAATGATTGAAAAACCCGACCGAACCTGTATAGTGTTGGGGTTTTAAAAAAAATACCCTCCTATTGCCCAATTATTTGGATCTTGTGGCATTTAGGTCTGAAAAATTATCTTTGAATAAACCCAACATTTTGAATTTGATAAAATCTCTTGAAATCTTAAGAATGAATTTTAAGAAAATATACATGTAACAGCAATTATCTGCTTTAGAACTGATTATGAGAACTAGGAAGATGTCAGTTTAGAGGGTTAAATCTTGAATGTCATTTTTCGTACAAGAGTCCATCCTGCACGCACACCCAAGAGTTAATTCTTTATTTTGATTTTTTTCAAATGATGTATTTATGCTATTTGATTTGTTACAAGGGCGATTCCATGTCAAATCGACTAATGGCCGAGACATCATGTCTTTGGATTTTGTTGATTTTTGGCTGAGAAGTAGTACTGGTACATTAGATGGAAAAATACCAATTTTCAGATTATTTGAACGGTTTGTGTCCGAGTTAAGGATCTTCGAAAATTTTATGATCTTAGCGATTGTAACTCGAGAACTATGACTTAAAGAGCTGAAATCTGTGTCATTTTGTTCAGTGTTGTATGGTATGTCATAAAATATATAACATGACCAAATTATTTTGTATAAAAATTTTATTTAAGAAAAAATATAAATTCCAATTTTGAAATTTTTGAAAAAACGTTTAATTTAACTTCTTATTAGCAACATTTATGCAAAATTTTATGATGGCATCTCTTTGGTATCATTAAGAAAAGAAATATTTTCTTTTTCAATATTTGTATTCTAGTCCAGTCAATGAAGAGTTTGGAAAAAAAACATTAAATCGTATAGTTTTGAAAACTGGTGCACATGTTCATGAGGGGCTTCTTATGAACATGCTTAAAAGTTCCTGCTCCTGAAGGGCGGGGGGTGAGTTTGCCGCCATCTTGGATTTTATCCCCTTTTAGTTTTTCTTGAATATCACAAACTGTTCAGTTTTCTGATTACAATTGATATAATAAATTAAAGAATGTAAAATTCTCTATAAAGGCATGCTTTTATTTTTGTTTTAGCTTTAATAGTTTCTAAGATAATGGATTTCAAAGTTTACTACCATCTTGGACCCCTTTTTTCATTTTTTCTTAAATATCTCAAACTATTGAAGCTAGAAGACAAATGAAACCATGTGTTTGTTAGGGAATTTTATAATCGTTAATTTGTTGCATTGCATATAATTGATAATGGAATACTTTTAGAGATATTAAAAGACTAAAAGAGGGGGATGCAGGGTTCGTACGCGTCCTTACTTTTACATTTAGTCCTTACAAATCCTTATTTTTATGCCCCATTTTTAAAAAGTCCTTGAAAGTCCTTACTTTTTGCCACCTCAGCTAGAGCAAAATACATGCAGTATTTAGAAAGTGAAAGATCCAAAGAAAAGACTGAAATGAAAAGTTCTAGGAGGAAATGGATTTTTTTAAAACAAAAGAATGTTCCAACCCAAATACACCAAACAAATGGAGAAGCAAATGAATTAGCTAATGAGGCTGAAAAGTCAAAGGGCATAAATTTATTTATTCAATCGCATGAACTAAAAAAACAATTACTGAAAATAAATTAAAATAAATACCTTGGATGTAAAATTGAATGAAAAATGTTTGGAATTAAAAGATATTTAATTTGATTACCAGTTTCATGGGGGTTTTTCATCAATTTATTAACTCATATTTTTAAGATTTTTTGTTGTGTTAAATTTGTAATGTATCTTCTATGTTTTATATTATACTTTATCATCTAATAGGTTGAATTCGCAAAAATGAGACACTTTATTTAAAAATGCGTACGACAATTCGTTAAGTTTATTCAATTTAGAGGTCCTTATTTTTGGTTTTTTTCAGTCCTTAAAAGTCCTTGATTTTCTTTTAAGGAAATGTGTATGAACCCTGGGGATGAAATCCATGATGGCTACAAACTTTGAGACCCATTAATCTTGGTAACTATTTAAGTTAGAAGAAAGATAAAAGCATGTATTTGCAGGGAATTTTAAGCTTTAATTTCTTAAATCAATTATAATAAAAAAAAAACTGAATAGTTTTCAAGATATTCAAAAAAAACAAAAGGGGATGAAATTCAAGATGGGCGTGCCGCCCCCCCCCCCCCCCCCCCAGGACTGAAGAC
Source organism: Araneus ventricosus (assembly GCA_013235015.1). NCBI lineage: Eukaryota > Metazoa > Arthropoda > Arachnida > Araneae > Araneidae > Araneus > Araneus ventricosus. The sequence goes on along the minus strand of BGPR01001628.1, from coordinate 22,355 downwards.
TTATAGTATGTGCATCAGGAACCTCTCGCAAACATGTGTACCAATTTTCAAACCCTTCGTTCACTGGACTAGAATACGAATATTGAAAATGAAAATATTTCTTTTCTTAATGCAGGGATGAGATTCTTCTGCTTTTTTTTTTATTTTTGTTTAATTCCTCTTTTTTGTCTTTTTTCTCTCAAAATTCCGTTTTTTTTTTTTTACCGCAAAAATTTGCTTTTTCTTCCGAAAATTCCGCTTTCACACAAAGAAATCTTCCGTTTTCAAAAGAAAATTCTGGGAAAATATGCTTGACCGTGCGGCTTAACTCCACCGGCTAGGAAACTAGCTGATTCGTCTTCTACTGACGAATCAACATTATATCGGCAAGCTCACAAGGATGAACATTCCAACATTCAGTGCCATTCAAAGTATTAAGTACAACCTTTTTGCAGAAAACAAAACCACTGTGGCATATTTTGCAAAAAAAAAATTTTTTTTTGCATAAACATGTTAAAAAAAAAAAAATTAGTTGGAAACTTAAGATCATCTTGTAGGGCTTACCAAGATGAAGAAATAAAAAAAAAATGGAACAAAAACAAATAAATAAACTACATAAAAAAAAGAAACTCCTGTCAAAAGAGGCAGCTAAAAAGCTGTGCAAATGCAACAAAAAAGCAGAGAATAAGGCATAAATAAATAAAACATGATTTACCAAGGCATTCTGGAGATAGTGTTGTCCCGACAACTATGCCAGTAATTAAACAGAGATACTAATGAAGACTGTGCAAAAACTTTAGCCTCTACTGAAAATAAACTTGCAGAAGATGCAAACACATCCTTTATTGAAGAAAAATCTGTCAAAGATGGGAGGCCTCCAAAACAAGGGGTGAAGCCTGTTAATAGGGATCTGTTACCAACAAAAGCCACTCAATTAAAAAAACGGAAGAAAACCACTTCTTTAACAATTAAGGAAATGTTTGAAATAGTAATAGTGCTAAATGAATCTGTCATTGTAACCGTACAATATCTCGACCCCCCTCTTGCTTTATAAGGTGCAAAATCATTGTGCTGTTACTTTTGCAAAAATTTAGAAAAATAAAAAAAATAAAACGGCAATCACAGTATATGATACGTTATTATAATTTATAAAGAGCTAATATACTTGTAACTTCTAGAGGGCCTATGTCTAGGTGAAGTTAACTTCTCCAGGATTGATAGAAGCGAGATTTATGTAGATGCTGAGGCAGTCGGCACATACAACTATTGACGATTCAAGTGCGACATGTTAACCTGCACGATACTGCCTAACTCGGCTTCCGATCTATCATACCTGTATTCACTAAAATCAGAAGTATTCCATCGCATGTGGGACTGGTGACGAAGTCGATTCAAGACTACTCGTTAATAAAATAACAAGTTTAATGAAACAATTAAATTATTAAAATACTAAATCATAAAATCATTATACAGCTAATCAAATAATACAAACAAGGAAGAGCAAAGCAGAGCAGAGCATGAACAGTAATAATCAGTGCTTATATACAGCCACATGCTCGACGCTATTGGTTGATAGACGACATCAAAGAGGGCGGATCCGATCTGCATAAAAACGCAATTCAGGATGTTGCCAGATGCCGCCACATACTTTACACAATTGCATGAAGCAAAAGAAATGATTTGTCCTTATTTTTATTTATTTTTTTGAGCTAACTTTTATCAAAAGGCTATTAAATATAATTTTTCTCAGACTTCTGTTGGGTGTATGTTGAATCGCAGTGATGTACAGGTGGTAAATGTTTTAATGTCTAATTTTGTATTTTCTGATGCACCTGATAATGTGTTAAACTTGTTTGTTAACTTTTAATGTGAATGATTTAATAATAATTTAATATTCTTATTTATACATACTGAATTATAAATAATTAATTATTATAGTGTAATATTCTCATCATATTGCATGTTCTGATGTTTTACTTCTTAAAACATTTTTCGCATGTAAATTATGGTACAAATGTTTTGCTCGCGTATGATTTCAGTCTTTTTGCTTTTTTTGCCAATCTCATCCCTGTTAATGATACCATCATGAAATTTGGCATAAATGTTGCTCGTAAGAGGTGAAATAATTTTTTAAAATAAAATTTTTAAAAATAACTTGGTCATATTGTATTTTTTATGAAATGCCATAGAGAACTGAACAAAATGACAGATTTCAGTTCTTCAAGTCAAATTGTCCTTGAGTTACAATCATTTAAAGATTGAGATTTTTAAAATTTCAAAGATCCATAACTCGGAGACATCATTCAAATAATCCGAAAAATTGGTATTTTATCTTGGAGGCAAGTGCGACGGGCAAGATATCATTACAATCTAAAACATTGATTGTAAAATTCGTCTTTTTTTTATTATTATTGGACATGGAATTGCCCACTAATGCTATCTACTAAATTTGGTATGTATTTTATTTCAAGTTGGGAGGGAAGAAATAATCTTCTAAATGCTCTGATTAGGTTTAATTTGAAAACGTGTCTATGTGAGCCACATTCGTATCCTGGGTAATTTGAGATTATTGGGAGGGGGATTGTGTTGCAGATGTATTTAGAGTCCCAGGTTTATTTCTCAATTCTGGAATTTCTAGATTTTTTCAGAGATTCACTATTGTCTCAAATTTCTAGAGCAAATATCTCGTTAAAATAAATTTATCAAATATATAATAAAAGTAAATTAGTGGCAACCAGTTGTTATTTTAAAGTTTACATGTATGTTTGTGTAGAACATTAACATTCTGAATTAATCGGAATTTTACCCCATGCTAGTTTTCTGGATACTTGAAATGGAATGGCAATTGCCCTGAATTTTGTCTTTCTTTTACTAATTAGTTTATGGATTTCTGCAATAGTCACAATTGTCCCTAAATCAGGGTTCGTACGCTCCTTGAAAACGATTTTCATTTTCAAGCACTATAGAAACTCCTTGAATTTGGGTTTTACTCCTTATAAACTCATTGACTTTCAATTTTTCACATTTCTTTTATTAAATGTTTTCTACGTTTCACCGATAAAAAGGATTCTAAATTGCGGCCGTATCAATTGCCCAGTATTTTGCGTTGCTCTTTCCACGATTTGATGTTCATCTCCTAGCAGTATCCAAAATTTAATAATTGGTTTTAAGTGCCAATCAGTAATAACCAAAACAATAGAATGGTGCAAATTGAGAATGTTATTTCTCTTGAATTATTTCGAAAAATTAACTGTATTTCTTTAAATTGTAATATATGGTTTGTTGCAAAGGACATATTGCGATGGTGGAATTGAAGGAAAATACACTATTAATCAATTTTAGTTAGTTTTAATAATCAAGAAATTTTGTTAATTTTATTTTCTTCCTATACTATTTTATAAGTAATGAAAATGCCAAGAAACAGTTTCTAATATCTAAATCTGTGTCTCTCTTTGCACCTCTGTATTTTGAATACTGGATCACTGTGCACTACATAAGGTGACAATTATTTAAGAATTTAAATTCTAAAAAAAAAAAATAATGGAAATAGGTTTTTATTTGAAACATGGTAAATCATGGTATTTAATGAACTATTTGAACTTTTGAAGTAGTTGTATAATTTTATAAAAAAAAATTATGTGTCTAAGCGGCACCACTCTACTTTCATATAAATAGATTTAACATAGTATTTTTGGATAAATCGGCTTATTAAAAACTTATAAAAGAAATAAATATAACCACATTTATTTGAGTTATTAGCAGTGTTTTAAATACTCTTAATATAATTTTTGTGTACTTTAAAAAGGGAACCCTTTTTCATGTGTAAATATTGACTCCTTGAAAATTTTGAAAATACTCCTTGAAAACTCCTTGATTTTTAATTTAAAAAATCAGTAAGAACCCTGTAAATGTAGTAGTTTGAGGATAAAAAAGACTTGTTAAATTAAGAAAAGTTTCAGATTTTACTTTCTGTTAGTAACATCAACTGAACACAATGTATTCATTTCTTTTCTGCTTTGCAATAGGATGTACTGAAGGAATATTGCCAATTTAAAGCTTTGATGTTTTTTCAAATTTCAACAAATTGAATTTTGCATTTCAGGAAGAGGCTGATGAACAACTTGCACCAGATGTGGACGAGTCCGGGAATTATCAGTTTTCTGAAAATGCCTCTGCACCCAATGGTGGATTTAATTTTTAACGTTCCTTTTCGTAACGGATTTTAAAGTGTTGCTTATTCTTCCAAGTTAAAAAAATTTCACAAATTCAGAAACTAAAAGTTTTGTACAGTTTAACATTCCCGAATGCATTTGTAAAGATTTGTTCTTTTATTGTGAAATAAAGTCTAACTTTTCTGAATGTATTGTTTAATTTTCAGTTATGTTCTTTAACAAACAAAAAAAGCGAAAGTTGGGGCTTCAACCATTTGGTGCCAAATACCTGAATGGCCATCTTGCAGATTTTTCAGCATCTGGAAGTAAAAATAGTTCCAATATTCATTTTGATGTCTAAAAGGGGACTTTTGTTTAAGTATTTTGTCTTGCGAGACGGAATGGAATGCAATTGGCTTAGCACTGGAAGTCTCGCATAATTAGGACACTGGGTGTTAACAGGTTAATACATCGATTTATGTGTTTTGTGCTCTTAGGTTGCTGTAAAATTTCTCTGGTGAAAAAGGTGGCGTTAATTTCTTTTTTGCTTGAGAAGGGGTAATGATGTGTGAAAAGTTCAAGAATTTTGATTCGAACGCATTTTCCTGCATTCCAAAATACTCGTATGGAAAGACGTTTTGCGTATTTTTAAATTGAAAAGACTAAATTTGCGTGTCGTGAAATGTTACTATATGTAATGACAATTGGTGACTTGGAGAAGTGATAAAGTTTGTAGTGTAGATAAAGGTTCGTAGCAATTGGAATTTTTTCCCTTTTAATTTAAATAGTAATTTTATGAGAGAACTAGTTTTGTTAACTAGAGTTGAGAAATTTGGTTCTGTTCTCGTGTACCTGTCGATAAACATGCATAATTTTAATAATTAGTTTATTTAAATAAAAAAAAAAAGTATTTAGAAATCGAATGTGACTATTTATTTATTTTTTTTTTTTGAAGATTCCAAATATTGGCTATTGCATTTGGAAAATTGTAGAGGGGAGAATTACTTTGACTAAATTCAAAAGTGGGTGTTTTCATGAGAGGTAAACATTTGATTTATGTATGTATGGATTGAATGGGGAACTTCAGCATTTTTTAAAAACACGCGAAAGCCATCCGTATTTGTAGGAAAAATCATTCTAATTTCAAATATGAAAGTCAAATTTTGCAGAAAAATTTATTTATTTAAATATCGAGGGCGAAAGATGCACTGAAATGACAGGAATCGTGATGCAATCCGAAACGCACTCTCATTGGCCGAGTAGATTTTGACGTCAAGGGTGCCTTCCTTCGCATACTTCTCTTTCGCTAGTTCTGTACTCTGCTTTAAATCAAGGCGTTTGTACCAGCTAACGTTTTAAAAGTGAAGTTTTTAGCTTTTGTACTATTCAACGTTCAATTTCACGATGGATATTGGTTTTGTACAAGCTAAATCGGATAATTTGTCAAGGATTGATTCGACACTGATGGCAATGTATTTCAAGAAAAATTTCCGATTTTATGATGGCTGAGATACGAGGAATAAAAGCACAATGGTAAAATTTCTCCTTTTTTGGTCTTGTAATTACCTCTCCGATTTTAAGATTCTCATCTATTGCAAACTTAAGGCTAAAGAGTATCCCTTTTCAAAAAAAAAAAAAAAATTGGAGGCAGTATTAATTAAATGTAATCCATGACTTTTTTTCAGATTATATTATTAAATAGAATCTGATTTTTAAAGTCACTTTAGCAAGAACTATTATTTATTGACATTTTTGAATTTTTTTTAAGGTTTTATGAAATACTTAAAATAACTAAAAAAATATTAAAAATTAAGTTTCTTGGATTATTGGAAACGAAAGTAACCATGAGATTGAAGATCTGATTTTTTTGAAATTTAATAATTATTTTTGTAACTAAGCCTGAAAAAAACTTGAACATTTTAAAAATATTAACTTTGGCAATTAAAAAAAAATCATTAAAATCTCGGGCCAAAATCCATACTAATTCTTATAGTATATATATATAATAATCAGCAAAAATAAAACTTTGAGAAAAATGCATTTAAGCTTTGTAACTTTCCATCAGTAAAATCCTGATTGCTTATTTATTTTATTACAAGGGAAGTAACACAAATGTTTTGTCAGTACATGTGTCTGTAATTGTTCAGTTCCGACAAAAAATCTGGACACAAAACGGCGGCTCGTAAATTATCTCGTAAGAAAAGTTGTTTTGATTTTCCCTTGAATTCATTCAGTTACCAGAACAGGGCTCTATACTATACAGAAAAGGCTTCGCCTTAGGTAAAACGGATAGGTTTTCGAAACCAAGCAACAATAAATTGCAGAGGGGCCCTCGGGCATTCCGAGAAGACGCTGCGATTTCTGTTGCACAAGCAAGAACGAAAAGACAAGAACCTGATTTTGCATGATGTATAAAATTTCGTATACCTACTGAAAAAAAACTGGCATTTATTTCAGAAGTTCCGTTCAAATTAATTTCAGGTATGGCATTTTTTTAAAAACACACCTGTGCCTTTAAAAAATTTTATTTTACTATATAAATTATTTCCTTTGTACAAGTATTAATTTTAAAATACTAGTTTATACTAATTAATATAAAATCTGGTAAAAAAAAATAACTTATATAAAGAAATACACTAAAAATTAAAAATGATAAAACTAACCAAAATTGTAAAAAAACCATTGCAAAAGAAAATATACGAACAAAGTGTCTGTCAGTAGTAAGCATTCTTTACTGCAAATAAAGCTTTTTTTATTATATTAGTTAATTTTTGAATTATATAAAAAAAACTATATAAATTTATAATATTCAAACCAGACCAAATGCGACTGATCTAGGAATTTAAGTGCTGCCATCAAGAAACTCGAGATGCACGATGATATAAATTTATCCCACCTTTTCTCAACTATAATAATTGATGAGCAAACTAACTTTTTGAAGACTAATTTTGATTTTAATGCATTCATTGAATATAAATAATTTATTTTGCCTCAAAAGTTATTTCTGCGAATTATTTTGTTGAACTGCAAATGAAAACGAATATTATAAAAAAAAGTCGTGAATTTAAACTAATTTTTAAGGTATTCTTGTTAATTTTCAATAGTAATGGTAATTTTTTAAAAAATATAAGAAACATTCGAATATCTATTGAAAAAATTTATGCTATAAAATAACGAGCAAGTTTTTTTAAAAAAAAAAGATTCTTAAAGAAGGTGGAATCTTCTATATTTTTACCCTTTGAGGGGCAATGGCCCCTCAAAGGGTTAAAAAAAAAAAAAAAAAAAAATTGCATGTAATCAAATGGGAAAAAACTAACTTTTAACTATTTGCTTTAAAATATCTTAATTTTTTTTGCTGCTAACCTCGCCTTATACTTCTTTTAAAAACAAAAAAGATATCGAATTCTGAATTTACTGTGCTTCATGATATACAATTTTAATAGGTATAATATTGATTAATAACTCGCATCAAAATGATCTTCAGACATGACGAACGCTGCTTGCTGATAATTTCGGATCTCTTCATCGCTTTACACCGCTTTTTGCGAATAACATAATTTTTTGGCGCATTGATAAATAATGTATCGGGTGCCGTTACACTTGTATTACGACATTTAGGAACAATGCAGTACTTGTATCTTTCCGACATTATTTTATCTGATGCGATAGTCGGAAAATATAGAAAAAAATCTCTATAGAGCGCGAACGGGAAGGAAGAGTGTGTCTCCCCTGTCTGGCAACTTTGACGTCAGACCCGTTTCGCGCCAAAATGGATCGTTTTTCCCGCGTTTTCTGAGAGGCGAACTTTGATTGCAAATTTAAAAAAAACTGTCTAGAATTTTTTTTAATGTTCTTGTTCGTTTCGAAGCATTTTAAATCGATATAAAAAATTAAAAAAAAAAAAAAATGCTGAAGTTCCCCATTGTTTGCGGCCCCTTCGCAAAATTCCACTTCATGAAAACGGCTCCTTCACAAAATTCAAATTCATAATAACGGTCCCCTTTTTCTAATCCGACTTCATTTTTAAAAGTTTTTGAAGGAGGCATTGCACAAAATACATATACGAGTATTTGTTTTTTCAGTATTATATCAAATTACTGCATATATTTGGTTCAATGAAACACTTCTGAAATTAAACGTAAAATATAGAAATATGACAGCTAAAATTGAAGATTTTACATGATAGAAAAAATTTTCACACAAATATTGTTTTTCCACAAAAATGTCCCCCTAAAAAAAGCATGGATCGACCCCTGGACCCGATACAGCTTTAAAAGATATGGGAATAATTAACAAAGACGATTCTTCTAAAGTAAAATCAGAAGGGAAAGAATAAAAACCCGCAGTGGCTCTTGAAAAGGGAAATTGAGGGAAAACACTATGACATATAATACTTTGACTGCCGGAAAGACAAGACTGATTATGGTTAAGGAGGGAAAGGATCCAAAGAAAAGACTGAAATGAAAAGTTCTAGGAGGAAATGGATTTTTTTAAAACAAAAGAATGTTCCAACCCAAATACACCAAACAAATGGAAACAAATGAATTGTAATGAGGCTGAAAAGTCAAAGGGCATATTTATTTATTCAATCACTGAACTAAAAAAACAATTACTGAAAGAAATTCAAATAAATACCTTGGATGTAAAAATTGAATAAGAAAAATGTTTGAATTAAAAGATATTTAATTTGATTACCAGTTTCATGGGGTTTTATCAATTTATTAACTCATATTTTAAGATTTTTTGTTGTGTTAAATTTATGTAATGTATCTTCTATATTTTTTATAATATACTTTATCACATCTAATAGGTTCATAAAATGTGGAACACTTTATTTAAAAAATGCATTACGACAATTCGATTTAAGTTATTCAATTTAGAGGTCCTTATTTTTGGTTTTTCAGTCCTTAAAGTCCTTGATTTTCTTTTAAGGAAATGTGTATGAACCCTGGGATGAAATCCATGATGGCTACAAACTTTGAGACCCATTAATCTTGGTAACTATTTAAGTTAGAAAGATAAAAGCATAATGTATTTGCAGGAATTTTAAGCTTTATTTCTTAAAATCAATTATAATAAAAAAAAAACTGAATAGTTTTTAAGAATATTCAAAAAAAATCAAGGGATGAAATTCAGGAATGTGAGGGTGCAAAGCTTCCCCAGGACTGAAGACTTATAGTATGTGCATCAGGAACCTCGCAAACATGTGGCACCAAGATTTTCAAACCTTCGTTCACTGGACTAGAATACAGAATATTGAAAAGCGAAAATATTTCTTTTCTTAATGCAGGGATAAAGAGATTCTTCTGCTTTTTTTTTTTTTTTTTGTTTTTTGTTTTATTTTGAAGAAATTCCTTTTTTTCTCTCAAAATTCCGTTTTTTTTTTTTACCATAAAATTTGCTTTTCTTCCGAAAATTCAACTTTCACTAAAGAAATCTTCCGTTTTCAAAAGAAATTCTGGAAAATATGTGACCGTGCAACACTCCACCGACTAGAAACTATGATTCGTCACTGACTGAATCAACATTATATCAAGCAAGCTCTCACAAGGATGAACATTCCAATTTTTTTGCATAAACATGTTAAAAAAAAAAATTAGATTGGAAACTTAAGATCATCTTGTAGAAGGGCTTACCAAAGATGAAAGAAATAAAAAAAAATGGAACAAAAGTAAATAAATAAACTACATAAAAAAAGAAACTCCTGTCGAAAAGAGAACTGGCTAAAAAGCTGTGCAAATACAGCAAAAGCAGAATAAGGCATAATAAATAAATAAAACACTTGGTTACCAAGGCATTCTGGAGATAGTGTTGTCCCATTAACTATGCCAGTAATTAAACAGATACTAATGTCGAAGACTGTGCAAAACTTTAGCCTCTACTGAAAATAAACTTGCAGGAAGATGCAAACGCATCGCTATTGAAGAAAAAAATCTGTCAAAGATGGGAGCCTCAAAACAAGGGGTGAAACTAATTAATGGGATCTGTTACCAACCAAAAAACCCTCCAATTAAAAACGGAAGAAAACCCACTTCTTTAAACAATTAAGAAATGTTTGAAGTAGTAATAGTGCTAAATGAATCTGTCATTGTAACCGTACAATATCTCCGGCCCCCTCTTGCTTTATAAGGTGCAAAATCATTGTGCTGTTACTTTTGCAAAAATTTAGAAAATAAAAAAAAAAAAAATAAAACGGCAATCACAGTATATGATACGTTATTATATTTATAAAGAGCTAATATACTTGTAACTTCTAGAGGGCCTATGTCTAGGTAAGTTAACTTCTCCAGGATTGATAAGCAAGCAGAAGATTTATGTAGATGCTGAGGCAGTCGGCACATACAACGTATTGATTCAAGTGCGACATGTTAACCTGCACATTCTGCTAACTTTCCGGCTTCCGATCTATCATACCTGTATTCCACTAAAATCAGAAATATTCCATCGCATGTGGGACTGGTGACAGTCGATTCAAGACTACTCGTTAATAAAATAACAGTTTAATGAAACAATTAAATTATTAAAATACTAAAATCATAAATCATTATACAGCTAATCAAATAATACAAACAAGGAAGAGCAAAGCAGGCAGAGCGCCAGACGTGTAATCGGTGCTTGCCTGCAGCCACATGCTCGACGCTATTGGTTGATAAGACGACATCAAAGAGAGACGGATCGATCTTTGCATAAAAAACGCAATTCAGGATGTTGCCAGATGCATATACGCTACCTGGTGCATGAAGCAAAAAAATGATTTGTCTATTTTATTTATTTTTTTTTATTCTTTTTTATCAAAGGCTATTAAATATAATTTTATAGACTTCTATTTAGATTATTACATTGAATCACTACTGATACAGGTGGTAAAATCATTTTTTATTCTCTAATTTTAATGACTTTTCGATGCACCCTGTGTGCTGTTAAACTTGTTTGTTAACTTTGTCATAGATGATTTAATAATAATTTAATATTCTTATTTATACATACTGTGATATAAATAATTAATTATTTAGTGTAATATTCTCATCATATTGCATGTTCTGATGTTTTACTTGCTAAAACATTTTTCGCATATAAGGTATAATTTTCGTCATTTTGCTTCATTATGATTTCCAGTCTTTTTGCTTTTTGCAATCTCATCCTAACAAGCTGTGCAATAATGAAATTTGGCATAAATATTTATATAAACAGAGGTGAAATAATTTTTTTTAAAATAAATTTTAAAAAATAGCGAATGCATATTATTATTTTTTTATGAAATGCCATGAGGGCAAACAAAATGACGATTTCCATTTACACAAGTCAAATTGTCCTTGAGTTACAATCATTTTAAGGAATTGAGATTTTTAAAATTTCAAAAGATTATAACTCCAGAGACATCATTAAAATAATCCGAAAAATTGTTATTTTGTCTTGGAGGCAGTGCATTGGGCAAGATATCATTACAAATAAAACATTGATTGTAATTCGTCTTTTATATTATTGATGGACGTAGGTGCCCACTAATGCTATCCTACTAAATTTGACATGTATTTTATTTCCAACAGGATTGGGAGGAAGAATAATCTTCTAAATGCTCGATTAGGTTTGTTTGGCTAGTGTCTATGTGGGCATTTAGAAGATTCTTCCTCTAACTGTAAAACCCTCTGAAAACCCCAATCCATCCATATAATATAAAAAGACAATTTAATCAATGTTTAATTATAATAAAATATCTTGCCCGTCACCTCAAATCATACCAATTTTCAGTTATTGATGATGTCTCCGGTACATAGTCTTTGAGAGGCACGAAAATCTCAATCTTTAAATGATTGTCAGGACAATTGCTTTGAAGAAACTGAAAAAATCAATCATTTGTTCAGTTCTCTATGGCATTTCATAAAAATACAGTATGGCCGAGATTGTACAAAATTTTTATTTTAAGAATTATTTCTCTTACGGCAGCATTATACCAGAATTTCATGATGTCGTGGCGCGGATGACAAAAAAAGCAAAAGCTGAGAATCGCGCGAAACAACCCGACTATGCGAAATGTTTTACAAGGAAGAAATAGCATCAGAACAGCACAATATGATGAGAATATTACATATAATAATTAATTATTCTATAATCGATTAATAAATAAAATATTAAGTACTATATAAATTCCATTAAAAAGATTAACGGAAACAAGTTTAACACGTATCAGGTGCATCAGAAAATACAGAATGGTAGATTAACGGTTACCCCTGACACACTGCATTCAACTACCGCAACAGATCTGCCAAAAGTATACTTTGCTTTTGATAAAGGTATCAAAAAAATAAATAAAAATGAGACAGAATCATTCTACTTTTGCTCTGCAATTATTGCTAATAAGTACTGGATCTGGCAACATCTGAATTGCGTTTTTTTTATAGAAGATCGGATCCGCCTCTTTGATGTCATAACCAATTAACGTCGAGCTAATGATGCGATATAGCACTGGATTATTACTGTTCATGCTTCTGTCATGAACTCTTCTTAGTTGTACTTATTTGATTAGCTGTTATGTTTAATTTAATGTACTTTTTAATAATTTAATTGTTTCTTAACTTGTTATTTTAGTTAACGGAACTAGTCTTGAATCGACCTGCACATGTCACGCCGATGGAACTAGCTTTCTGTTTTAGTGAATACGGTATGATAAGATCGGAAGCCGGTTAGGCAGTATCATGCGGGTAACATGTCGGCAGAATCATAGTTGTATGCCGACTGCCTCAGCATGCTAAAATCTACGCTCATCAATCCTGGAGAAGTTAACTTTCCAGCAGCATAGCCCTCTAAAGCTACAGTATACATACTCTTTTATAAATTCATATAACGTATCATATGGATTGCCGTTTTAACATTTTTCTTTATTTTCTAGAATTTTTGCAAATGTAAGCCGTGATTTTGCCCTAAATCACAGCAGGGTCGAATATTGACGGTACATGACAGATTCGACTAGCACTTATTACTATTTCAAACATTTCGCCTAGATGTTAAAAGTGGTTTTTTTCTTCGTTTTTTTTAATTGATTGGCTTTTTGTGGTAACAATCCCCTGAAGGCTTACCTTGCTGGAGGACCTCCCATCTTTGAACAGATTTTTTTCTTCAATAAAGGATGCATGTTGCATCTTCTGAGAGTTATTTTCAGTGAGGCTAGAAAGTTTTGCTGCAAGATCTTCATTAGTATCTCGAAATTACTGTGATGTACATACACTATCTCAGAATGCTTGGTAAATCATGTTTATTTATGCTTGTCTGCTTTGTGCATTTCACACTTTTGCTGCTGAAAAGGGTTTCTTTTTTTATTATTTGTTTATTTGTTTTGTTCCGTTTTTTTTTATTTTCTTCATCTGGTAAGCCTACAGATCTTAAATTTCAACTAATTTTTTTTTTTGTTTATCAAGTAAATTTTCTAAAATAGCACAGTGTTGCATTGACTATACTGACTGGCACTGATGACATGTTTCAGCAGGCTTGCTCGTGATAAGTATTCTCGTGAACCGACGATCAACATATTTCTACGGTGCAGTAACGAACGTAACGCATAACTTGCCAAATTTTCTTGGAAAACAAGATTTTTGTGTAAAGGATGGAAGAAAAGCGAGCCTAAAAAAAAAGATTGAGGAAAAAAAAGCGAATTCCAAATAACAAAAGCAAAAAAAAGCAGAAATCTCATCCTCATGAAAGAAATATTTCATTTTCAATATTCTATTCTGAGTCGGTGTTGAACAGGGTTTAGATACTATTGTTATGTGCAGAGGTTCCTGATGACATGCCTCAATATCTCAGTCCTGAGTGGGGGACTAAGCTTGCATGCCTCTTAATTTTCCCTTTTATTTTAGATCTGAAGGACTATTCAGTTTTTTTTTTTATTATATTGTTTGAAGAATTAAGCTAAAATTCCACTAAATACATGTTTTATCTTTCTTCTAGCTAAATATTACCAAGAAATGGTCTCCAAAGTTTGGTTAACCATCGAGGTTTCATCCCCAGGAGTTCACTTACGACATTTCACTTAAAAAATCAAGGACTTTGGAGGCTGAAAAAACCAAATAAGGACCAAATTGAACTTAACGAACAATGTTGCAATTTTTAAATGAAGTATAACTATTTTGCATTCAATTATTAGATGATAAAGTATATATGAAACATAAGAATGATAATTACAAATTTGAACACAACAAAAATCTTAAAAGATAGAGTTAATAATGATGAAAACTCATTGAAACTGGTAAAAATTATAATATCTTTTTTAATTCAGGTTGACATTTTTCAATTCAATTTTACATCAGTATTTATTTTTAATTTTTTCGATATTGTTTTCTTAGTTCATGCGATTAGACATAAATAAATTTATGTCACTTTTTATACTACATTAACTATTCATTTGCTTCTCCATTGTTTGTTATTTGGGTTGGACATTCTTTTGTTTTAAAAAATCCATTCCTCCTGAACTTTTCATTTCAGTCTTTCACTTTGGTCTTTCCTCGTCCTAACATAATCAGTCTGTCTTTGATATTGGCAGTCAGAACCATCATATGTCATGTGTTCCTCGAATTTCCTTTTTCAGAAGCCACTGCGATTTTATTCTTTCCCTTCATTTTGCTTATGAAAAATCGTCTTTGTTAATTATTCCCATATCTTTGTAAAGCTGTACGTCCAGGTGATCCATACTTTGGTTGAACATTGTGGAAAAACAATGATTTTGTTGAAAATTTTCACTGTACTATCATGAAAATCTTAATTTTAGCTGTCATATCTTCATATCTTTACGTTTAATTCGGGGGAGTAGTTTCGATTGAACGCTAATATATGACGGTATTTGATATAATACTGAGAAAAACAAATACTCGATGTATATATGTATTATTGCAATGCCTCCTTCAAAACTTTTAAAGCCTCGGATAGAACCAAGGGACCGTTCAATGAATTGAGCTTTTATGAAACGTTTTCATCAGAAGTGGAATTTTGCAGAACTGGGCCCGCAAACAATCGGCGACTTCAGCTTTTTTTTTAATTTTTTATGATCGATTTGAAATATCTTCAGTAACGAACAAGACTAAAATTCTGAGACTGATTTTTTAAATTTGCAATCCAGTCGCTCTCAGCAACTGATCAGGAAACGATCCATTTTGAGCGCGATACGGTCTGACTCAAATTTAGCCAGACGAGAGAACGACTCGCTTCCTTCCCTTCGCCTCTATGAATTTTTCTTATTCCGACTATGCAGTAGATAAATAATGTCGAGAAAGATACAAGATGCATGTCAGTGATACTAAATGTAATCGACCCATATTATGTGTTTTCATGATAAAAATTATGTATTCATAAGCGGTGATAGCGATGAAGAGATCGAAATATCGAGCACACAGCGTTCGATGTCTGAAGATGCATTTGATGCGAGTCAATCAATATATATACTATTAGAGATGCGTATATGCTTTTATTGCACAAAATTCGGAAATTCGATATTTTTGTTTTTAAAGAGTATAAGGCAGGGTTAGCACGCAAAATTAAGATATTTTAAACAAATAGTTAAAAAGTTAGTTTTCCCATTTGATACTGACCAATTTTTTTTTTACCTTTGAGGGGTCATTGCCCTCAAGAGATTAAATATAAGATTCCACTTATTAAGTCTTTTTAAAACAAACTTGTTGTTTTTTAACAAAATTTTTCAATAATATTCAGATGTTCTTATATTTTTTAAAATTACGACATTAAAATTAACAAGAATACCTTAAAGAAACCTAGTTTAAGATTCACGACTTTTTTTATAATATTGTTTTCGATTTGTCAACAAAATAATGTCGCGAAATGACTTTTGAGGAACAAAATTGATTATATCAGTGAATGCAAGAAATCAGAATATCTTAAATAGTTTGCTACATCAATTATTATAGTTGAGAAAGATGAGGATAATTTATTCATCATCTCATCGAGTTTCTTGATGGCGGCATAAACTTCGCTTAGATACAATTAGCATGGTCAATGTTTAATTGTATAAATTTATTAGTTTTTTATATAATTCAAGGATAACTAATATAATAAAGAAAGCATTGCTATTAAAGAAGTGCTTTATACTGACGAGCAACACTTTGTTCATTATATTTTTTGCAATGAGTTTTGTTAAATTTTGTTATTTATCATTTTTTGTACAACTAATGATCTATATAGAATTATTTTTTTGCAGATTTTATATAATTAGTATAAACTAGTATTTTAAAATTAATACTGTCAAAGAGAAATGATGGTAAAGAAATATAATTTTTAAAAGGCACAGGTGTTTTTTAAAATATACTCAAATGTAATTGTGACGTGAACTACTAGAATAAATGCCTGGATTTTCGTTCAGATAGTACGAAATTACATCATGCGAAATCGATTTCTTCGTCTTTAGTTTCTTGCTTGTGCGCAGAAATCGTGCGTCATGTCTCGGAATGCAGGGCCCTCTCGCAATTATTGTGCCGGTTTTTGAACCTATCGTTTACCTAAAGCGGCCTTTCTGTAAATTTAGCTGTTCTGTAACTTGAATGAATTCAGGAAAATCAAAACACTTTTCTTACGATAATTTACGAGCTATCGTCCGTTTGTGTCAGTTTTTTTGTGAACTTGTTAACAATTACAGTAACACTTGTTACTCAAAACATTTGTGTTACTTTCCTTGTAACAAAACAAATAAGCAATCAGACTTACATGATGGAAAGTTACAAAGCTAATGCATTTTCTCAAGTTTTATTTTTTGCTTGTTGTTATGTCTATAAGAATTAGTAATGGTTCCATTGAGCCCGTACATTTTATTTTTTATGCAAGTTAATATTTTTAAAATGTTCAGAGTTTTTTCAGGCTTACGTACAAAATAATTATTAGATTTCCGAAAAATCAGATCTTCAATCTCATAGTTTTTGTTCCAATAATCAGAAAGCAATTTTAATATTTTATTATTTTACAGTATTTCATAAAACCTTAAAAAATTCAAAAATGTCAATAAATAATAAAGTTCTTCGCTAGAATGACTTTGAAAATCAGATTCTATTTAATAATATAATCTGAAAAATAAAATTCCACATTGATAATTAATCTTTGCCTCAAAATTTTTTTTTTTTTGAGGGTACTCTTACTAAGTTTGCAATAGATGAGAATCTTAAAATCGGAGAGGTATACGACACCAGAGAAATTTCCATTGTGCTTTTATTCTCATTTCTCGCATCATAAATCGGAGGAGAATTCTGAATACATTGCCATCAGTGCGTCAATCCCTTGACAATATCCGATTTAGCTTGTACATTAACCAATATCCGATGTGAAATTGAAGAACGTTGAATAATGTCCAAAAAAGCTAAAACTTCAAAAACTCGCTTTTAAAACGTTAAGCTGCAAACGCCTTGATTTAAGGTAAGCAGCGAAGAGAAGGTATGCGAAGGAAAGAACACCCTTATTTTCAAAATCTACTCGACTGCAATGAAATAGCATTTCGGTGCGTCGCATTCACCATTGCATTCGGTCATCTTTTCGCCCTCGATATTTAAAATAATGAGTTTTCCAGCGAATTTGACTTTCATATTTGAGTGGGAATGATTTTTTTCACTACGAATGCGGTCGACTTTCGCGTCGTTTTTAAAAAACATCCATGCAGCTCATGGAATGATGTTTACCTCTCATCGAAAACGCCCGCGCGTTGGTCAAATGATGTCCCCTCTATTTTCAAATACGTGGCAATATTCGGAGATCTTCAAAAGAAATGAAATAGTCGCATTCATTTCTAAATACTTTTTTTTATTTAAAATAGTATTATTAAGGTAATGCGCCGTTTATCGTTGGTGCACGAAGAGTGAAACCTGGTTAACAAACTGAATATGCTCGTAAAGTACTATTTAAGTAAAGGGAAAAAATTCGGTTGCCGGTACTTTATCACGCTACAGGCATCTGCTCCAGATCGCAATTGTCGTGCATATATTGACATTTCGCGACGCACGCAGTCTTTTTCAGTACGCAGGCATCTTTCCTTTCTGGCCATTTGAGATGCGGAAATGGATGGGAATCAAAAGACTAATGAACTCGCATCGTGCTATGCTCGAAGCAGTGGCATACCTTTCACCGGAAAGCCACAGCGACTTCGACGCAAAACGCAGCAAATCGTGTGTTAGCTGTTAACGCGATATGCGGACTTCCGGTCTTCAAACCAATTGCGCCTTTGCATTCGATGTGAGCAAAATAACAACCAAAGTTCTGCACAGAACATCCGTGAATATTGGGGCTTGTTTACTTTCAGATGTGAAAAGACTCTGCCCAGTGGCATTCGCTGACGCCAGAAGTGAAAAAAGAAGTTGAAGCCCCAACTTCAAACTTTTTTTTTTTGTTTGTTGAGTAAACAGCCACGTTGAAAGTTGAACTTTATTTCTGATAAAGAACGAATCTTTTAGAATGTTAAATGGCGCAGTTTCTGAAGATTTGTGAGGCCACAACTGATAATGGCGCAAAATCGTTGCGAAAGGAACGTTATGATCACGCCGTTGAACCAGGCATTTTCGGAAAACTGAAATTCCCGGATATCACGTCTGGTACGGTATTCATCGACATAACTCCTGAAATGCGAAATTCAATTTGTTGAAATTTGAAAGGCATCGAAACTTTAAATTGACGATATTCCGCTCGGTATCTGTGCAAAGCAGAGAAAGAAATGGTACATTGTGTTCAGTTGATGTTGTTACTAACGAAGTATGAGCACGCTATTTAACAATTTTGATCACACTACATTACAGGGTTCTTGCGATTTTTTAATTAAAAATCGGGAGTTTCAGGAGTATTTTCAAAATTTCAAGGAGTCAACTATTTACACGTGAGAAAAGGGTTCACAAAAGTGCGCAAGAACCATGTTGAGTGGCAATAACTCAGATGAAGAAAATGATTGCTCATTGTTTCAACATGAAGTTTTTTAACCGATTTATCAAAAATACTATGTTAAATATTTATATGGTAAGAGTGTTGCCATAGTATAATTTTTTTGTAAAATATACCTTCTCCAAAGTTCAAATAGGACTAAGTCAAACTCATGTTTACTGCATGTTTCAAAATAAACCTATTTCCATTATTTTTTTTTTTTTTTTAGGCCCCAAATTCTTAGATAATTGATGCTTGTATGTGGTGCTGATGACTCCATTCAAAAATACGAGGCGCGGGGAACGGGTAGATATTAGGGAAACTTGTTTTCAACTGACATTTCGTGCTTATAAAATAATTTATGGGAAGAAATAAGCGGAATTTCTTGATTATTAAAACTTAACTAAGGAGATAATATTTTCTCAATTCCACCATCGCAATAATTTTACGGCTAAAACATATTTTATTTGAAAAATACGGATATTTTCAGAAATGTGAAGAAACTCAACGTACCAATTTGCACCATTCTATTGTTTTGGTCCCGTACTGATGACTTTCAGTGATAAATTTTGAACCTTTCAGGAAGATGAACATCCAAATCGTGGAAAACTGACATAGCAGACGTATTTACTATTAAATCCTTTTATCGATGAGAACATGAAAGCATTTGATAAAGAGAAATATTGAAAGTGAAAGTCATGAGTTTATAAGAGGTAAAACAAATTCAGGAGTTTCTATGAACAACGTAATCATTTCAGGCAGCATTTCCCGATTTAAGTTGGTGTACGACTATTGCGAAATCCATAAACTAATGAAAGACAAATTCAGAGGGACGATTATTCCGACTTCAGTAATCAGAAAACAATTCGATGATTCGGAGGTAATGTTCACACGAAACATACGTAATGGCTTTCTGGCTTGGTTGCCACTGGTACTTTTATTATATGTTTGATAAATTTATTTTAACGGTATTTAACTGAAAATTTGAGACAAATGATGAATTCTGAAAGGCTGAGAAATTCAGAGGTGAAAGCCTAAAGGGACTCCCAAGCATATCTGCGGCCTCCCAATAATCTCCAGGTACTTACCGAGATACGAATATTGACTTTCACACTGGTACGTTTTCAGTAAACACCCTGTCGAAGCATTTAAAGATTGATATTCACTCCCAACTGTGAAATACATGCCAAGTATTGAACTGGCGATGAGTAGACATTCATGTCAACAATAAGGGCAGATTTTGTCAATGTTTAGTTAACAACCAGCGCATCGCACTTGCCTCCAGATATAAGTAATTTTTCGTATTTGTTCCAGTTGGATCTTTATTTAAAAATCTCAATCTTCTTGGCTCAAACGGCCCGACGAAGAACACAATCAAACTCATTTTCAGTTCTCTAAAACTATAGGCTATTGTTTCAAGGATTGACGAATTTACCTATTTTTAAAAGAGTATTTTCACCTGCCCCGGCATTTATCTTATTTGATTTCATGATGTATCGTGTTTGAGGACAGTTAAAAGCAAAGACTGATCATGCGCGAAACAAGCCTTGTACCATATTTATCCATCTTTTGAAAGTAAAACATCGAGATGCTACGGCTATGACGAATGACTACGCTATAAATAATTAATTGTTATAATTCATTATATTATAAAAATAAGAATGATGATTATTATTAAATCATTCACATTAAGTTAACAAAACAGGCCTTTACGTGTATCAGGTAATCGATGAAAATGCAAATTGGATGAAAACATTTGCCGCCTGGCGTCGCGCGATTCAGCCGCTTAACGAGAGACCGACAGGTGGCTCGGCGCGATGAAGTTCCGGCAAAATGGGACAAGTCATTCTTTAACTCGTCTGTGAACATGTGGCGACGTCTGTGGCGTCCTGACTGCGTTTTTTGAATCGGATCATCTTTGATGATAATCTGTCAACCAATGGCGTCGGGCATCGGCTGTGCAGCACTGGAGTGCTGTTCATCTTCTCTGCTTGCTCCACTACTGATTTATGTTGATTGGCTATCTCAACTAATTTTATGTTGTGTTTAATCAATTTAATTGTTTCATTAAACTGTTGACTGACCGGCAGTGATCTTCAGTCGATATCATAATCCCCACGTGCGATGGTCCTTTCTGCAGGATCAGGCTCGAATAGCTGTCATCTGTCTTATCATAATCAATCCTTTCTGAATCCTGGTCTGTTCTCCGAGATACGAAGTATATGATAACTCTTTATAAATTATAATAACATTGTCATATGCGTAATTGCCACTTTTTTATTTTCTAATTTTTTGCAAAGTAATGGCACAGTAATTTTGCCAGAGAGATAAATATTTGATTTAATAAACAGCACTATTACTATTCAAACGACTCATATTGTTAAGTGGTTTCTTCAGTTTTAATTGGTGGCTTTCGGTAACAGATCCCTGACCAGCCCTGCTTACTTCATTTTGGAGGCCTCCCCGTCTTTGAGCAGATTTTTTTATTTCAATGAGATGTTTCGTCTTCTCTCTGAGACTGTTTACTCGGTAAGAAGACTAGAGATTTTGCTTTTGACATCTTCATTAATCTGTTTAATTACTGGCATGGTGTCGGTTCTTTACTATCTCCAGGGCTCTTACCTTATTAAATCATGTTTTTTATTGTTATGCTTATTCTCTGCTTTTTTTTGTTGCATTTGCACAGCTTTCTTTAGCACTCTTTGTTGGGAGTTTTTTAGCCAGTTGTTTATTTGTTTTTTCGTCGTTCCATTTTTTTTATTTCTTCATCTTGTGAAGCCCTACAGATCGTAAGTTCCAGCTAATTTTTTTTTTTTGTATGTTGTCGTGAAAAAAAATTTTTTTTATTGCGACATTTTCTGCAAGGTTGGCCTTAATACTTTGAATGGCGCTGGTCAGATGTTGTCGCAATGACTTTGCCGATATCAATAGGCCAGTTAGTCGGTAAACAGTTTGTGAGGTATTCAGGCTAACAGCGGAAGATAACGGAGATTTCGAAGAAAAACAGAATTGCCAAAAAACAGAATTTTGAGAGAAAAAAGCAAGACTCTTCGAATAAAACAAAACAAAAAAAAAAAAAACGGCATTAAGAAAAGAAACTATTTTCATTTTCAACTATTCGTATTCTAGTCAAACAAACTGAAAATTGACGCACATGTTCGCGGAATTCTGATACTATGCTATAAGTCTTCGGTCGATACCATCTTGAGCCTAAATCCTTTGTTTTTTGAATATCTTAATGACCGATTTTTTTTATTATAATTGATTTAAGGGTAAGCAAAATT
Source organism: Araneus ventricosus (assembly GCA_013235015.1). NCBI lineage: Eukaryota > Metazoa > Arthropoda > Arachnida > Araneae > Araneidae > Araneus > Araneus ventricosus. The sequence goes on along the minus strand of BGPR01001628.1, from coordinate 55 downwards.
TTCTGAAATACATGCTTTTATCAACTATTTCTGGCACAGCTGTACATCAAACTCC